>VXBI01009128.1:381908-409833 GCA_013397375.1 Toxostoma redivivum
CCCATTTTAACTTGACAGAAGTCACACCAATGGATTCTGCTGTGACATTATAAATCAGGCTGGATCCTATGAAAAGAGAAAAACATTTTTAACCTACAGGAATATTTGCTGACAAACACATATGGCAGTCTCCTCCCTGCCATACCCAGTGTCTGTAAAACAGAAATTACCCTGGGAAAACAATCAAGTCACTTTTCTGTACTGCAAGGCACACTTGCACGCTCTGCCATCTACTGCAACTCCTTTAGCTTCACTTCACCTCAAGCATTAAAGCTGTTTATGTGCAGCAGTGATTTCTGTGCTGCCTTGGCTGTGAGCTTTATACAGTGTGCTGAGGAAGACTGGGACACACAACACACTGTCATTTTTTTTCCTAAACTGGATATCCCAAATAGAGGAGCCTTTCAAGCTGCAAAATTCACACACCTCTCTTGATGTGACACAAAACCTTTTGTACTAGGCCGAGTACTTCAGCTGTACCCCATCACTTATGCATTTCAAATCTGCCAATCTTTCAAATGTCACAGTGACTTAAACTATTAACCTGTAACCGAAAAAGCCATAATAAGCAGTGAAGGGAACCCAAATCTCACACAGATAAAATTATTCCAAGGCCATGCAGCAATCACAGTATGAAACTGCACTCTCACTGAGGTGTGCAAATGCATTTCTTGGCCTCATTCTCTACTGCAGGAAAGCAGTTGGATCCATTGGTCCTGCAATGCTTGCCCTCTGAAACAGAATGTAAATGCTATCACAATATAGAAGTGCAAAACATCCAAAGATTCACATCCCAGCCACATTCCAAACCACAAATGTGCTACAGCTTAGATCACCTCTTGTCTCATCAGATAGTGAAGCAGCCCTGATCACTCTTCCACCTGCAGAGATTCTGTTCCCACTTGCAGAGTTTACTGATAAACCATCATTACTACTGGTTGCTGGTTCTGCAGGTACATTTTCTGAGCTGCAATCCTCAGTGCCTGAAAGAAGAACACAGAACCCTGTCTTTACAAAACTTCTGGACTTCCCATTTGCACAAGTACAGTCAGTTACAGATGTCATGCACAGACCCACAGTCACTTCTGTTTTCCCAGTTCTACAGCAACCTAACTGAACAGTTCCTGGTTTTACCTCTTAGCTTCTGTAAGATTATCTGAACTTGATTCAAGTGATTGCCACATTATTTCAGCCATCCACTGAATCTATCAATGGTTTAGATCAAAGCTACCATGACCTCTCTTTTTCAGCACAGTTTTCTTTGAAAGCAGTTAAAACAACTTGCAGCCATACTCTGTGTGTGGGTTTTCTTCATGTATTAGCAGAAGTTTTGTTTGACCTGGCATAGCAATTTTGTCTCTCCCCTTCAGTATACTCCCCTCTTCCCCTCTCATATTCCCACAAGTAAGGAAGAGACACGGCTACATATCTAGAGCAAGAAATATTACATCCATTTTACAGGCCAAATCATTGAAAGATTTGATACAGACCTTAAAATTTAAAGGCTAATTCATTTAAGTATGATATTCAACATTAAGGTAGAACTTATTTGCAGACACTTTCAGAAATTTCTGAACGTGAAAACGTGTTATCTTGGCCAGTAGAGCAGTTCTAGATTCACTTTAGAAACTCTTTGAAGACATCACTTTGTGTGTCCTTTGTTTGTGGGGTAAGTTTGGTTTTTATTGCCTTTAAGTGTATTTTCCCACCTTTCTAAGCACATTACACCTGCACTTGGTTTTACCAGAACTCTCTACAAACTGAAAAGCAAAGGGATTTAAGTACAGATTTGTATTTTAAAATTTCCTTAAATGCATTGTAGGTATTACAGTCAGTAAAATAATTGAATACATATTTTAACTGCTATTTCTAAAAATTCTTCTCAGGATACCGCTTGATCTTTCTTAAAAACAATTAAGATGAGTTATATATTAAAAAAAAAAAAAAAATAAAGGCAAGCAACAGAATGATACTTACAAGCAATTGCACATCTGACCTGGAAAACAAAAACAAATAATAGAAATTAAAACTACTGGAAGCTCAAATAAGATAAGGACTGGTTTAATTAACATGAGGGGGGAAGAAATCTGTTTTTAAAAGTCCAAATTTTTCAATCTGCCAAAGACATACATAAAATTCTACTGACATAAAAATAACTCCAAAAAATACACCAAACTAGTAGGAAAAAAAAAAATCTAAGCATGCTAGTAAAATGTTAGTTTCCACATTCTAAAAAGAACTAGTTTATTTTGTCACAAAAAAAAAAGTTTGAATAACAAACTGGTTATTTTGCACATATAAATTTATAAACCAAACCTGTAAGATCTTAGTCAAGACACACTGTTAGTATCCTCGACACCATCCCACAAATAAAGGCAGATGTCAATCAGGTCTTATTAATAAGATTTTTCCTTTCATCCTTTTGCTGCATAAACCTTATTATTTCTCACAAAAGAGTGTTTTGCATTTTCTGAAGCAAACCCAGACACAAACATAGGGTAGTCAAAATTCCTAACACTTGATACATGTTCCCAAAATCCAGTTTACACATTTGCACGTGTCCATAATATATCAACATATCAGCAGTTCCCATTTAACTGCAGCCTGAAACTCCTCTGCTGGTAATACTGACAAAGAGCAGAATTTTACTTTGAGGATGACTTTTAGTCTGCATACTTTATACTTTACTTTTGAAGTAGCAGTTTCCCTTCCTGCTGGTATAAGTATTGGCCCATAAATTGTCATGTTAACATCCCCCCAGGTGGCACCACAAAATGCTGCTTACAGGAGTGAAGTAAAAACCCCAGACTGAGGTCTGCAAGAAGCAGTCTTACCTAAAGCACTTGGAACTTGTGTTTTCTCTACCTCCATCCAATTTCTTAGCTGTTTGTGCAATTCCATGAGCTAACTCAAAATAAGCAGCTATCTCACAACACCCTAATGCAATGCTTGAATCCCAAATCACTCACTCCCCCCCAGCTGTCATGTTGCTGGTGCCACAAGGAGCTCCAGCAGCTGAAGCTCCCTGCACCAGTCACCGGTCCAAGCAGACACACCCTCAAAAAGTAGTCAGAAAATACCATAAAATCTTATTCCCGTGATGGTCTCAGTGACAAAGCAAGAAGAGTTTGGCTACTCTTCCTAGGCAAAAAAAAGCACTTGTAAGCATCAAAGACCTAATGTCTGGTCTTCTCTAGCACAGCCCTACGGACAACACAGCACACAACAGACATGACACGGGATGCAGATGTCCTACGTACAAATGTGAGGCTCCTCCTGAACCTGAGCTTTTGAGAGCTCAGCCAAACTGCAAGGCTGTTTAGGAAGTGAGGAAATATTTGCCTGCACCCAGGTCAAGAGTACTTCTGCATTCCTTCATCAAGTGCCTGAAGAAGAGGAGCTCAAGAAGGAAACAGCCACTTGAAGGCAGGAAGACACTACTGTGCAGTGTGCAGAGCAGAAGGGTTAAGCTGTGTGGAAACAGCTGCTGAATAGTGAGCAAGAGGTGAGATTCCGTGAAATGCAGGGCAATCTACAAGCAAAGCCAAAAGGATGTTGTGTTTATCAAGACAGGGAACTCACCCTTTCTTAGAAGAACAAAATCAACAAGAAACGCCACAGGGCTGAGCTGCAGCGATTTCTGCAGCTCTGCAAAGAATCAAGAGCCTGACATAATTCACAACCCATCATCCTTCAGTTACTTTCTCTTCTGTAGAACTGCCTGAAAACGAACTTTCTCATCTCCTCCTCCACAAATTTTGAGCTTAGGGAGGGGCACAACATCCTTTCTGAGCAACAGGAACAACAAATATTAATACATGACTGTGAAACTAGTATGCCACTAGCAAATACCCTGAACCCCTCCTTTTTACCATCCCATTTCTTCCCTGCCAGCTCAAACAAGGAACACATTTTATGGGCATCTGATCAAATGGCAAATAATAACCAAGCTGCTAGAAATTTGGTTGTACTGTCACATGTGGGTTTTATTAAGGATGCTCAAATAGCCTCAAAAAGGAAAGTTACACTAAAATTCCTGTCACATGATTAATGAACTGTATCCCATCATTCTACTTGTTTCTCACACCCTGGCAATACTACCTTAAAATGCCCTTCTGACTTCCCAGAACCTTACGTACAAAATCAAATTCAAAAAATCACATCCCACTGGGAGGAGGCAGGCCTCCTGCTGAAACCCAAAACCACACAAAACAAATGATCCCAGTCTCAGGCATCAGCCTGCCTGACTCAGTCATTCCATGCTGTATTTTTCAACATCAACCATGAACCAAACTATTCTCCAACTTGATGTTATTACTTAGAAAGTACACAAAGCATTTGTTTATTATTTCAGAGGATATTTGCACTGAACACCTGATTCTCCTTGTGTTTGCACTTAATACATCATGAGCCCTGCCATCTCTGCTTTTTTTTTTTTCCCCAATGACACAAATCCCTATTATTCATATATACAGCTGGGTAATTTTTTCTAACTTTTGTGGAACTTTGGATAGGGGTAAAACATCCTTAACCAAGAAAAGACAGCAAAATGCCAAATACTGACCATTTCAACTGAAAAACAGGAGAGAAATGTATATACAAACCCACCACTGTCATCAGCTATAACAAACAAATTTTTTTGTGTGTCACACAGCCATGCTTAGGGCCCAATCAAAGGCTGTGGGTTCCAGAGGAGCTGAAGCATTCATTTGAACTTGTACAAGGTCTGTCCTGCGCTCCTTATGCAAGCAGTGTACAACTAACCAGGAGCTGGTGGTGTGTGATAGATGCAGAATTCAGCTCCATCCTCCTCAGGCACACACTGGGTTGCCTCACTGAGGAATCAGTATTAGTCTCACAAATAATCTTATGCAGGAAGAATTAAGACATGGTGCAGGAAAACATCTTTAAAAATAGCGTGTGACTGAGAAGACCAAATCCCACTGATATTAGATAATTCAGAGTAAGATATTTTCAAGAGCAGGATTTAAAACATGCCAGCTCTGCACATGCACTGGGAGAGCCACAGGGAAGACAGTGGTACAGGACTTCAGCTCAGCTTGGCTCTGCAGCCAAACTGTACCCTCTGATGAAGATGGGGTTCCTGCTCTGGGGAAAACCCTTGTGGACAGCAGCCAATCTACCTGCTCCAGTTTTCAAAACAAACAGCATGGTTTGGTTCATGTAAATATAAGGTCAAAGGCTGGCTAAACAGTCAAAGTGAGCAAACCAAAAACATCTTAGCCAAAAAACCCCTTAACCACAAATTCTTTCCAAGAACACCACTTGAGGTTGCTGCTTACTGTTTCTGGTGTGCTCAGCAGTGTGTGCCTAGTGACTCAGATGCAAAAAGCCAGGGAATTAATCGTGTCCCCCTCAAAGCTGATGATCTTCCAAGTGTGTACCCTCAGATCTTATCTCCCCCCCACTCATCCTCTCAGGTTTGGAGGAGTTCTGCAAAAATACCATCAAGCTATCACAGTGGTCTCTAAACTGCTTCTCAACATCCTTTCAGCAAAGCAGCAGCATAATTAAGATCACTGCCCCACTAGGCAGCACCTCCGATTTCACACCCCCTTTTTGCCCCTCTGTGTCCACCTATGATTAGTTGTCCCACATGCATAACTGTGGACTTCAGGACAAGCCACCACACAGCAGCATCATGATAGTTTTATAACTCCAGGCATGGCTTTGCTGATGCTGTCAGCCACCACTACTCAGACAAAAAATATTAACCAGCAAAGATGCAGTAACTTGGCCACTTACAAACCCCTCTCTCACCTCTGAGATTTCCTACTTACTATAGACTTATTCAGGAAGCATTTCCACAGAAAGCTTTTACTCAAGGTCACACAAAGTAAGTGAAAACCAAACTCAGGAAGCCCTACAGTAATGGAAATGGGATTGCCCAAGTATTGCATGCACAGACTGATACAGCTTTCCAATACTTGCTGATTTGCTAGGATTTTTAAGGCATAGCCTGCTATTCTAACTGGGGACATCATTCCACTTCCCTAGGAGTGCAAAGTCTAAGTCAGCAGGGAGTGACACCTTTCTGCTGGACACTGTTGTCTTGCAGGAAGACAAGGTGGGTTTTGGAAAGATGAGATGTTTCTGTCTCTTGAAATCCATCTCAGGGCTGTTCCATCCATATTATTTCCAAACTAATTAAATTTGTAGGTTTACAGCACCGGGCAAGAAGAATGAGTTCACCTGAATTGGAGCACAGAACTATGTGCTTAAACCTGTATGAACCTAGTTCAAGTAACATGCTTTATCTGGACAATGTGTGGGTTCTGGGGTGGAGAAAATATCATACTGGAAAATTAGTCAAAATGTACTTGGGTAGCATAATTGTCCTGTTTTCCAATTTCTCTACAAAATGTCAAATTTTCAACTGCTACTCAGTCCTCCTGTATCAGGTCCTTACTACTTGAAGGAGGAAATAATCAACAGGAGGCTAGGTCAGAAGCTAACAATTATGTTACATAGTTTCATTTAAGATGAGTACTTTCTGGATTCAGTGGTAGAGTTTGGGGTTGGTTTTCTTTTTTCCCCCCTTTCTAGTATATATTTACTCTGCTAAACTCACTTTAACTGTAGTCTACAACAGTTCTGTGGTTTGTTTTTTTTCATTGAAATTAACTCCAGATGATCTCAATAATATGATACATTCACTTCCAATGAAAAAAGGAAAATATGCTGTGGCAAGTGTCATTTCCACCTGTTTTCCCTCAGGTATTTCATGCAGGTACTCTCAACCCATTCACAATACACTGCTTCATAGAATGTTTGCTGTAAGTGGGTGTATCCTAGAGTAAAAATGTTCTAATTTTAGAAACAGCACTAAGTTTTTACAAGATGTTTGGAGTCTTCTTTTAACCCTAAATGAGGAGCTCTGCTAATGAACCCGCACAGGATCAGATGGAGATGCAGAACTTTGAGAAACAAACTGGTGTTTGTTATGAACTGGGTGGGGCTGGACCCTCCTAGGCCACCCTGTAGTATTAGGGAGCTGTGCAGAACAACTGTGCACAGGCTATTTACAGCTGTTATGCAGTTATGTGAAAGAGGAAAGACTATTTCCACTTTGCATGTATTTATATTTTGCCCCTGACATTTCTAAATTCTGACTTCCCAGAAGCAAGCCTTCCTGCAAAGAGAGACCAAATGTAATTTTTTTTCCACTGGCTTTTATGAAAACATATGTGGCCATTCCAGTTTGCACAGCACCTCCAACAAACTAAAAGTGCTGTGGAAGACAAAGCCTTGTAAGAAAACCAAGATGTGACAAAAAAAATATATTTGTGATGACACATACTGGAGCAAGCTCTTTTTTCCTCTCTTGATTCTTCTGCAAGTTTTGCCTGTATCTGCTTTTCAGATGGCTAGCCTAGGAGCAAGGCATTTTCTGGGAAACATAGCCAAAATAAAGAGAATAATACAAACAGCAAAAGCCAAACGACTACATTGCAACTGACAGCGCTCTCACCACTGATCCATTGAACACCACCACATTTAATTCCAGTGACTTCTACTTAAAAATGGTTAAAGTGTTTCCATGCAGCGCAGTAGCAGTTCACCCAGACCTCCAGGTCCTGATTAATTGCAGGCATCAAGGGCTGCAGACCACCTCATCGTTTAGTAGGATCATTCCTCCGAGGAAATAGCAGAACTTCATCACAAAGAAAGGCTGAAAAGTTTCAACAAGCTTAAATAATTCACATAACCCAGTAAGCTGTACATGTAATTCAGAGACCATCCTGCTGAAGGAGGCTATAAGGAGAACAGTGTGATTTGACAATGGCAAGGACTAATACTTGAAACAACCACTTACTAAACCCCAAACTGTTATCCTACTCAAGTTTCATGTCAAACCGTGCTGGTTTCACCTGGGGCAGAGTTAACTTTCTCCACAGCAGGTGGTGTGGGGCTGTTTTGGATGGGGTACTTGGTTGCTAGCTGGGGTTAAACCACGACGCTTAACTGACATGGGTGGAATTGAAGATGGATGTGCAAGAGATGCTTGAATTGAAAAAAAACCCCTCATCTTCTAAGAGGAACTTCCAGTTAACACTGCCAGTCTTTTTTTTTTTTTTTTACTGAAGAAGCATCAACCTTTATTCTATGTGAACAAGCCACATTCCTGCTTACAGCTCAAGAGCAGTATTTTTTCATTCTGAGTCATTACTCAGGCACACCCTGGAAGAAGCAGGATACAATGAAAAAAAGGAGAAAGGAAAAAAAAAATAAACCCGGGTGGCAATGACACAACGCTCACTGTCGCCAAGTCAGCAGGGCTGGCCACCCAGGCACCATGGAAAACGCTCATCAGAGCCAGCAGCTGCCTGGACTTTGCAGCATAGTCACAAAAAGGAGCAGCATTTCCTGACAAAGCCCTATTTCAGATCTACTTCGCTGAGTGCAGTCAGGACTCCCAACTTGCTCTTATCACAATGATATTTCACTATGCTATGCCAGACACTTTGGACTCTGTGCAGTCTTAGCTCACGGAAGTGTTAAAAATACTTTACAAGGAGAATAATACAGAGTTTTCCAAGCAAAACTAGTTGTAAAGGGATTTTAAATCTTACACTAAAGCTCAAAGTAAACATCAAGAAAGATTATTTATACTGACAAAAAGGACCAAATTTTTCATCTATGACACCCTGTCTGGTGGCAGGAGAACCATGGCCTGAAAGCCTTCAAGCTCACTCACACAGAGCTTGAAACTGTCTTGTTTACACAGAAAATCCTTTTTTTGGGGGGCAGCATTGATGCTGGTACACATGAATGTTTTGCTCTTTCCTGCCCTAATTCTACACTTTCCTTAATACAGTCTATCTTTTTGTCCTTGTCAGGGTGCTGAAAACTTCCTAATCTAAAAATCTGTGACTTGTGCAACTGGGAGAAACCAGTCTGTGACCACTGCCCAACACAGACTTCTGAGGCTAACCTTCATCTCCTCCTTCACGCTCTGCTGCTGCTTATTATCATTCATTTATGCTCCTTCAGCACATTCAGTCCTAACTCCGTGTGAAGTGCTCCATCAGAAGCCAAATAAATTCTCTGTATGGCACTGCCCTTGCCCTGTAGCTGGGTAAATCTATCCAAAGGGAGGGAGGAAAGTAATCCTCCCTCCCCATTCCCGAAAAGCAGCTTTGGAGGAGTAATGCAGCTTGAGACCACTAGAGGCCCCAGTAAAACCATCTAACTCCAGCCCAAGTGACTAACAGCAGGGAAATATGCCTGAATACCCACAAAAGTTGACATTCTGGAAAGCACAAGACTAAAGATGACCCCATTCAGTAAAATGCAGACTGTGGCAGATTATGACACCAGGCCAAGCTGGCTTGGGCAGGCTCACTGCATCTTCAAGCATTATAAACCCATCACAAGGAAAGTAATTTCATGCAATAAATTACTGGCTGAACCTTAGACTTTGTTTATAGTGCTTATTTACAACGTATCACATCTTCACCTGCACTGGTTTACAGTGAATCTACATTTTTTGATGGGACCAAAAAGCAAAGTAGCTTGACTTCCTCAAAACAAATGCAAATTACCTTACAGCAAAAAACGTCATGTGAAGCCTTTTCCAGCTCCAAAATAAGCCACAGATATGGCTCATCTACAAGGATCAGATTGTCACAAACACAAACAATTTGATTAAACAATGTTTTCCCATATGTTGTTTTCACACGCAGCACCATGGGGCTGCAGGGATACCCTTGGGGTTTGCCTGTTATCCTCAGCCCATTTAATCCTTTAATGAATTTAAACTGTAGCAAAAGATAAATGGACTGCAAGCGTTCAAAACATGTAGTAGTACTCCTGGGAGGGAACAAAAGATCTCATTGTACAGCTCCACTAAGTTCATCTGGGGCTCTGGTAGAGTCTCTCTTTTCCTCCTCTTTGAACAGAAGCTGAATAGAAGCAGGAATGAGAATTGGCTCTGCCATCACCCCATTGCCAGACTCGCCTCTGTGAATACATTGAGGCTGCACGAGAAGTTATTCACCGACAACAACACGGGCTCTCTCTCATTTACCAGTCAACAGACATGTCTCTCAAACGTCAACTTCATGGCCGTCTGGGAGGACTGGCCATGCTGGAAAAAGGCTGGATGGGGCAGGGTCAGAACCAGAGATCAGACGCACACTGCAGCCCGAACAGCTGCAAACTTTTTATTCTAGAAAAATAATACCCGTGGCTTCTCTCTCCTTCCAAGACACATGAAGGAGTTCCTGCTGATCTGTATATTTGGCATAACTCTGATACAGATCAGACAGCTAGCAGCTCATTTAAAACTCTTATTTTAAGAGGAAGATGTTTATGTTATTTGTTACCAGTCTGGAAACACTAATTTCAAATTCACTGTGCAGTATTTGCTTAGCCTGGTGTATCACTTGAAAAAAGAAACCAAACCAAATCTAGAAAGCCGTCAAAGATAAGAATCAATTTTCCCAACATTTTGGTCACTGTTTGCTTAGAGCCACAGTACCACTGATGTGGCTTCCCATAGCTTCTGGTATCTGCATACACATGGATTTTCTCCCACCTACACTACAAGCCAGAATACAAAAGCATATCTCTTTCTATTGCACAGTCTTGGCAGACAAATCCAAAGTTTTTTTTAAAGATTACTGAAAAAAAAAATTTTAAAAATTGCAATTAAGTGAAAGACAAACAAGACAAAATCCATTACATTTACCCCAACTTGTTTTACCACTACATGAACATGCACTACCAGCCAGCTTAATGATGAAGCACAACTATTTAAATCAGAAATTCTCCTGCCACTTGAGAATGGTTCTTGCAAATTTTAAACACACAAGATTTAAACAAACAAACAAACAAGTTTTGTTTCTAGTGACACATCCATGTATATTTTATACAAGCAACCTCCTGTTTCACTGACTGCTTTGAGAAAACACATTAAGCGCACTTTGAAGTTTCGTTGGAAGTACGAGTGCACTATTAAGAATAATTGTGTCACACAGGCCTTCACAGCATCTGACAGTGTTGCCCTAATAGAAAAGCAGAAAGGGAAAGGGGCAGCAACAAGTGCAGTACCATCCTCCAAGCATTTTGGCAGATTCTCGCTTTGGCAAAGTCTGTAGCAGCAACTATTGCCTCAACTATGGCCAAGAAAAAAAGGTAGACATTAGAAAGTACTAACTCTGGTCAGGCACTGACTTTGCAAAAGACACTGGGGTAGGGAAGGGCTTCATCAGTATTCTCTTTTTCCTACCTATGCTATTAACCCCTTTGGTCTAATTACTTTTTCAAGCATGTTAGGGGGACAGTTAGAAATTCAAACGGAGGGGTGTCCCTGAAGTATCCTCAATGTATTTTTATCTCTGTACAAAATGGCAGAGTGACAAATGAGCAGCAGGTTCTACAATCAATCACAACTCCTTACCCTTCCTCTTCATTTTTGCTGCTCTTCAACAACACATTAACACTTTCAATCAAATAATGAATTGAGGGAAGTCACAAGAGTAGATTTGATTTCACTTAGATTATATTTTCAGTGTCTTTGAAACAGCTGTCTTTTGCTTCTCTGCCCTCAACAAACCACAAACTTGAAAAGTGAAAAATAATCACTGCTTCCCTAGAAGGTTTCTAATCTTGAGCTAAACTACAGAAACAGTTTCCCTGCACTACAGCAAAATGTCTGGGAAACCCTGAAGGACAAGAACTTCATGATCTCCAGACACATTTCTTTCTGGCCTGATGTTTGGTGTTTAATTTTTCATACTTTGCAATAGCTAAAGCATAACAGCTGTATCAGATTCAGGGAGGAAACAAGGACATACCCAAAGCCAGCTAGCAAGAGCACATTCACTACTATTATTTATTTGCAAAAAACCCCCAACCATTAAAAACCCCATAAACAAGCAAACAAACGAAAAACACACACAAACAAAAAAATAAGCCACCAAACCAATGCCTCCTCCTCAAAAAAAACCCCAAATGAAATAAAGAAGAACATCCACAAACCAGTAAGACTTGCAAATGCTCAAGTATTGTATTAAAATACATCCAGTCCACAAACAGGACTTTGAACTATCTGCTAAAAATATGATTCTGAAGTTTCTCATCTATGTGTTTAAGGCTGACAAGTACTAAAGCTCTGAATAGAAAAGCCATGTAAATGTGTCTGTATTTGGAGCAAGAGCTTTGGGGAAGGTTAGAGAGGAAACCCTTCAGGTCACTGTGATACATTTTCACCATGCACACATGAGGCAAAACTTCATTTTCATGCTCAAATACTAAAGCCACATTAAACCAGCTCTAAGACAAAGATGAAACTAAGTCCTCCATATCTTGTATCATGTTTTATGTGCATGCCACAGAAGGCTAAAGCCATTTACCATCTTTGCTCATCTAATAGCCAGAGTTCCCTCAGATTAAGGGGATAACATACATATTTTTAACTATCTATAAACTGCTGCTTGCCAATAGCAAGAATTGCAAAGCAGCAATATGAAACACAAACCTTAAGTGTCCTGCACCACATTGCTGGTGGGATTCTGGTGTATCTGTAATCTTAGCACAATAAAAATTACACATGAACTCAGGGTGCTGAGTCCCAAGTCAAAGCCTTGTATCAGATGACACACATAACTGACCTTTGTTACCCATGTGCAGGTAGGGGAGAAAGGTAAGAGTGAAGAGGAAGTTAACTGCATTCCAGCTGCTGAAACCTCATTATCTCTGTATCTTCCCTGAACTGCTCCTCTAGTGGCCTCAGGCTCTTTCCTCCCCACCTTCCAATAAGGGTTAAACAGAAAGTGATTCACAAGCTGGATTCCTCTGCACCTCTAACAGAGACAGGCAAAATGTCAGAGTTATATAATGCTGACAGAAACGTGACTACTTGAAGAACAGATTTGAATATAGAATGTAAAACATTTATAAGAACGATTACATACCAGAACAAAGTAGTGCATCCTTCACAGGCTATGGCAGCCTCTCCCATCTCTAGGAGATACTGCTTTCTTTATTACTTCTTACACTTCACTGCAGAAAACAAACTAACAAGAAAAAGCACTTTGGAACAATTTGCCTTATTGGTGAGAGCTGAAAAGTTTGATCCACACCCCCACATATTTGGTCCCTGGCCTGCAAGGTACCCTGTGTTTCAGCAGCACTGAGAAGGAATCCTGCAGGCACTACCAGGATCAAGGGGGGAAAAACTCAGCTAAGACGACACATACAAATGAGACCAAGGGCACACCAAGCCAAGTCAGACTAAAGATCACTTGTTCACTGCACCCAGACTGCCCCTGCAAAGCTTTTCAAAGGACTGAGAAACACATTAGCTTGAATTCACTAGCACACACAAAGCCCTAGTTTAGAAAGATGCCTGATCCACCACCTGACTCAAACTATGAAAATGAAAATATACCAACGGACCTTTTTTCTGTCATGTATTGGGACACATGAGCCTCCAGATGCCAAAAGGCAAGAAGGCAGATGTTCAGACAACCCTTAAGGGCTGAACATCTCTATTAAGACATTTTCTCCTTTTCTTTTCTAGTTATATATCCAGTCTGCATGACCCAGAACCTTTTAAAACCCACTGTTACAGCACCTTCTCCCCTGCCATACAGTGATTATTACATCTGTGCTGCCTCTAACAGCAACTGCACGTTGTGAAGTCTGTGCTCAGAGCCCACTTTAAATGCAGACTAAGTTTTAGAGCCAGTCCCTGTTCTGCCTCCTAAAGACACTTACCAAAGCACATTCCTTACAAGTAAGCCAAACAAACAGAAAAGTGTTTGGATAACTAAGGGTTTCCTTCTTGTTTGAAAACAGAGGTGGGACCAGCAAGTGTGTACTCTTGCAGTGTCACCCAAGGGGTTCAGATGTAGGTAGCCAAGAAGATGAGTTCTGATCATAAAGGCCATTGTTACATGTAAGAGAGAAGATACAGAATCACCCATGTCTCAAGATCATGGGTAAAAAAACAAAATAAAACACCACCATGAACAAAACCACAAAGAAAAAAAAATCTCAACCAACTAGAATGTCTTATCGGGGATAGCTCTAAAATCAGGGATATGTTTCTAGAAACATTTCAAGATTAAAGCCTTCTACAAGACGCAATAAGGTAGAGTTTGTAGGTGCCAAAGGGAAAACAAATAATTTTGCACTGAATGTACTTCAAACAAGCATGTTTCATTATTGACTCCAAGAACATGAAGTTACCTACTTTCATTCATTCAAACACTACTGCTCTGGTGCCAGGAATGCCGCACCAGCAGAGACAACCCAAGCACAGCAGAAATCACAAGAATTACCTTTTTACTGACCGAGGTCAGCCCAGGGGTTATCCTGTTCTGAAAGGAGCAAGTACTACATAAGAGACAATAATTAAACAGGAAATTCTCTGGTAACATCTGTGAATTTTTTGATCCAACAGCTACCACTGAATATTTCCTACCCAATTTCCCAAAAACTTATGCTAGATGATACGACTTATCAGAATTTAACCTTCATATTTAAATGAAAGAAAACAAATTGCAGTTATGGTATTTTTAACTCAAAGCATTCATATTGCAGGTTAACTAAAACAGTCCCATCTGAATTACATCCTTTCTACCTGACATTTGAACTGCCCACACTGAAGACTGGAAAGTGAAAAAACTGAAGAATGAGGTAGAAAATTATTCTTTCCACTGTTTATCATGATTTAACTAGAATTTCATCCTGAAAGATATTTCCAGTTTTCCTGATGACCCTCTTATCCCTTTTCAACATATGGAGATCCCCCATTCCCAAATATTATCACAGTAACATTTTAAGCTCTTACACTGTTCTTTCACATACCCCTCCCATACCATAGGAACACTTGATATATCTATCAATTCTTATCCCCATAATATGCAACCCTTGAAGTTTTTAATTAATTTCATTAGTATACGTTTTATTGCAATTCCATCAACAGAGCACAGTGTATTTATAGCAGCTATCAGAAAAGCTGGGTGTAAGTGGTGGCTCAGTCACCCCAGAAACAGTATCTGCATAGCTACACAACCCAAAATAGACCCAAAACATCATTTTCCAACAGAGCTGATCTTCTGCAGAAAAAGACCTTCCCAGTAAAGCGCCAGAGCTTCCTCCTTTATTTCAAACACTGATCAGACACCCAAGACACAGAACAGCTTTAAATACTAAGTTTAAAATGCATAATGGTTTCCCCTCTTATTATAGACACTTTACGTTTGCCTTGTAGGTACCTTGTGTTACCATATGAGCTGGTTCCTTCTACTGCAGTACCAGCACTTTTACTGCAAAGCTCTTTTTAAAGTTATAGGCTTATAAAAAAACCCCAAAAGAAACCCCAGTAGAACAAAATCCTTCTTCCCCTGAATGCAGGAATCAGGTTTGCTTATCAGCTGAACTGGATCCACACTGCTCAGAACAGCCCAAAGACTATATAACAATAAAGAAACAGGCCTAGCAAATTTTAATATTGCTGCTTCTGGATGGAAAGGGTTCCCCCCCCACCACCACCCCTTGCTCAATCATTTATTCATTAAGAAACACGATTTCAGGGAAGACTAAACTATTCATGAATATGGGCTGAATTTTCAGAAGGGTTCACTCGAGGACATCCCCCGCCAAGGCAGGAGATCGAAAGGAACTATTTTGGTGCTGACAAAAACGTTCAGATGCTGAGCAGGGGAACAAAAGCCGAGGCAACAAAGGCAACATTCAGCCCCAATACGGTGACTGTGGTCCCCAATAGCCACACGGGCACAGCACCCGGCTGGCACACAGCAGATCCAGGTTGGAATCTCTTTGCTGCCTGGCCACAGAGGGAAGGGCAAAGAGGGAATCAGACCCGCCCTCTCCGTGTGCCCAGTTGTCCTTTAATCACCAAGCCTGGAACACATTCCTGCCCGGGACAGAGCCGAGGTCAAGCCCTAATGAAGAAAATGTTTCAACAAAACTCAAATAGGGATGTGCCACTGGGAAAAGCATGGGCTGCCCCTTTTCTCCCGCTGTCTTTCCCTCAACTCCTTCCCCTGGGGCTCTTGGGTTTAAACACAAACCACAGGCAAAAAAGAAGCCCAAGGTAAACCAATCTAACATGAGGTCACACTAAACAGTTAAATTACCCAAACTACCCAAATTGTGGGTTTGTGTTGCTTTAAGACTTCCCCCTATTCCCAGCCTCCACCCCCATCCCCACTATCTAGTAGATTTTTTCCACGATTTTTCCCTTTGAAAATGCTTTTTGGGGGGAGAAAGCTATTTTCCCATATCCATGCCACCAAATGCAAAAATAAAGATGTAGATTGTTTTGTTTTCTTTTCGTGCTGTACTAAAAAAGAAAATCTGGCCACTGTAGAATGTGTGCACTTCAGTGAGGGTGAGTCTGGGACACATTCACATTTTATTAGCACCTAGAAGCCAACAGCTCTGGGAGCAGAAAATCCTGTAAAAACAATAAATAAACATTAAGAAGAAGCACAGGGGAAAGGCATTTGTTTGCACACCAGGGTGGGGCAGCAACAGAGTACTAAAGACATAAATTATTCTTTTTCCTTTCTGTTTAGTTTTCTGCATAATCCCTCTAAATAGCAGTAATTTGGGGAACAGCATTAAACTCCTCTTTCGGAGGCCACTCTGTACATACCTCTTATTCAAATGCAGTTAGAGCACAATGGGAAGAATTATATTTGTTACTTTCTGCTGCTCAGGGTGAGACTAAATCTACTCAACAAGCCTGTATGGAGACACCTAAAACACATCCACGAAAATTAAAAGTCTGAGGGAGGAGGAATCTGAAACACTTAATCCCAGCTTTGATGATAGGCAAAAATAGTAGGAAGTTAGACCCAAAAGTCATTTAATTATAAGCAGGATAATGGTATGAAGTGGCAGCGGTGAAATCATAATGCAACGCTCTGACTCACACCATGTATGCACAGCAAAGCAAGATTCTCCTGCCTGGGGTATTTTGGGAATCTGCACTCTAATATATGCTGTAATTGCAGCATTCCAGCCTTCTGAATTAGGCTCAAATAGCTCCTTTTATTATGGCACCTCTAAAAAATACTGTGTTGCAGGCGCAATTTCTTACCTAGAAAGTGGCCATTCATACACAAAACTACTTTCAGTACCCACACAGCTTTCATGAGCCATTATACCCAATTATGTCCCAGCAGGGCTGCCTGTTAGTGATTACTCAAGAGACTGGATGATTCCAGCTCTATGGCTTTGGACACAACTTGCTATCAGCTGGAAGTGCTGCCCCATTTACCCATCTTGCATCTTTATGATCCATCTGCAAATTTAGCTCCACCCCACCTGATGATAGTGAAAGGTAAATAATTAAATATAAAAGGAAGGCTAACTGCGGAGGTCAAACTGAGTTTTGCATTTCTCCCATAAAGCAGTTTCTGTGAACTGCTTTTCCCACCTGCTGCTCAGACACCCGGCCAGGCTGGCAGGACCCTCTTCCCAGCCCCACTTCCCAGTCCTGAGCGGGTGCAGCAGCAGCCACTTGGCACAGGAGATCAGGCAGAAGCAGAGGAAAGCCTCCACCCTGCGGCACAGCTTTTTCAATCACCACTCAGCTTCAAGACTTCTAAAAACAAGATCAAGACAATGAAAGATCTCAGTGATATGATGGGAGCCAAAATTGCCTTTTTTTTATGTGCATACAAATGAATCAAAAGTTCCTGTCCGATAATGTCTTCCAGCACACAACTCCCAGCCAGTGGCACATGCCAGGCTGGGGTGGAGAGCTCCAGGCATTCACAGCTCTAACTGGAAGAACATCCCGTGCCTGGCAGTATCAAGAGTCTTATTTCCTAATTTCCACTCTCAAAACAGTTGGTGCAGAAAGAAGCATGTGTGTGGAGAAATATTTTTTATATATATGTATTTGTTATGTAGGTATTAAAAAAGCATTTGTATGGTTTAATAAAAAGAAAAAGCAGCATTTGAGATGTCTTTTCTGTTATTGATTCTGGACTAATGTTCTTACAAGCAGCAAATCTGTTTTTTTGGAGGATCTCTTGTCTTCTTTATGCCAGAGAGTTGCTTTAAAATAATAGGGGGGGAAAAATAACATTTAGCATTTTCCCGAAGTTCTAACCCCCATCAGCAAGAGCAAAGCTTTAAATATATAAATAGCAAGTGCATAGTATAAACCACACACCACCTCAGGGCTACTGTCTGAAAGAAAACTATTAATATTCAAAATGAGATGTGAAAAAGTTGATAAGGGTTGCACTCAACATATTTCTGTATCTACTTTTGAAGAACACCAAGTACCTCACACAAAAATGTTGTACCAGGTGCTCTCCCCACACCCCTGTTTTATTTTCCATGGGCAGCTCTCCCAGACCCACTGGTATTTGGCTCCTCCTGAAGCCATGGGAGTTTTTAATCAAGAACAGTAACACATGCTCTGGGCTTTGAAGGTGAGACAGGTCTCCCCCAAAAAGCCAATACATGGAGTTTCAGGATGTTAAGGCAGGAAGATGCATGGCCAGCCTGTTGCAGAGGGGCTCAACCCAACACAACAGGGATGTGGCTGCCTCAGCCTCCACCTTGGTTGAGCTTTCCAGAGCAATTGCACCAGCAGGAGCTGCAGTGTTCCCTCATGCAACGGGACATTTGACCCTCAGAAGGTCCTACATTGCCAAATACAAAACAATGCAAATTTCCAAGCAGTGTGCACTATTTCTGTGGAGCACATTTTTATTATAGTTATAGGAAGTTACTGAGAAGTAAGATCTCAGGAAGCTGAGAAGAGGAACCAGATCTTTGAGGGACTAACAAGAATCAGAAGAGTTGCAATAGGATTGCTAAAAGAGAAAAAGTAGATCTCTTAAGGGCAGGATTGAACCTTGTACTTCAGTTATAAAGCCAATCCTGTGTTCAGGGGAGGTGGAAAGCTAACATGGAATCTCTCTTCATAGCTGAATTTCAAGTTCCTTTGCTCTGCCAGAGCTGGAGGTATCTACCTTTCACAGGCACTTTCCCCTCTTGCTGCACAGTTCAAGTGAGGGGTGAATGCAGCCTCCATGCCCCCCATGAAAGCAGCTTGAGTGAAGAACAGGAAAAGAGAAGAGGGCTCCCTGAGAAGCCAAGGCTCCACTCACTCTGCCGAAGCTGCAAACTCCAACCTCAGCCCGGCTGTTCTGTGTCTGCCAAAAGCCTTTGAAGTGAATTCTTTGAAGCTGGCCAGAAGCAGCTCTGAACTGGGGAGAGAGTTACAAGGAGAGTGGATGGGGGACGGTCAGGGGCTTTGATTCCCACACAGTGGAGTCAAAGACAAGCTTGGATTCAGCAGATTAAAAAGTGCACTTTTTTTTTTTTAAAGTCACCATGAATTTTACAGGTAAAAGGAGACATAAATCCTAACTCATGTTCACAAGATGACCCGTGGGCCAAACTGCAAGTCTCAACAAGTGCTACAAGATACACAAGTATGCACTTATTTCATCCACACACTGCTACAAACATCATCCCTTAAAAAACACCTCTATGACAGGAACTGGACTAGGTACCAAAGCCCTTCACTGTGTGTACTTCTGTAGAAATGACTGACAATTCCCTTAAAGCTCTCTGTAGCATTTCTGCTACAGGGACAAAAGGAGCTCTTAAAGCAAATTTGAGTTTCTCAGGGGCAAGAAAGAGTGGGAACCATGTAAAACTGGCATTTTCTGGAATCCTTCTGCAAAGGGCATCTCTGATCCTCATTTTCAGTGCTCAACGCAGTATCACACAGACTGTAATTCCAAGGGTTGCATCTTTGGAGAGTAGTAATAAGAAGTCTGGCTTAAAGTAACAGCCTGCCTTAAAGCAACCCTGCTCCACTGGGGCAATACATTATCCCTCTGAGCAAGGAGCAAAGGAACATGATAATAAAATAAAAAACCAGCAGAAAATATTGCACAGTAGTAACATTTCATCCCCCTTATGACACCTGAGGACCAAAGGAGGCAGTGACTGCAGTGCTGAACACATGCAGGCAGTTTTTCAGCAAACTGATGAATGGGAATTCGTGAAGTTTGCTGCACAGAGTAAGGAATGAGGCACACCAGGCAGCCAGTAATTGGCCCACAGAGCGATGAAATGTTAGACATGATTTGATCATTCAAAAAAACCCACAAAAAACAAACAAAAAACAAAAGCTCAAATGGAACCAGTTGTACATAGAAGACTGCATCAGGAATAAAGTGCCTGAAATTCTGGGACTGTGGGTTTAGTCATACTCAAGTATTGCTTTTGTCTTCCCTTTCCCAAAAGCTGTATCTTCTTTAATACAATTAATTTTCCTTATAATTTAGAGCTTATTGTAGAAGTGTTTACCATTCAGTCCCTGACCAGCTGCATGTAACAAGTAAGAGGACAGAGGAAGATTTTTGTTTCACAAGTTATCCTGCTGCATTTTATAACCACTTCTCACAGACCTTTTTACAAGTCAGTATTTTTAATAATCTCGGTAAAGGAAAAGGAACTTGTCAACACTATTTCCTCTTTATTTGCTCTGCTAATTCAGTAGCTTTTCACAACAGACTAAATCAAATTACTTTCAATTTTGAAATCTAAAAACGCTTTGCGGCCTGTGTTTAACACATGAAGATTTAGAGTACATGTATTATTTGAAACAACACAGCAGCATCTCATAGAGACAGGAAGATATTTCCCTATAATAAAAAGGATGCAGGATTTATTGTACAGCCCTGAGTATAAAGCTCTTTAAGGCTGCTAAAAATGGTGCAAGTTACTATGTTTTTTCTATCTCAGTGACTTGTACATTAAATTTGGAGAGTTCACAGACAAGTTGCTACTGTTACTCTATTCAACCTTACTGGGCTGTGGTTTTCTGTTTTGCTTTGCTTTTTAATTAATTACTTCAGATCTGCAATTTGACATCACTTAACAGTTCCACTGGGCTGCTTTTAGGAACACTTCTCATCTCCTTGCCTACAGAAGCATAACTTGTTAGAAATTACATGAAGAAAAATTACAGTTCTAGTGCAGGAAGAAGAGGTTACTCAAAATAAGCACAGCAGCAAATGTGTTAAGCAGAAATATATTTAACTGGCCTGCTGGCCACAGCCCCTTACTGAAGCCACGGAGATCCTTATGCAAAGTAGCTTCAGTTAACATCATCTTAAAAACCACCCAGCACTATTTTGAAAACTTTCAGTTTCAACAGTGTTTAACCAGACAAAGTATGGTTCTTAGCACTAAGGCAGTTTACAGACATAAGAATTCTTTCTCCTCAAAGACACCACAACACACAAATGAAAAGATTTTGAACTAGACCCTGAGCTAAGCCCTCTCAAGTTGTGTATTTAGCATGTCATCAACACAACGGGCCAATAAATTGCTGCCCTTTCCTTCCATGCTTTGTTTTTAAAGGCCTTATTGTATTTTATTTCAGTTTACTTAAGCAAGACTTCTATCGCTGCTGGTACAGAAATGGGCAAAACTTGTTATCTTTGCAAATATGAAGAAAGCCTCTGAAAAAAATATCCATATCTATTAATTGCTCTGACCTTACAACTTAAAACTGGTTTGTTCACTCTAATCAGCAACCACAAATCAATATGCCTTCGTACCTTGACAAGTTATGGAAATGAACAACATCAGGAGAAGCACTTGTAACATTTTCCTTTTATTTTCCCTGATAAGCTCCAAGATCATCAAGAAATCCAGGCAATACACCAGTTGTAAAACTATTACTGAGCTCACAGCACTTCCCCAAACATACAACGTCTAGGAAGATTTTCACACTGAGGAAAACTTCACATTAATGAAAAAGTTGAAGGGTAATTACTTCACATTGTGAGGATTTGCTGCAATCTCACAGACACTAAAGAATAGATCTGAGAGTAGCTTATAAAGATTTTCTCAGATCAGCAGCTCAGGTTCTGATGCACACACGGGTGTCAGCAAGTAGTGTCTTGACAAACCTTCTATTGCCTGCCTTCTGAAACACCCCAGACATTCAAAATAAAGACATGTGACTCATTTTCCCAACCAACTGCTTACAAGGATTATTGATTTCATGGGTCATTAGAACCATTCCCACTTTTTTCATTGTCTCTGCTGCAGAGTGGGGATGGGAGCTCAGCACTTTCAAAATAATTACGAATTTAAGAGCTGCAATGACAGAGGAGAGAGGGGAAAAGAAAGAAAAAAAAAAAAAAGGAGGGTGGGTGACAGAGATGACATGGAACAGAACACCAGTAGTTTCAGCAGAAGAATTCCCAAAATACACCAAGGAATGCCAAGCCCTCTCTTTCTCCCCAAAGCACCAAAAGGCAACGGCAAACAAGAGGAAGAGTTAGATAAGGAAAGAGCTGCAGCAGAGCTGGGAACTGTGTTTGGTGTTTGCTTCCCTGGTTGTGGGTCAACATACAAGCATTTGTATGAGTAACTTATCTTCATCATCAAATTTCTGTGTAAACTTGCCTATACCAGAACACTCCATCTTTGTATACTTAGAAGAGTGGGGTTTCCTGCTTTTTAAAAATTCTTTTACTTCAGAAGCCTAAAAAACATGGGGCACAGACTATTTTATTCTCTGATTACTATTTTCACGGGGAAACTCAAATTAAATATGGTCAACAACATCTCAAGAAGTTCATAACCTACACCCATAAAACAGGCCTGCTTATATTATGAACAACTGTATATAGCCCTTGTATGGGGCTACAGACAACTGATGCTTTGGCTGACAACTTAAGAGCAGGAAGAGGTGCCAAGTGACAATGGGAGAAAATAATTTTTGTTCAGCTTTGTTCTTCCCACTCCAACCTGCAGTTATTATTTTGATCCTCTCTAGAAGGACCGAGTTTGCATTCTGAGGTCTGTGTAAATGCATCTCTGTATGGGGCTACAGACAAGGGGGAAGCTTTTCTCCCATTCCTGATTTCACATAACACTCCTACAGTCGCTGACATCAAACAGCCTGGTGCTCCAGCAGCCAGGCCCAAATTCCTGCCCAAGCACACAGTGCCCCTTGCAAACCTCTACTCTGCTCCTCTGCTGCTCTTTTTCAGTTCCACTGTGGAAACATAAAACATCACTGAGCCAAATTACCAGCCCAGTTCCTGCCAGGCAAAGCAGGTAATAAATTACCAGGGCAAATTTTGTCAAAGGACATTTTGAATCCTTAGGAGAATCCCATCTGCCTGACTCCTCTGATTAATGTAGCCCAGACAGGAGTCCTAGCTCAGGGGCCACCTGCAACAACCTGAGAGAGGAAACTGCACCACAAAAAGAGCCCCACCTAATACCTCTCTTTAAACATGTCCCACAAAAAGAAGACCCAAAACCCATGGAGGGTTTTCCCTACCACTTTTGTTCAAAAGTTGTTAAGTGTCACGTTCCAAATGGAGGCAAAAAGAAAAATTCAAAGGCACAAAAATCACAACGAATAAAGTTTGCAGTATTCCTGTCTATTTTCACATCATGATTTCCACTGAGACCTTGTTCATAGGTACAAATAAACACAAAATAACAGTGGAGTGCACATATATGGACATAACATTTACAAGTGATAACATCTGGCAACAGTAGCTTGAAACTGCCAGAGCCGTAGAAAAGACTTTAGCCTGCTTTGGAGCTTTTCCTGGTAACAACTAATAGGCTTTAGACTCAATCTTCTAACCAGAAGTAATTCCTTACCAGCACGACTACAAGAAAAGTCTAAAAATCACCTTTCTTGTTAAAAATAGTAATAAACATCTTAGACAATATGAATATTAAGCCTCAAATGAAACAAAATGTGTTTGGGGAAATAGATAAGAGCCTTTGGCTAAAATAAACAACTAAGAAACAAAAATTAATTCCCTAATGTAAACTGGAGGAGGAAGAAAAAACATTTGCCAGTAGATTCCCATGTTCTGACCTCTGCACGAACTCTAAGTAACCAGTCTGCAACTTCTAAGAGCAACAAGAAAGGAAAGTGCATAGGAAGACACTGAAGGATCCCAGTCCTTCCAACTTTTGCTAAGCAGACAGGACACAAGTCAACTGGAGGAAAAAAAAAAAAAAAGAAAAACAAACCAGACCTTACACTGCACAAAGCCGCAGCTCTTTGCAACAAATCACCAAAATACTTCATTGCAGTCACCACAGGTGGAACACTGCAAGTCACATACCTATTCATGCCTTGGGGACCAAGGCCCGCCTCCAACTGATTTTATTCTCAAAAATCTATGTATGCCTTGGGGTTTAGCTATGTTATCAGTTCAAGGCAAAACTAGCTTGATTTAGAAGTGCCACATACTGGATAATCTATCACAACCCAATGTTAATGATTCCCCAACTTAATTAGCATAACCACCCATATCTACTCCAAAAGATAATGTCAACAGAAAAATATTCAAACTACTTTAGGGTACCTAAACATGAGGATTTTCTAGGCTGAAATAAATAACAAAACCCAACGGCACCCACTGAACATGCCAGAAAAGTTACAGATCTTGAGCAAAGTACATGTTTGGCCTTCACATAGTGTTAACAAGCAGTAACTACTCAAATCAGTGTGGATAAACTGATCTTAAAAGCGGCAGAAATACTGGAATAAGGCAAGATTACAGTATCTATATTACACCGCATATTTTTATCAAAAGAGGGTTATTTCTCAGTAACTAAGAAATTAACCTTGGTCACTAGCATCAGATTCAGCAAGGTACAGACATATACTAATACTTTCTTTCTCATATCACAAGGTTTGTAGCAGACAGGTCTCCAGAAAAAGCTGATAAGTTGGTTTTGGTTGATAGGAAATAACTTGCTTTTGCTACACAGGTGTGCAACATTCTTAGTACACTATTTCCAGTTTTCTTGAAAAAAAAAAAAAAACAAACAAAAAAAACAAGTTCCAAAATTATTTTTAAAAGGAAAACTGATTCTTATGCTTGGGGGTGCTTCTTGTCTTTGCAGCTGTGGAAGAAACATTGCTGAAACAGCCCCATCGACATCAGCATATTGCCATTACCATCATGCTGGACTTTGATTTGCTATATTAAAACACTTCACACATTTAGCTCTGAAATTGGCATTTGATTTGAGGCTTACAGAGATGGATGAGGACATTGTAAAAGAAACTAAAATTTAGTTGATACAGCTTTTGCTACTGCTGCTGGCTGACCCTGCCCAACTGTGGCCATTCCTCCTCTCCTCACATTACCCTCACTGAGGCATGGTCACCCACCTGACCGCACAGTGAATGTGTTTAAGCAGTCCATTTGGCACAGAATTTCTCTTCCAGAATAATGGGAATAGCTTTCTGCTAGTTTAGCTATCACACCCAGCCCAACACGAGGTCAGACACAGGCCAGCAGAGTGAAAGGGAGCAGCTCACGTCACTGGGTGACACAGGGAAGTAGATGGCCATTAGATTGGCTCAGCTGTTTCATAAGGCCTCACCCTCCAAACAAAGGAAAAAAAAAAATCTAACACCTACCCATCCCAATGGCATTTGAGGCAGGAAAATGTCCACCTTCCACCAACAACAGTCATTTCACAGAGGTGACATATTTCAATTATGTGAAACAAGTAAACAGAAACATTTGCTTATCATTGTTCCTGGTGATAGCTCTACTGGCAGCCTACAAAACGATGGCATGTTCTTTTCTGACCAGGAATCTCAAAAGCATCTCCTCTACAATCCACTCATTCCCTGACTGCTTGCCTCACTCTCCTGTCTTTTGTCTATGTGAACCAGTTGAAAGACACAAGACAGGCAAGTGACTCCTTTAGAAAAAACCACACAAATTAAGGTTCTTCTGCCTTTACAGCATACATGGCTGGACATGAGAACACCCTTTTAGAAAGACTGTTTTCAAAAGCACTCTCTATTCCAGGCACACTGCTTTATCACTGCCATGACTGAGATGCACAAGGCACTTGCAGAGGGATTATTCTGACACAGCAGGAACAAATCATCTTTCAGCCAGCACCAACAATGAAATGAATGAACCAGTTTGGAACCTGATGCAATTCATTAGACAACCTGCACTACTCCTTAGCAGAGGTTAGTACTGTATTTATTCACAACAGAAAAGGCACCGTGTGTTCTTCAAGTAATTACTATAAATACTGCACAAATTAACTGCCATTAAATACTTGTTTTTAAATAAAATGTACTCCTCCCTCTGTGCAATAATATTAGTGGAGAACACAAACACAGCAGCTTGAAATAGCAGAACTTGAAGAAAGTAGGAGGAAATTTAGCACCTCTTATTTTGCCTGTTCATGCAAATTGCATATATTTGCACTTCAGTAACACTTAGAAACCAGGGCATCACTCTATTGAGAATTCTGCTCTCATCTTGCAAAACCAGCTCCTGCCCATTGCCCTTCCAACCCAACCACAGCAATACAGGAGGGTCTTTAAGGCAGTTGGCAATTGCAAAGGATTTATCCCTTTCCCCTAGTACAAAACATTAATTCTATTTGCTACAACATGTGTTTTGAAACACAAATCTACAGCATTCACCTGATATAAATATTTCATGGTCCAGAAAAAGTTCAGCCAGATTCTGGGTACAAACTGTAGCAATGACAAAGTGAGGTAATTTACCCCTCTCTGTTTTAGAAGTTATTTCCAAACTTCTGCTTATTTGGCAATGAGACTCAAGAAAGTTACTAAAATCCAGTGGACCAAGGTTAAGAATTAAAAAGCTCCAACTTTGCAAAAAAGAGAAAATTTAAGTCATATGCAGAAATACAAAGCCAGCAGCACAAAAAAAAAAAACAACAACAAACCAAAAAACATTTCTTTTGGCATAGAAAGGGAACAGGCAAGTGAGATGTCAGAAGAATTAAGCAGCCACAGGCTGCAGCTTCACTTCCCACCAGCAACAACCAAAAAGTGTAAGGGTTCACTTCAACAGACAACCAGACCTTCCATCTTCCTTTAGAAAGGGAGGAATTCTCCCATTGGGCAGGTGGTGATGCCGAAAATAAGACAGAAACTCCAAGAGGAAGAACAGAGTAAGTGGCTAAAGCCCTTCTGAGATGCACAAGGGAGTCAGAAAGAGAGGGTGGGACAAATAACACCCCAAGTGCTCTTCACAGCTTTGGAGTGCCATTTTATGAAATGGTAATTGAACTCTACACAGCCAGTCATAGATATGTAATATGCTTTCCTTACTGAGAAAATGCGAACATTTTCCCTTATCATTTCAATACAGTGAGTTAAAAAATATAAAGAAGTCACACAAGAAAAAGAGAAGCCACATAAAAGCCAGTATGTTCAAAACAATTGCAAAAACCACTATTAAGGTGTACTTTTTGTGTATAATAAAACCTATTATGTCTAATCACAGAATATATTCGAGCAGTGCAAAATCCCACAAATTCATTGAAATACTAGACAGATAGCTCAGTGCAAAATAATGCTCTACCTGTGCACTGAGCTTTTCTGATGAGTAGCAGGAGAAAAGCAGAATTTCTGTTACTGTACATGCCAAACAAATTGTACTACTGTAATCCGTCTTCCAACATTCCCTTAAATTATTCTATTGATAAAGACAAAATACAAGTTAGCTCAATTAACTGAGTTCAGCATTACCAGAATTTTAACTTAAAAGCTGCACTGTTAATTAGATTTTTTTCCCCTGGTTTTAATGGGTTGAAGATATTTATTAGGTGTAAGCACAGTTCCTTAAATCTAGGAAGACTTACTGGTTTACAGATGTATCTTACTGTTTCCTACAGTACTTTTTCCTTCATGATTTTGTGTCTGCCATGCACAACATGACCAAAAACACAGAGCAAACAAAACCCTGACTTGGCAAAAGTACTGCCAAAAGCTCCAGGAGGAAAGGTGAACATTTTGGGGTTGGTTTTGTTGTTTTTTTTTTAAATCTTTCAGTAAGCATTATATTCAGGGTCACAGCAGTAGAAAAGTATTAAA
>VXBI01009128.1:409885-429505 GCA_013397375.1 Toxostoma redivivum
AAAAAAAAGCAGAAGAGCTGCTGCTTTACAGCTTGACCAAGGCTGCTGGATTAGCTGCTAGAAGAATTGAGGAATTTTTAAACCTCCAAAAGAATGCCCAGCACACTATACTAAGTGGCCACTAAGTTAACATTAGAAGATGTAATTTTTCTGAGATGGATCCAACCCTTCTACAAAAACATAAAGGGATACAACAGCCGCCAATACCTTTATTTCTTCTTCCTATATACACACTTGCATTAAACTAACCCCTCATGACCAATGTGGAAAACTGAAGTAGAAAGTGAAATGGAGAACTTAGTGTACATATTCATACACCCAAAAGGAAGCAAAGTTACAAAACATTAATAAGCAACACTGAAATACTGAAAGCTAGAGCACATACCCCAAGGTGAATGACACAGTAAGAGTAGAGCATGCCTTATTCTGTCATTTAGGTTTTATTCCATAAAGATTTGTAAGGACATGTGGCTCACACTGTGTGTATGCATTGCAATCCCTGGTTATGAGAATACCTATTACAGAGTACTGCATGACAGGTGCTGCTTTCAAGGACTAACAGGAGGCAGCTGGGTATTTTGGGGGAAAATGCTCCAGGCTGTAAAGAACTGCTTTTGTTTAATGAGTAATAGGCCTCCCTCACCCCCTCCAAGGAAGGAAAGCAAACACTGAGTGAAGTTACTGTGTTACAGCACTACTCCCCTCTTGCTGCCTTTAGCTACTCATTAACTTCCACACATATTAACCAGACAGTAAGAGACAAACTCAGCTGTTTCCCCCACCACATCAAGGAAAAAAAAAAATGAAGCAAATGAGAGTTTTAAAACCACCTAAACTGCTGAAGAGATGCATCCTGCCATGGACAACAGCAGTATGGCTTCACATCGATAGGTCCCAAGTATTGCCGTGGTGCCACAGAGACACCAAACACACACTTCTGGAACCAAAGTTTTATCTGGAAATTTCCATACTGTAACATAGCCAGATCCAGCACACCAAGTGATGCCTAGAAAAAGATACACATCACAAAACACCGGTTGGTTATAATTTCAAGCACCTGACTTAAAAAATGCATTCTTGTCAATACAAGACCTCAAAAGTAGGCTTAAGGGTGATTGACGATGCATAGACATGGATATCAGACAGATTTTGGCTTCAGCAGCTTGTGAGATTTAGATTTTGCCTCAGACAGTGTGTGAGGTTCTAGTGACAGCACAGGGGAGGCTCAGTGAGCAGTCACACAGGTAAGAAGCCAACTGAGGACAAGAGCAATGCTGTGATAAGTTCCTGACATGAGGGAACAACTGAGTTGATGATGCTCCTCTTCCATGAGGACACCAAGGTGGAACAGGTCCGCCCCCACCTGAGAAAGCACCACCACCATCCAACAACACCAGCATGCCTACAACTACCATCAAGCAAAATCGCGGCAGGTGCTGGAAGATTCCTCCCCATAAAAGGGCTTTATTTTTATTAGCAATGAAAGATGAACAAAACCAAGACCATGAAGCACAAACCCCCCTGTTGTGACCCCTAAAACGATGCACAGTCTACAAAAGACAAACTAAAATGGATACAGCAATGGACCTTTCACTACCCTTAATTCAATTCTCTCCTTTAAGTCAGTGCACTATTATTGCCCTCGTAATGAAACTAACACTGAAGTTTTTCAGCTCAATGGTAAAATCACGTAGTGTCCATCCATCTCCAATAATAGCAATATTGAGACAATGAACTCTATTGAGGCATCTAATAAGGCAGATAGTCATTTGCATAGTACATTTTCTGTGACTCTCTGTAATACAACATCTCAAAGACTCAATTCAGACTATTCTCCTTTCCCACAGACATTTTAAAAAAAGGATTCTTTTACTAGAAAAAGAAACAATGACCCCTCCCATTATAGGAGAAAGCAAAAGATAGAATTTTCCTGCCTACAATGAGTGCACAACTTTTGCCTGTGTATTTTTATTTGGTTGGGCTAGATTCTTTTCCTTTTTTAAAAATTAATTCTATGTGCTTTTCATCTCTATTGTGGCTTGAATGCTCAGAAATTTATTTCTGATTTTATTCCAAAAGGCTTCTGAGCAGGAAGTACTTTGGGACCCCCATCCACTACCACATAAAATTTCATCTTTAATTCCTGTGCTACAGTCTTTCTTCATGTCTTGACATGCTTCTCTCCTGTGTGACTCGCTGGACACACCATGGTTTTGTAGACACAGAAGCCCGCTTATGAGCCTTGAGTTTTAGGATGTACTCTGCAATGCAGTACTTGGGTAAATTTGACAAATCACTTCCTCTCCAACAGGCTGTAACAGCCTCAAAGAAATGTACATACATATAATGTATATTGTTCCTAAGAGTTCAGCTCAAATAACCCCACCAACTACTGCCTTAGAGAAACACTGATGATCATGTCCTTACTCTTCACAAGCTTTCTACTTTGCCCCCTCTTCCCAGTAACAAATCCTGGACTTTGTCAGTATTTCATCTGGCACAAGGAAGCACACGTTTTATTTCTGGAGGTAGTTAAGCTATCTCTTCCTATATAGTAAAGGCACACATTCAAAATACCACCTCAGTGTGGTCCAACGGTTCGTCTGCTCTGCTCTCTGCCCCTCAGCATTGTCCTAGGCAAGCTCCAGATTTTCTTAAGTGCTCCATTTTCTCTGCCTGAGCCCACAAAAGGAGCAGTGTAAGAGAACACGTGTCCATAACTCATCCTCAATTCCCAGCCCGTGATATGATCACTGATCCACCTTTGGCCACAAACACAAGCTCCCTGCAGCCAGGCCAGGGTGCAGAGGGGACAGCCACTGAGCTATTGAAGTCTTTGGACACTCCCCTGCCACGTCCCAGAAAGCCAGCGGTGACACACACTCTTCACATGAGCCAGGCATGAAGCCTCCCTGCAGAAGGCTGAGCCACAGCATTGCTCTTAGGTTAACCTTCAGCAACTCCGCGTTGGGCTCTTAGGAAAATGAAACTAGAGGGCATTTCTGGCAAGTCAGAGAAGGTCAGCGGAAAGGGAGAAAAGCTGCCACACAACAGCCCCAGTGGGGAACAGCATTGCACTCTTTGTCCAAGTTTCTGATTTTATCAGATTATGCCACAGTGTTAACATTGTTTATGGCCCTATTTTGTGTCTGTGAATCACCCACTCCTAGAGACTCTTCCTCCACCCCAGATTATAAATAGGACCACATACAGAACAGAGCCTGTGAAGCAAAGGAGACTTGCTGAAACAAAATAATGTATATTGAACTGACAAAAATCTTTCAAAAGCCTTTCTTATTTATTTATAGTGCTGGCTAGACAGGCAGATTCCCACATTTCATAAACCCTGTAGGTCACTATCTCCATTGCTCATTCACAAACAATTCTGCTAATAAAAAAAAAGCCCTCTGGTAATAACTGAACTTATTCCCCAGCACACTGCTTCTTGGCAAATGCCTTTTGAAAAGAGAGATTTTTAAACCAACAGTATTATGTATTTTTCCTACTTGAAGGCAACATATGTCTAGACCATGATATGACAATATAACATTATTTATGTATCTGGAGACATTGAAACAAACCAACCAATTCAGACATTGAAACCAACCTCTTAGTGCTCTATCAGTACACATAAGTAGTTTTCTACCATATCAGAGCAGACTATGACTTAAATTTCCATTGATGCTATTTTCATAGGAAAATGTATTCTCAAGAGAAAGCACAAAAACCATCACATGTTTTTTAATTCCCTCTTTTCTCCAGAAACGACTTCTTGCAGCAGGAAGTTCACAGTGCTGTCATCCAGGTGACAAAGCAGAGAAAGGTATGTGGCCAAAAGCTATAGAGAACAGGCTCCTGGAGTCCAAACGTACGTGACACCTTGTTAAACCAAGACATAGCGAGTTGTAGGCTTTAGGAGCCAAACAGGCCTGGGCATTAAACAAATCCAAATTCCCTTCAAGATGGGATGGATGGAAAGCAAGCTTTCTGCTTTGGCAAGGCAAACCTTCAGTGCTCCTGCTGAAACCAGGCAACTCATCAAATCTTTCCATCCCCATGCTCGGACATATTCGCCACACATCAACTTCACAGCAGCAGAGGATCTGGACTGGATACATGTCAGCCTAGCAAGGGCCTGCTGAGCTCAGGCACCCAGACCAAACCCACACTGGCAAATACACACCACTACAATGTTCCCACTAGCTTCCAGACACACCAACACCAGGGATGCTGGGGCTGGAAGAAACCTTAGATTTTTTCCTCCAATTACAGAGACATGGTTACACAAAATAAAAGATATCCTGCCCAGAATCGATCGAACAGAAACAGAAGAAAAGCTGAAACAATCCTGGCATGTTCTACTGATGAAATTCCTTGTAAGTGCCTAAGGTGAATCCACTCAAGTGCTTCACTATTCGATTCATCATTTTCCCCCCCTGCCATTCATCACATGGTTATTTGTCAAGCTAACAGTTCCTTAATCAGTTGTGGAAGCTAAAACCTGATGTAGTAAGGTTCCTCTTTAAAACACAAAGGAAGAGTAAAACAAAGCACTCCAATGCACATTTCAGGAACACTTAAATACATTAATACTGTTGTTCTTTTTTATTTTGTAGACTCAACAAAAATCAACTGTTTATAATCTTAGCAAAAAGGGAAAATACTAGTGCCTGGAAAATATCACAGTAAGTCTGGACATCATTTAAACCAAGTACATGTCTTCTATTTTTTTATTCTCCTACTGCTTATCTCAACACACAGTTCCTTTTCCTTTAGCCTGTTTCAAACAATACTTGATACTATACAAACAAAACTAAATAGCAAAATAAATAATTTCTCACTAAAGGCTCATCTCTTCTGTTCTCCATTTACAAATATATACTGTAGACATACACAGTCATATATATAGCGAGATATATAATCATATATATATATACACACACCCCTATACGGAACTGGCTAATGCTACTTAGAGTATCCTATTATCTTACAGTTACTTAAAAACTGACTAGTATTAAAAATGACTTTTTGGTAGACAGCAAAAATAAAAGGAGGGTCCCTAGCAATGACTTAGAAGCATTGAAATTCAGAAAGCCCAAGCTGTGTGCCATCATGTCACTGGTATTTTAGACCCTTGTGCTTTTTTCTCCACATTTAAAAACAGAAGTTTTCTCAGGGGCTCAACAGATTGATTTTCATCATGACTGAAATACTGACCAAAGGACCTACAGTAGCATTATTTAACCCTCCATAAGCTCTTTCCACATAAAAAATATGTCTGCAATAACAATCTCTGTTAATGTGTCTGATCAACACAGAGGGAACTACAAGATCATAAAACAGAGCTGTGACACAATAACAGTGATGGGGATCTCCCACATAAGTTCTCGTTTATGCACACAAAGGGGAAACAGGGAGGAAAAAGAAATTTAATTAGAGCTGACTGAAAAGTGAGGCATATGGTTCACAGGAATTTTTGCTTTCAATTAAAACACCATCCTCCTCCTCAGCAACCTAAATAAATACAAATGAAACCAAACTATTCTGTGACATGTATATGCAAAAATTGAATTATAAGCATGAAATAAAATTGGGTTGGAAGCTGCAGCATAGGCCACGTGTAACTACAGTCTGAGGTCTGCAAAAAAAACTTTGCCACCACACTACACAGGCACTTATTCCTCCCCATCTCATCACTGCATGCAACTGTTTTCCCCTATTAGTAAAACCCATTCCACCTACATAACTAAAATGTGACTTGAGGTGTAGGCAGAAAAGGAAAGGGGAGATAAAAAGTTGTAAAGAACAAGGCTGAATTTTAGCAGTAGACTTTTTAATAGAGAAATCATGTTCTGAAGTTTCATATTGATAAAAATGCTAAAATATGAAAATAGCTATGTTTCTAAAATAATATATTACAGGAAACCATGTAAAAGACAGGGCCATTAAGGATAGATTTTCAACCAAAGTGACAAATTGCAATTATGTATATACAGAGAAGACTTCAGAAAATGGGATATACCTGATTTAGATACAAGTATGAGAAATGCTGTGAGAAAGACCATCCATACTTGCATTAAGAAAACTCAGAATGGATGGTGCTTTCACCCACTTTAAATTACACCAGGATTACCTGGCCCAGAGAAGGGACAGTTTAGGAAAGGCTGTGACACTGGGCTGTGCCACAGCTCTGCCAAGGCTGCCCATCCCAGCTGTGCTTGGAGATTTCACCAGAGCATCCCCATCACAGAGTCTCTGACTGAGGGTGCTCTCACACGCTGTGCATCCCACACCACAGAACTCAGCTGGGGGTGAACATCTGCAGCAAGACAGGAGCAGGAGGAAGAGCTGTTCTGCATGACAGGGAGGCAGGCACTGATGCTCTGAAAAATCAAGGCCAACTAGTTAAATGAGAAATCTGAATGGTAATTCACAGGGTGTAATGTGACATTACTCAGAGTCTCCTGTCAGAAGATCCCACTTTGTAACTTACCCCAAGTGCTTCAATTTGGAGGGAAAGTTTTAGGACTATGCACTAGCATCTGCCTATATGCATTTACTTAATACTGAAATGTTGCAACCAAAATGCTTCAAAACACTGAGAAAGGGGGAAAACATTGCTGTGCCAATGCTAAATACCCTAAAGACTTTTTTTTTTATGGTCTGGCAAGAAATGGGTTTTCCCTGACCCCTTTAGTGCTCCCTTCACTAAGGTAGCCCTTGCTGTAGCTAGGAAAAACTTACATATTTTAGAAATACTTAGAATATCAAAATAAAATGTCTTAATTGACTTTTGCCTATTGAAGCCTTTGTAGAACTTCGGGGGGAAGAATGCTCTCACTTCAGCTTGAAAACTAATAAAAAAAAAAAGGGGGGCAGACACACCTCTTAGCAAGGCTGTGGATGGGAAGCTGCACTGCGACACCCTCTACCTTCATCCCAAAATATATCCAGGCAACCTGAAGCTTCTCCAGCAGCATCTTCTTGTGAGGAGGCTGGCACTGAGCAAAGACAGCCAAGCATGGGGAGCACCAGAGTATGTACTTTTAGACTCTGCCTCCATCCTTTGGAAAGGGGCAGCTTTAATTCCAACACTTCCTAGGTTTTCAGAGATGGATTATGCAGTCACAGAAATGATCCCTAAATTCAGATTGTGTGTTTACACACACATACATGCTTAAAATAACACATATTTGAGCACTTCAGAACAGAGACTGCCTTCCCATGCATTTTCAAAACAAGCAAGGTAGCCCCTCTCCCAGCTAGGGAACTTTGAGCAATACCCTGAAGTCTGTATATATATATATGCAAACAGTAACACCAGTCACATTTTCCCCTCAATAATGGTCACCATAGACTGGAGACTTTGCTACTGTGTAGTGAAGCAGATGAACCAGACAGGCTCACTTCTCTGAAGCTCTCAGATCATCATGGGTTGACCACCAGCAGACACTGATCATCACCACCTCTTTGCAAGCAGCACACAGCTGGTGAACTCACACAGAGAGAGCCTGCAGGTTCAACACGAGCTGTCCAGAAATGCCTTCCATCACTCTTAACCACTATCCAAATTAGAGGGGATAGTGCCATGTTATCACAGCTGTCAAGCGTGCAGAGGTCAGGGGGTGGCGGGTACGTGTGAATTTGGCCTCCCTCTCATTTCAGGAAGGGATGTCTCAACCCAAGAGGATCTAATTAAGAAGGAGGTGGACTGGTTTCATGTCAAAGGGAATAGGGTCCAACTCTGTGTAATGAAACAGCACATACTTGGGCACCGCTTCAACAGCTGAGGCATGCTGTTAGCTTACGTAGGCTGCAGCAGTCTTGCTCCTCGTGTACACTCTGTGTTTACTCACCATCCTCCCCCAACAACCTACTTCCTTTCCTTCAGAAACTTTGCTTCTGCTTCCACAGAGATGGACATGATGAAGGAGTGCTTACACCCCAGGCTCAAGTAGCTTCTTGTACACTTGTCCTCCTCAGCTGCACCCACATTCAGTTCTTGTTTAACTCTCTTTGCTGCATTAAAGCAAGCACAGAAACATCTCAAAGTCCTCAAACACTATCCAATACATACAAAGCACAGACTGCTCACAAGACCAGTCACGGCCCTACAGGACTTCCAGAAACAAACTGTGGGTTTTCTTGGTCAGAAAAAAAAAGCAGCATTTTCTGTGCTAAGGCAACAAACGAGTTTGTTTCAGTTAGGTACAGTACACACTGTCTGGGGCTAGAACCGCCTGATAGAAGCCATTTACAATGCAGACATTTTACCAGCATACTGATTTTTGCACCTTTTCAATATAAGGGCTGTTACCTTGAGCAGGACCTGCACATCCATGTGCCATCCCTTCAGAAGCTCCCTAGCATCCCAATGCCTCTTGCTGCCCCACCTGCTACGAGCAGCAGCTTCAGAACTGGGACTTACTCCATGACACGTATCCAGGGTGATATTCACTGTCCCACTAAATGGATGCCAAGGTTTTGTGCAGCTTCACTCACACTCTTACTCCCTTTCCCAAGCACTTGAGTGGTTTACCACAGGCTGCCCTGTGTCTAGAGGTAAATGTCTATCTCACCACACAAGAACCCTTGCCCCATCTGTGCCTGATGTAAGGAATGCCTTTCCTATCTACAAACTCACCAAGAATTAGCCAATTCACTTAGAGAAGAAAGACATGAGACCCCACAACCCCGCTTTTGTCTGATTTATAACCCATTCATGACCAAAAAGGAACCTTGTATTCACAAAATACAGGAAGTTGTATAAAGGAAGCTTTTTTCCTCCCCTGCAGCTCTCATTTTGATGCAGTTTGTGAGCAAAAGTGAATCCTGGTGGAGACAGGTGAGGTGGGGCACTATGCTGATTTCCTATATGCACCTGCTTACTGAGGAAGATTTCTTTTTTGAAAATCTTTTTTGCTAGAGATCCTATCCCCTTTAGATTCCATAGTAGTAGCCATGTACAACTACAATGTCCCATGGCATTTACAACCTCCAGGTCACAAAACACAACCAGTGCAAGAAAGGGGAGGAAAGTGCAAAAAAGATTTGAGGGGTAGCAGGTGACCAGCTCGCAGGTCCTCAAACAAATCTTGACACAACAACCTACTGCAAGTCCTAGAACTTCTCAGTCCTTAACTTCATCTTCAAAACCCCAGCAGGATTTCATCAGTGCTATGTTTCATGCTGGAGCATGAAACAGCAAATGTCTGACTTCAGGAAAGCAAAAGTAAGAGGTCTTTGTTCAGAACAGAAACTGAAGTTGAGCACTATTTTATCTCCCATCTTTTTCACACATTTCTACAGGACAAGACAGAACATTCAGCTGACCAGTTCGCACTGCAAAACTCAGATTAACATTCAGGGAATTAATTTTAATAAAAACTGGAGACAACAGTGAAGAACAAAATACTACATGTAGCAATGACTGAATAAATGTCTACATGAGAGATATCTAATTCTTCTTCATCTTGCCTTTTTTCAATTAAAAAAAAATTTACAAGAGAGAAAAAGCAACTAAGGTAGGCAATTTGCACAAACAAGACTGCAGAAGACTCAGTCTGCAGCAACAGGCTTTTTCCAGAACTGGGCATTACAACTTATTGTTCTTAGCAACTGTGCCAGGTGTTGTGAATAGCCCTAAGCTTAGGGCTAGAAGGAATCACTGCACACACTGCTTACCAACCATAAACACACTGCATAGAACTCTGCATGCAGCATAACCTGTAGGGCACAGTGAAGGTTATTAAAAATGACCTTCTGTCCAGCAGTAGCACTGCAAGCAGGCAGTAGCTCTGCTAGCATGGAGCAGGGGCTGCTTTGTGTGAATCACCCAGTCATTAACTTAATTACTTAATAACTGCTGGATGGACAGCAGTCCCTTCCTGCAAGTTGAAAACAGTGCAAGTGAGTGAAAAGGACAATTTTTTTTTGTAGGCTGCTCAAATTTTTCAGAAATTTAGAAGATAACTATTTGCACCACTTAGATGAAGTACTAACCAATTCCACCATAAAGAGAACTAGGCTCCATTATCAGTGAAGAGGGAAAAGTATGCTCTGCAGCAACTAAATAAGAGCTCTGACCTTCTGCTCACTCCTCCTGCAGTGTTGTGCTTCACACACTGAACCAGGAAATAGTTGAACAGATACATGTAAAATTAGGAAGACTGAGTTGGAAGACAATAGTTAAATAAATACCAGTTAAACCACATACCATAGATCTGCCTTGTAGGACTGGGAAATGAGTATTGCCCAAGGCTGTTCCAGATATTGCATCTCCACCTGCAAATATTTGCTGCTGGCTAAAGTTCAGCATATGCACTCCCATCAGCAGTGGCAAGATTCCCCAAAATATTGCAGACGAGAAAGAAAGAGAATGTTAGCTTAATTCAGAGTATAATAAACTAATTATATCTTTTAATCATCAAAAGCACATAATAGCTTGGTGGAAGACTTTTTTAGTTTGGGTGTTTGGCAGTTTTTTAAAGCACACTATCAAGTTAGTTAAGGACACAGCTATTTTTTTCCAAGAATTTTAGGCCTTCAAATTCATGAATATAGAGAGCTGATTATTAGCTTCTTTAATGTGGCTATTTTACTATAAGTGTACAACAGACATCGAAACAAGAATGTCACAGAGGAATTGGGCACACACAATAAAAACACCGAAGCAATTAAACTTTCATTATATAGTCTTAAATCCACATAAAAATAAGTTAAGACATTTATATTTTAGATCAACTACCCTTCAGCAATAGTGAAAAATCATTGGAGGGAAAGAAAAGATGATAAAAATACACTAACATGGTGCTGGAAGACTTGGCCATTAAAGTCACATCTTATGAAGAAACACCTAAACACTTTGTAACAACATTTAATCTGTAACTGTTAAACTGGAAAAAAAGCCTGTCTCCAAATGGATTTAACACATAAAATAAGTTATGTTGAATTGGTTTCTTTTTTTGCTTCTGTTAACTGGCTAGGTTTTTTTCTCTGGAACTATCTCCCTGAAATTTTAACATGTCCAAATGGAAGTCCTTAATAAGTTACAGACAAAGGCAAGTTTTCTCTTAACAAGGACAAAGGAGTATATTGTTGAGATTGTCATATACATACAATTACCAGCATTGTTATTGAGATTACAGAACAAAGGCCCAAGAGATCCACTTCCAGATCTTACAGCCTTGTCCTTTCCCATAATTATTGTCTTATAATTGGATTTCATTTAACACATTCACAATACCAATATCTACCAGTGCTTAGCATAGTGCTTAGGGATAGTTTCAATTATTTTAAAATGGATGTGGCAATGCATTCAATTTATCACTGATTATTCAAATGAACATGTTCAATTTAATAGTACCAATAAAGCAAGGGGGGGGTTTTAGTTGGTTGTAAGAAGTCTTAAAACTAGCAAAAAGTTAGAATAACTGGCTAGGCTATCGCTTACTTGAAAAAAAACCAAAACAACACAAAATACACTTTCACAAAAATTTTTCATTTTTTCCTTACATCTCAGAAATAGGATTTTGAACAGCAGAGAGATACTGAATTTAAACAAAACAAAAAAAAACAACAAACAACTTTTATTCTGCAGATATTAATGCCGCTCCTTTACCTCATGTAAGAGTATGTTGGTCTCCTTGCCTCAGCTATCAGATACAAAAATCTATTGGAAACTCTGAGTTTAGAACACCAGGCCTGTGTCTGTGACTTGCCCAGTGTGCCAGCTAAAAAGGCCAGATTCTGACCTCAAAGCTGGGCTGCTCATTTCTCCCGGGTGCCCAGCTGCACAGAATGAGAGGTGAATTACCCTAAAAGAGTTATGTAAACTGAACCGAAGATAACAAACTTCCCCTAAGAAAGAACTTCTTTTTTTTGAAGATTCATGTTTTCAAAGACTGTGGGAAGGAAACTGTGGTTACAATTCCTATATTTCCCCTTTATAAAATACAAAAGTATAAATCCATAAAAGGTGAAACCATCGAAGGCCTCAGTTAACCAGGCACAGTCTACTTAGCAAAAAAAAAAAAAAAAACAAACCACATCAGATCTGACCACAAAAAGAACATTCTTATTGGTACTGAACATCAGGCCAAGTATTAGAAAAAGCAGCTGACCCTGCAAGCAGATGGAAAGAACACCAGAATTTAGAAAAGATAATTCAAGTAGCAGGGAAGCCATGGACTCAGTTCCAAACTTGGTTATAAATGGGAAATTACAAAACGCACATTTAGAATTCCCATATCTGCCTTCACTAGAGAAAAGCAAATAAAGAAAACAGAATTTGATGATCCAAAAGGACCCTAGCAAATTATTGTTGTCCATTCCCCCCCCAATTTGATGTACTTTTAAGTATGTAAAATTCCTGCAGGATCAAAGATCATGATCATAAAAGGAAGAAAACCCTAAACTCTCTTATTAACACACTATAATTTTACATATGTAAATTTTATGCCAGCTACAGGCACTCATTCTTTATCTCACTTTGTGTTTCATTAAAAAGTCACATTTATTGTTTAAAAAGTACAGTGAAACCATGGCACATCTCATATTATACTAAAACCACCAGCAAGGCCAAGTCTACCTCTTCTGAGGGTTCCACACTGCTACTTTCTGCTAATGTGCTTTTCTTCCACCTGCATCCCAGAGGGATACAGTGGAAGCCCTTTTCTTCATCAGCCAAAAACACATCTTGGTCTCAGAGAGTTCATTTACCCCAAACCCTGCCAGCAGACAAAACTGGTTGCCTTTCCAGTACAGATGTCCCTGGTGGTAGAAGCCTACTCTATTTCCACCCCAATATCCACCCTGCCCTTTCCACTTCAAAGCTCAGAGGCCACCTTGCACAAAGTCAAGCAGTAGAGCAGGTTTTGACAAATAAAGACAGGACCTCTCTTACTATCAATTCAGACAGTAACTGACAATTCACCTGTCCTTAAGCTGATGCAGACAGATGAAGGTAGCTAAAATAAAGTCTCACAATTTTCCCCTTCTGTATCATGAGACCTTCAGGAAAATTAAGTAGAAAGTTTCAAGAGGACAGTCTGGGAATCAGTTGTCTGAGCTACTTTGGCCATGAGGAAACCTTGGGAAGGAAAGGCAGCAGAAACAAGCATCCTCCACTTATCTACAGGGACTGTTGATCCTGCAGTCACAACAAATGCTACGGGGAGGCAGCAGGAAGCTTTCCCAGTCTGTAATACCATGGATGGTCCCATGCTCTGCTGCTTTTATAGGCTGGCCTACCCCACAGCTAAGCTCTGCTGCCCCATCCTTTGCAGCACAAACCAATCCTCTGGCTGGCATCCTTTGCATGGCTCTCTCCTTACTTCAAGGAACAAAGCTGGTGGAAAATACAATTTGAAAGTGAGGACTCAAAACCAGGTATATAGAAACAGACTTGCCAGCAGTGACCCATTCATGTGTGTATATAAGAAAATAAACAAGGAAGCTTATAAAAAGTGCTCTAGTTTACTAGAATCCAAGTGCACAAGAGGAAATAATGACAGAAAGCTTTGTCTAAGCTCTACCAGGATGGGGAATGCAGAAACAAAAGCCAACAGCATTCCTGTGCAAAAACACCCTCCAGAGCCATCTACCATTGCAGAGACACACCATCAGCAAGCAGAGGAAGATGTGTAACATCATGAACTGGACCAGGAGTCTTCTTACAGGCATGCAGAGCTCCCTGTCCTAACACCCACCTGCCAAGATATCCATGAATGATTCATTTTGACACACTCCATTAAAATAAAAAATCCTGCTGAACTAGCAGAAGCAGAGGCTTTTAAATATGCATTTAAAGCATGCCAAGCTACAATCCTTCAATGACCAAGGACAGGCTGAGTTTCCACAAAGCTGGTCTGCACAAATAACCCTTTTTGGGGAACACTCCCATGCAGGTTAGGTTCAGCCAAATTGTTTGCAAGCTGGCAGACACCAAAAACAAACCCCTATCAAAATAGTGCCGAAAGGAAGTACGGAATTACTCTGAAAAATCACACCCAATCACAGAGCCAGCTGTGTTGTAGGTACAAATCTAACAGCCTAACAAGGGAAAGCTCTCAGGCACTCACATCTCTCCACTCACCTGGGCTATGATGGGAGGGAGGGCTCCAGCACTTTGGGGCTCAGAAGTGCTAAGAGATTGCATCTGCTCACCAGGCCACAAGAGACAGGCTGTAATTAGCAATACAGCTCTGCACCTGATGTTCAAGTCTACTCGATGATTTTACAGTCTCAGAAGCAAAAATTTCTTACCTTCAATGAGGAAAATAGGGCTGAAGTTCACACAAATTATTCCTTATACTCAAGCCCTGGCTTATTTGCTGCACAGAACACAGAAACCAGTACTACAGTATGTAGACAGCATTCTCCTGCACACCACAAAGCCAAACCAATCAACCAAAAAACCATTAAGCCCTTCCAATAAACAAAACACCCAACCCAATACTCAAAGGAAATGCCCACATTCTCAACCCTAAAGCAGAAGCCCACATGCAGAACACAACAAAAATTTTGCATGCAACAGGAACATCCCAATAATGCACTAGGTATTTCTTTTACTTGTTCAGTTTGGCTAAAACTGTACAAAAGAGTGAGAAAAGTCAGAAGTGTGCCAAACAAATGGGAGGTACAAGAAGAATGGGAAACAAGCAGATGGGCAGCACTGGAGAGAAAAAGACTTCCAGGCACTGGCTAGGAGAGCCTGAAGGTGATCCTAACAGGGGTCTCTTCTACTCCCCAAAGCAGTACTCATGTCAAAGATAGCCTCAACCCCTTTCCCCACTCATACCAGCTGGGTTTGAAGCACCATATAGAGCCAAGGTCACATACAGACCCCACAGGTCCAGTACCACAGCAAACACTAGCATCATCCCTTCCTCCATTTAGAGCTGCCACTTCTTTGTAGGTGCAATTTCTTCAATTATGAGACACAGTTAAAAACATAATTACCTTTTTTCCTATTACAACTCTACAGGTGGAGAAAGAAGCTTTCCTACATGGCCTTTAGGATCTTCACAGAGATCACAGAAGGAAAAGAGTGATAGGTAGACTGCTTGGTTTCTAATATCAAGGGGTTCCTCCAATTTCCTGATAATGGTAGGAAAATAAGTGCTTTCAGTGATGTGCCAAATACCAACAAGATTTATGGAAAGATATGGACATATCTTTTCTACTGATAACCCATGAAGGCCATAGAAGATAACTAAATGAGGCCATGAATCTTTTGATTCAGCTCTGGTTGGACCATATTTACATGTCCATTCTTTGTTGGATTACAGAAATACTTTTCCCACTTAATCTTGGATTTTCTCCTGGAATCTTGGATTAATAGCCCCAGGAGGCCTGTTTATGTGCAGATACATTTAGGAACAGCTGGAAAGCACCTAGAAAAGAGCCTTGGTGCAGCCTTCCAGAGCAGCGCATCTGTTTTGTTCCTCTCTTCCTGTGATGCCTGATCACTCTTCCCCACATTCTTTGCTTTCTAATACTTCATATTAGCACATGTTTATCTACACTTCATTTTCTTACCCCTCTCCCAATTACAATCCACCCATGCACAGTCATCTCCTGCTGAAAATTAATTTCCTACTGATAGCTCCATTTAAGGCAAAGTTCTTTCACTCTCCCATCCCTACATAGCAGCAGGCCCTCTCTGCTGGAGAAAATTCAACTAGGTCCTTTCACGATGTTCAAAGTACTATTTGCATTCAAATTTTGGAGTCAAACTAAAAGGATCAGGCTAACAACCGGATGTGCAACCACCAACCGGTTTAGTAGTGTCCCTTGCCTTTGCTCATACTGAGAATCTTTCAAGCAGGCAGGTAAGCAGTCACAGATAGGCTTTGCACCTACAAACATCCAAGTACCCAACCACTCTTCAACACTGTCAAAATGTTCCTTCTATGATACAGTGTAACTCTAGTAGAAAGAAGGAAATGCATAAATTAAAATTATATAGATTATGCCCTGCACAATGAACAACCAAAGATTTTTAAAACAGCAGCAAATTCACACATATTTAGAAACTCCAACCATAAAAAATTACATGCCATGAAAATTCTCAACAAAGACTTGCATGTAGCTCACATAATTGAGGAAGTACTAATAATAGCATGGCTGTTTGCACAGACATTTCCACTGTGGGCCTGAATTCTGATCTCAAATATGCAGAAGAAGATATTTTGTTGTGTGCTGCTGGCTGGAGACTCAAAGTATTGGAAACCATGTGAGTGTGCTGCAATGTGCAGCCAGCCTGTGCCTCTAAGGAAGCGCTAGGCATATCCATGCCACGCTGAAGACAAAGCCTCCATTGAGCACTGCAGAAGGTGCTTGTGTTGTAGGGCTTTGTAAGGAACATAAAGAAGCTCAGGAAATTAACCTGTGTTGCCATTTTAAACAACAATGAAAACAGTCATCACATGAAAATAACCTGGCCTGGCAGATGAAAAGTTTATTTCTAAGCTCCTCAGACACAAGCAAACTCTGTTCACAGCTACAGAGCTTCCCCTCCTGATCTATGCTGCCTAAGTTCAGGCCTGTTCAAGTCTCCAGATCAGCAATGCTCATACCTGTGTTTTTAACAGTGGCTATTAAAGGGTTTGCCCCAGAAGTGCACATACAGAAGCAGCAAGGGAGCCTCACGTTTCTCAATCTTTATTGTTTCATTAGCCTCTAAATGAGCTGTATGTAGACCTGTCACAAAGTTAAATGGAAATTACTATTAACTTCTTCTTGCATGTGCTGAAGATTACCCAGAATAAGTTCACAAACTAAAATTTAAATTTATTGTACTATGTAGAAGACTCAACAAGGATGATCAATAATATCCAATATATAGCAGAACTTATCTCACATGCAGCATACACACATGGCAAGCCCCCATTTGAGATAAGACAGTTCTTCATTTAAACTCCTCAGTTGGAAATTCAGACTAGTAATTAAGTCATAATCCTATATAACCAACTCACGCAGTATCAGTAGTTCTGTGTATGGAATAAGATGTAACAATAAGCTATTAGGTCCACATAAAAGGCACTTGCAATTCTAAACACCAAAACAAGTCCACAAACACTGTTTGTTGCTCTTGTAGTAGTAATGTTATTTATCACATCACTAATATGATCATATCAATAAAAACAGAGAGTAAGGTTTGTTTTTTAACAACTCCAACCTTGGCCACTATGTTGTAACTCAAAAATAAGCAAGATACTTATCCTTGAGTAAGAGGCACCACAGAAAGATCATGTGCCCATCACACCACTGAGGATCTGCTGTGACACAGCCGTTCCAAAGCTCCGGCTGCTTCCCGGAGTGTGGTTGGGCCCACAATGGTGTCAGTGTGGAGTGCTGCCCCCTCTCCGACCCCACAGTCATCCCAAAGGCAGCACAGAGGCCAGACCCAGCCAAGAGCCACTTCCACTCAGGGGCTGGCTGGGAGACTGCAGAGAAGGGGCAATTAATAGTTCTTACAAGCAACACACAAAGTCCAGCTGATGCCACAGGCCTGACAGTCCTGCCATCTGCTGTCACCTTCCTACAGCAGTTAAATGCCTCCCCAGGTAGTGCCAGGCCATGTCCCTGTACCTGAGCACATGCCACACCTCAAACAACACAGCCAACTCTAAAATCCACCTGAGCCTATGCAAAGAACCCTACACAAAGAGCAAAACTGTGCCCTCTTAGAGAACATCCTCATTTTTAGAGGGCAAAACCATGTGAACACCATTGCAATGGGTAACAAAACCATTGTGCTTGAAGCATTGCCTCCAAGCAAGGCTTTATTCTGCTTCCTTATGGCTTATAGGCTGTAGAAACATAATAACCTTTTCAAATATGAGTTATCACACCCTACATGACAAGAGTGGCTATGGTGAAACTCAGACATTTCAAATGAGAGGATGATCTGCAGAATGATACCATCAGTGAGCAACTGGTTTATATTCTATTCCTCCAAGGAAAAAAATCCTGAAGGACCTTTCTCCCCAGCTGTCTGCAGTTCAAGCACATGCTCCTGATGTTCAGAACTCCACCAGGTGCTGACCAGAACAAGTTAAGAAGCCTGGTGAACTGAGACTTCCTTGCCTCAGCTTTCACATTCACAGGTACAATTAAGTCAAAATTGAGAATGTTATCTTCTAAATTTTCAACAGTGACACTACAAGCTCCAGAGTTCCCACCTAAAATTATGAGCCACACCAAAATCTGCAGATCTGACCTGTGTCCTGTAGCATGTTGATGGGAGCTCTGATAACACCAGGTGATGACAACATCTACTTGAAGGTCCATAGCTGGGTCTCAAGATGATGAACACATAAATGTAGCTACATGTAACTGAGGAAAGGGTCCACTTGTTTTAGTATTATTATTAAACATATTAGACACCAAGTAAGAGCCTAATTCAGAGAACATTAGAGATCGCTAAGTCACAGGATTTCATACTCAGCTTGAGAAGAAAAACTACAAAGGCCATGGCAGGCAGATCCTGCAAGACTGTACTCAAGGACAATCCAGGCCTCTGAGTTCCTTCAAAATACTGGTGTACTTTAATACCCGGTCCAGTTTTAGCTCTTATTCAGAAGAGATTTTTAAACCTAGGCTTGGTACAAGAAGAGAGATCAAATGACAAAACACTGTAAGGTACCCCAACAGACAAGACCAGGAAGCAAAGGTTTACAACACTCATTGGCTGCAAACACAAGCTGGTGCCAAGGCAAGGTAAGGAAAAAGTAGTCAAAAATGTAAAGCAGCAGTACAGTTCTGCTCTGCAGCTCTCAGGCAGATCTGTCACCACAGATTACTGAGCACCTTGGTTCCTATCAACACACATTCACACTTCTGTAGCAGAAACCATTGAGGCAGAGAGGACAACCGGGTACATCTGGAAGCAAAAGTTCAACAAGCCACAGAACATTAGAGTTCACAGCAACCATGAAGCTCCTACGGGAACATTGAGAACACTATCAGCTGAGGGAAGCAAGGGTGAGAGAGCCTGTGCCAGCATGCTGAGTGGGTCACCTGGCAAGCAATTCTGATTTACATCACTGAAAGGTGTTTTTTGGAAGAACATCCTGCAACACGTGTGGGACCAGAGCAGGGCCTCAAAGCCAAGCGTGCTGGCCAAGGCCTCCTACTGGTCTGCTGCCCAGCACCGCCAGGGCTGCTCGCTCCGCACCACGGCAGTATTTTCACGTGGAAACTCCGCACTGATCCCGAAAGCTGCAACCCAGCGAGTGATGTGCACCACCGGCACGGGCAATGCACAAACACCCTATTAACATAATTAACCAGCAGAGAGGGCAGGCTACAACACTGGGGAGATGGGAGCCGTCCCTGTTGTACCCAGGGCAGCTTTTACCCAGGAAAACAAGCGGGGCAGCTTCATGCCGCGAAAGCAGCCACGCGGCCGCACCGCCGGGTTAAACCCCAGCACAGCCCCCGCTGCGGCGGGGCGGGGGACAGGGGGAGGCCTCGAGGATCCTACCCCAGGTGAGCAACGCCCCCGCCGGGCCACACCGCGGCACCCCAGCCTCCCCTGCCCTCCCCTCGGCCGGCGGCATCGGCAGAGCCGCTGCGGGACAAAGCCGAGCCCAGCCGCACACCTGCCCCGCA
>VXBI01009128.1:429543-582431 GCA_013397375.1 Toxostoma redivivum
GAGCCGGGGCAGCCGCGGCGGGGGCAGGTGCGGCAGCCCCCCGCCTCCCGCAGCTCGGTCTCACCTCGGCCGGCGGCAGCAGCAGCAGCAGGAGGCAGGGCAGGGGTAGCTGCCTCATGGTGGCGGAGAGAGCTACCCGCTGCGCGCACGGCCGCTCAGCCCGACGCCGCCGCCCCCGGANGCTGGCGCTTCCCCGCCTTCCCCCCTCCCTCTCTCCCTGCCGGCATCTGACATCTCTCCCCGCCGAGCCAGGCCGGGTGAGGAAGTGGCTCCCTCCGAAAGTTTCCCGGTCTCCCTCGGCACCCGCGGAGGGAGCGGCGCCGCGGGGCGCGCCCTGCCGGCCCTGGCACGGTGCTCGGGGCGGGCGATCCGCAGAAGGGTCAGGGGTAAGGCGAGGTTAACCCGGCCCGGGGGCTCCGCTGCCCGCCCCGCCGCCGGCCGCAGGCGAGCGCTGCGCTGTCCGCGGCCACACGCGGCCCCGGGCGGAGTAAGGGGTGGCCGAGCCCCGCCGAGGGTTTGCCGCAGCGAGGGGCTCTGCTTGTTGCACTATTTTTCATCCCCAAACAGTCCCCCAAGAAAGTCTCATCCCACTCCAGGCACCGGTTTGGACGTGTTTTTTCCATGTCATCAAAAGGAACGTGACATCATCAAACGCAATCCCTTTTATAACCGTAACTTACTTCCCAGGCTCAGCGAAGTGTTCCACATTTCATTCATCTTGGATAAGGGAGAGGGGGAGGCAGGGACAGTTTACAGAGCATATCTTTTTTAATTACGGAAACTCTGGCAGTCCTCATTTTCTCAGAAGTTTTGTGCTCATATGTTTGTCATTTCCCTGTCTTTTCTAAGCCCTCAAAACATATGCATAGCATTACGGAAGCAACTATTTCCATGGGAGTTCATGGGAAAATTCACAAGAATGACATTGGAGTTGATTTCTGAAAAAGAGAAGGCGCCTGGGAAACCGTGTTACAGCTTCTCAGTACTTAAAGGGAGCTTGTAAGAAACATGAGGACAGACTTTTTAGCATGGCCCGTTAATACAGGCTAAGAGCGAATTGTGTCTAAACTAAAAGACGGTCAATTCAGACTGGATATAAGGAAGAAAAGTTTTACGGTGAGGGTGGTGAATCACTGGAACAGGTTGCCCGGGGCAGTTGTAGATGAACCATCCCTGGAGATGTTAAAGGATATGTTGGGCGGGACTCTGAGCAACCTGATGGAGTTGGAGATGTTCCTGCTTATCACAGCGCAGTTGGACTAGATCACCTTTAAATGTCCCTTCGAACTCAAACTATGCTATCATTCTGTAAGGGCACACACAAACCTTGTTTGGGAGGCTGAGACCTGCAGCTGGAGTTAGACAGTGTATAGGCATGACTTCATATCAGTAAGATTTGTAGGAAATAGATAATTACTTCAGAGAAGGGGTTTTTTTTTAATGTTAAGGAGTACTGAAATGAGGCAATAAACTATATACAAAAAATATTAATAAAACTTTTTATGCTTTCCATTCAGTGCAAAGCATCTGAGAATTGTTTTCCAGCTGAAGACTCCTCCTGGTAAACTACACACCTGACTGAAGTCTCACTGGCTGCTGTGAAGTTGTTATGCTGACATAACTTCTGCAGATCAAACCCTACCATTTGGAAGTTACAGCTCTGACTCATAAACTCCCTGTTCCCGTGCCTGGGCAGACCCTCAGTGGGTCTAAGTTGCCAAACTGCAGCTTCTGGCCAGACTGGGTCCCATTGTTTGTGCTGCACCTAAAGTGTCACAGCTGTACTTGAGCAAACACACTTGGTCATCCTTGGCTCCAGCCCAATGGGAACAGTGTGGCTTTTTTTAATTGCATACCTTTCCAGTACAAAAACCTGGTAACTAACTCAGTTGTCCTTGAAATTCGGTGGGAATCTCTTCACTGATGTCAGCAGTAATGGCAGCCAGCTCTGAAAGAGAACATTAAATGAAAAAAAAACAAAACAAAAACAAACAAACAAACAATTAAAATGTACCAAGAAAGCAAGAAGTGGGATTCTCACCTGTTAAAATTTTAAGTATCTGCAAGCTGATGTTGCCATCTCCAGACTTTAGACATCCTTGGACTTTCAAGTTCACTCATTCTTCTTCATTGAAGAGGCCACAGAACCCAATTTAGAAGCAAAGAGCATTATATTTCTTAGCCTATATTAATTCTTTGCTCCAGAGAGCAAATGGGCAGCTACATCACTATTGCAGGAAGCTGAACTCCTTTCGCCACACCACGTCTGTCTGGATCTGGTATAACTGGTGGGGCTTTTCAAATACAAGGTGCATGGAATCTGTAATTAATTACTTTCTCATTAACACTTGTGGCTGAGTGTACGTCATATGTTACTTGTATGTCAAGTACCTGAATCAGGAGGCCTATGAAGTTCTGGGACACAGTCTCATTTCTGGAGCATCCAAAATAGTAGAGAACTGCATTAAATTTGCTTGTAGAGATCTCTATGCAGAGTATTTCAAGGACTGTAGTAAAAAAATACCTTTACAGCATATCTTTAGTTATAACCATAACTAATGCCATCAGTAGGATTTATGCTCAGTGGGTTAAACTGAAACACAGAGAGCATGGGTTTGTTACTGTTTCAGGCTATCTCTCTGACTGACTCTTACCAGACCTCAAGGAAAGAACTGACTCCTTTCCAGAGATGTTTCTGGGGTGTTGGAAGTACTCATCTTCCAACCATCAGGGAACTCTGTCTGTAGGACAGAGAAGTGAACTATGAGGATTCATAAACATTTGAAAAGACTCAGATAGATATGCTGAAGGTGGCCACAAAAAAAGAAAAAAAATTGTCAAGAAACATCAGGCACTAAAAAGTGTAAATATTTCGTAACATAAAACAGAAATGCAATTTCTGTTTGATTCATTGGAGGAAAAAAAAAAGAAAATAATTAACCTTTTTTTTGTCTTTTGTAGAAATTCAAAAGGAATATTTGTGGTCTCTAGGCTTAAAATTCTGGGAGGAGGGTTCCAAAAAAGCTTTTCTGATTAGATTTTGAGAGCTCCATGGAGAAAGAATCACATGTGTACCTGATTGTTTCCTTCGATCAATGCTTCTGCCCTTTATAGCAAGCTCTGGTTCATTGCTACCCATGCACACCTCAGGCAGGAGGTGGATCTCAAAGAGCTGTGATTCATGCCAGAACTGGAGCCTTCACATGCTGAACATGGAAAAGAGAAATTAAAAGCCAAATTTTTTAAAGCTCTTCCAGGTGCTAATTGTTCAGCAGCAATAGCCATCCCAACACAATTTCCTAGGAATTAGAGGCTCAAGGTTGCATTTCAGGCCACAGGCTCTTCACAGCTTGTTACTAATCTGCTGGAAATTTCCTGAATTACAACTGCTACTGCCTAATTGTTTCTATAGGTGAGTTTTGTTTATTCTACAGGCTCTTATTAAAGCTATATGTGTGACAGGCTTATGAAACTGGGTAGGTGTTGCTTCTGGGCTAAAGCTTCTACTTTTTAACTCACTGAAAGTTAATTTGTCTGAGTCATAAAACCTCTTCAAATGGAAGTGTCAGAAAGAAGTTATTTCACATCCTTATAATCAGGTTTTTGATAAAGACCTAAGTTTAAGTCATATTGGCCCCCTGCACACGAATCCAGGAAGAATGTGCATATTACTTATGGGTGCTCTAGTTTACACCATAAGGAATACTACTAATTCTATGGGCAGAATCAGAAGACTGCAAAAATATAGTGATCCAAAGCTGTCCAATTTGGAACAGTTACCCTGGCTGGTAATACTTGTCTTTCACTGAGACTGCCAGTAGAATATGGTTTTAAAAAGAAAAAAATCAGAATGGCCATATTTAACTGCATACCCCAGCCAGCCTCGATCACAATAGTGTATTCTCATTAGTTATTCCCAGTTTCATTCATCAGCTCAATGTGCAGTGTCAGCCAGAAGAAGCATCCAATTGTTGAACATTGTCAGGAAGGGAGTTGAGAACAATGCAGAGAGCATGGTTTTGCCAATGTGTAAAACCCAGGTGCACCCATGTCCTTACTGAGGCTTGTCACTGCTCTCAGCATTGCAAGAGGAACAGAATAGACTGAGGGAAGGTGCCAAGAAGGGCAGGTAATGAAATGTGGATGATGGTGCAGCTGTCTTATCAAGAGAGCCTTAAAAAGCTGCAAGCTTTCAATTAGGAGAGGGGAAAGCTCCCTGGAAATAAGATGAAAGAAAAACTTGTTCACTAAATCCAATTTAACAGTCATAATATAAAGTGCTTTTGTACATGGCAGGCAATGAGCTCGTGTGTAGTCATGGCAGGTTTTAAAGGCAAACAGTATGAGCAGTTCCAAAACTTCATGGACACATTCATAGACAATATATCCATAAACAGGGAGAAGGCAGAGATGAGTCTATAATGTTTGGATGCCACGAATGGTACTCAGAGAGCAGTCAGATTTGTTTGCTCTTCCTGAGCAGGATCTCCTAATGCCACTGCTGGAGATAGGATACTGGGTTGGATGGATTCATCACTGACTGGGCAAGTAGCATGTTCCTTGGCTATGGTTTACAGGCAAGACAGTGCAAAGCATAACGATATAGCATATAAAAGCAACAAGTGTATTAGCATGTGGCTGCTACCTCAGTGAGACAGGTAACATGTAACAGGCTATGTTGCTATTGTCATTCACAAAGCAGGCTGCGCTCTCTGCTGTGATTTCACACTGAGGTCCAAGATCTGCTCTGGCTTTGCTTTCCCTTGCAAGTCCTCAGATTCAGACATTATGGGACATCTGTGACCCACACAGAATTCCAAATGAACTTCTGTCCTATCCATCATTGCTCAGTGCCCTGGAGCTAGGTGAGCCCAAAGTGATCTTTCTGGTTGACATTGCTCTGGCTCTTGCTTATACCACCCCAGACCTTAAAAGGGTCCTCCAGGCTTCCATGTACCACCAAACCTAGAGATGAGTCTTTTGGGAACAGCTGTCAAGCAGAACTACAAGTCCCTTTTATACTACAACAGAGGAATGCTACACTAACCTCAGCAGCAGTTCTTTTGGTGAAAAAAGAGTGAGTGGTTAAATGCTTCACCTGGAGATGGTCCTACAACGAGGAGAAAGTTAACCTGACTTCTGGTCGGTCCAGGTTTGGGATGGTTTTATTTTGACTGAGGGGAGAAGACATTTTTTGTTGTGGGGACCAGCAAAGAAAAACTGGAAAACATTTTTTGTTCTTTTTTTTTTACACAACTTTCAAAAAGACTTTAAAGTGCTGTAGCTGAAAATGACTTTTTGGAAGTGGGTAATGCCTTCAATCTCTTAAGTTCACTCAGTAGCCAGCTTCCTTTGTGTGGGAGGGCAGGTGAGTGGGAGGATATATTTCACATAGCAATTGGAGGGAAAATATGCATTAAAACCCCACAGACTAGCACACTCCAAAGCATTGAGTCAGCTGCCCTGGCAGCCACGAGGGCCAGCCGTGTCCTGGGATGCCTCAGGCTCAGCATCAGCAGCCTGTCAAGGGAGGTGAGGTCAAGTGAGGTGATTGTCCTGCTCTGCTCTGCACTGGTGTGGCCTCACCTCGAGGCCTGTGAGCAGTTTTGGGTGCTACAATATAAGAAAGATATAGAGGTATTAGAAAGCATCTAAAGAAGGGCTATGAAGACAGTGAAGGGCCTGGAGGGGAAGCTGTATGAGGAGCAGCTGAGTTCACTTGGTCCATTCAGCCTGGAGGAGACTGAGAGGACACCCCACTGCAGTTACAACTTCCTCGTGGGGTGAAGAGGAGGGGCAGACACTGCTCTCTTCTCTGTGCTGACCAGTGACAGGACACGAGGGAATGGGCTGAAGCTGAGTCAGGGTGGGTTTAGGTTGGATATTAGGGAAAGGTTCTTCACCCAGAGGGTGTTTGGGCACTGGAACAGGCTCCCCATGGAGGTGGTCACAGCAGCAAGCCTGACAAAGTTTGGACGATGCACATGGTGTGATTTCAGGGCCTGGAGCTGGATTTCTTGGGATCCATGTGGGTCCCTTCCAACTTCTACAGCTGAGCTACTTACAACAGAACATTTTTGTGATTTGAGTACAAATAGAAACCAGCCTTTTAAACATATCATCTTCTACAAAGGAATGAATGGACTCTGTTCCAGTAGGAAAGAAGTTGTGGTCCTATAGCCTGTCTCACCAATGCAAGGTCCCATGTAATCATTTAGTTTCAGCCAGGAGTAGTGTCATGTGTTGCAAAGGGCTCTAGCACAATAAATATACATCAGAGTCTTACTCAGATTTGAAGAAAGGGATAAGAGGAAAGCCCTGCTCAGTATAGGCAGTCGCTGTCATATTACCAAAGGCCGCAGCCATAGCTCAGCTGCCCCACACAGGAGCTAGAGCTCTGAAGTGGCATAGAGAGCCAGGAAGCAGACTGGCAGGATTCTGGGAAATACCAGAAGCTGGCAGAAACATTTCCCCTTCTCCACCTGCCAATTTTTTTTGTCCTTGTCTCCAAGCTCACAAAAGAAAGGCATAAATTTTTCCTGGCATATAAAGTTCCAGCGGAATCACTTTCAATTACTATTTGAGTCCCATAAATGGCACCATATAATCCAAATGAAATAATACCAAGCTACAGTTGGTGCTACAAAACATTACAACAGCTGAGTCTGCCCTTGATAATGAGAGAAATCACCTGCCTCTGGAAACCAGCCGGTGTGTGCATGACTGGCAACCTCTGTCAAGGGCATTAGAAAAGGGAGTGGCTGCATACATTATGTTGTCCAGAAGCCCTATCTGCCATGATCTCCCACAACACAGCCTGCCACTTTTAAGCACTGAAACCTTAAGAAACTTGTCAGAAAAATCGTGGTTGTGACACCACTTGCAAAAATATCGATGCTTAAACAGCACCAAGATTTCTACATCAGAGGATTATCATTCCAGAGTCACAGGTGACCGCTGAAATCCTAAGGTGACAGATATCCATTAGAGAAGGAAAAAGTAAAAATGTTAAAAATTAAATCTACTGAAATTCTTTGAAAAAATGAGTCAGCCTCCTTTTCTCTTTCTTCTGACATTACAAATTGTGGTGGGAGGGTAGAGCACAGTTTGAATGCTGGGCCTTTATAATGTTTTGTTTATTAGAAAAACCCTACCCTGCCCTCCCTTCTCCCCATAAGTAATAATGTGGAGAAACGATGCAGAAGTGCAGGTGTCTTCCAAGTGTGATGCATGCCAGCTATGTCAGGAATGGACTGCTTATGGACATCCTAGGAGAGCAATTAGCATCTTCAGGGTCATTTACTTTTGGTCCATTGCAGAGATTGCCCCTAAAATACAGGCTTATTATCTCATGCTTGTTTGACAGATGGTACTGAAGCATGAACTATTTTCATGGCAATGTACTTTTGGCAATACCATAAAAGTGGGAGAAGCAGTTTTCTGAGCAATAAAACTACTGGCTGGAATGCAACTGGCCTGTTTTACACCAGTATTTTTCTGCACAAATGCCTGCTTTAAGGTAAACATCTCCTTTTTATAAATGTATGCAAAAAATGACAGGAAGCAAAGAGGCAAAAAGGAAGAGGTGAGACTGAATCCCCGAAGCGCTTGTATCCACCACCGTACATCAGAAAGATATCTTAAGACTTCTCTAGGTGGATATCAGGTCCTATTTACTGTGCTCAAACCACTGTAGCTGAATTGGAATAGTTTCAAGCAGCTTGGCAGCAGCCCTTAGCTTAAACAGCAAGATGGCAAGAAGGCTAGGAAGACATTTTCCTAGGAAGAAAACAAAAGCTGACATCAAAAATTATCAGTTCACATCCCAGCTATCATGGTTGAACTCTCTGGCTCTGAATTTGCATCCCTGCACTTGCAATTCTAATGCCTGGTGATGTGCTCTGATTTTTGTTCGTTTACTTGTCCTGTCTGGCTGTTTTGGCAACAGCCTGCTATTTACTGTGGCACTACAGCCCTAAACATCCTTTAAGGCATGCTGAGGCTTAGCTGGCCAAATTCTTGTGCTGGCCTTTCAACTCTCATTGAGAGCCAAGTGCTTAACTTGATACATCCTTTTCAAAAATCCCAGGTTCTGTGTTTTGGTAACATCTTTTAAAATATCTATTTTTAAAACTAATTTCTTTCCATCTATAACTTAAACCCAATCAGTGCTGTACAGCCTTCTGATGCTACTGGGAAAAGCTTTTAAACAAATGTTCACTGGAGTCTAGTAAGTGAAATAATTAACTACACTTCAAATAATGAATGAAATAATTCTATTTCCCTGTGTTCTTCTTGCATGAGAACAACGATGCACCAGCACACTGCTTTTAGGATTATCAGTTTGGGTGTGCAATGCTTCCACGTGTCATTCCTCAGTTAAACAGGCTGTTCTGAACCATACTTCTACTCTCCAGGAAAACAAGAGTCCAAAGGGCAAGGAAACCACATCCACAACTAACAATCTCCATGGAAGGTACAGATCCTTTTAAAAACTGATGGATTGGATTCAATCTGCTTCAATAGGCACTCACCAGCAACAATCCAAGTTAATTTTACAGCTGACAGCTTAAAGGTTGGGTGAATAATCTGTCTTCTTAAAAGAGAAAACTTACTTTTTCTGGAAAATCCTGAACTTTCCAGACTGCATCTATACAGATGTAAGCTGTTACAACAGCTTTGCAGGCTACGAAAACAAGGCATCATTTACATACTTGTCCTCTCTACTCATTGCTGCAGAGCAGAGTAACTCCAAAGCACACCTTGCAGAGGACCAGTGGCTCCATGGACTATGTTCTCTACCAGAGGTAATATGGCTTTGTAGTCTTTTAGTCCTCATGAGTGCCAGCCTAAGGAGCTGTACCTGTCACCTCTGTTTCTACTTGAGAGATCAAGCACGTAACTCCTTCCAGGTAAATACTATATGTGGTTCTGCAGCAGTACACTTGCTCAAATTAACTGTGTCACTGCAAAAACACTCCTTTTAGGTGAGAAGTAACAGTGGCCAGGGAGAATGGAAACAGGAGAACAGGGTGAGGGGGAAACAGATGTCAAGGGCATTGCAGAAAATTACTGCCTTATTTCGCTGTGGAGCTCGTACCTCCAGGTGACATCAAAGCAAGGAAATAAAGATTTAAAGCAGCTGATCAAGAACAAAACCAACTGTGTAGAACATGAAATTGGGAGGTCAAAAGCAAGAAAACATTGCAACTGGGGGGGCGTTTCTTGTTGAAGGAGCATTGCTGCTACTGCACTAAGCAGAGGTAGGACTCAGTCTGTAGCTGCAAGCACTGCAGGAGAGGCCATAAGCACATTGCATGGGTTTTCTGTCAGACTGTGCTGTCATCTTTGACAAAGCAGACAGTGCTGAGGCTTTCTGCTAGGACTAAGCTCTTCACTCTCAGTCACTGGCTTCTTTGTGCTAATGCACTCTACGAGTGACACTTAATGACAGACTTAGGGGAAAAAAAAATCATCATCATGGGAATACTCACCAAGCCCATCTACTACAATGATGTGACCAGCTTTGCCTGGGTCCCAGGCAGATGGGTGTCTTGTAGTTTGAAAGCAGTGTGTCCTTTTGAATGATTTCTACTCCCTGTAGCTGAGGAAAGCAGGAGATAATGGAACATGTGCTCATGCTTCTTAGTGGTTATCAGAGGGAATTATAATGGAGCATTTTCAAAATTAATTCATTTCCTATATCCAGCATACTTAATTAATCTGGGGAATAAAATTGATTAAGTTTCTCTTCTAGAAAGTGTATTTTTTCTTCACCAGAACTTGATCTTGCTTTTTCTATGAATATATGGTTTGGTGAGATAACTATGACCCAATTTAAATGATTTGTTGCAGCCGCAATCTCACCTAGTCTATAAACCAGTTCTGATTCTACAAGGCATATGTATCTCCAAGATGCAGCAAGTCTTTGTCTGAAGGTAGATGATAAAAATCGAAGTTAAAACCATGAATATGTTGACCTGAGTAGCCAAAAGATTCTGATTAACGATCAAAATTTTATTTGCTGCTCTCCTTCTCAAGAGGTCCTCAGGTTCTAACTTTCCCAGGTCTTAAGATACAGAAAGATTGATCTTGATTGCTGTCTGCATGCTCATTAAAAGTTTTGATTTTTCTAAGCAAGCCTGATAGATAAGAGAAATAATTTAGATTTTTCTTTAGAGCATTAAAGATTTGATGGAGTAACTCCTTCCCTTTCTTGTATTAACTGACCTTTCTGATGGGTGTCACTGGAGGTTGGTGCTGTATAAAAGCATGGGTTGAGGAAGAAGTTAAGACAGGCACAGGCAGAAGAAAAACAAGAGCATTAGTAAAGAAACAGAAGAGGTGAGGAATTTATTTAGCAGTGATAGTGCTATTCCTTTCTAGTGGGCTGCTGCCAAGAAGATTCCCTAATTTGCTTCCCCTTATTCCCCAACCCTCCTTCACAGGACACACAGGACTGCCATCCATGTCCAGTTACTTCTATAACTCAGTTATCCACAAATGTGGGTCATGTTCCCTCTTAGTATCCCACTAGCTACAGCCCTTGCTTTGGCCAAGTGAGCTTTACTGCCTCACTAAGGCTCTGGTATAAGAAGCTGGAAAACAGCTGTTATCCAACAGATAATCTTGTTCTCAGGAACAAGTCCTGCCAGTCCCCCTGCCTTCCCTAGACATCAGTAGGTAGCCACAATGCATTCTCTAAGAGATACCCATTGACTAGTAAAACTAGTAAGGAAGTAGCAGCAGCCAAAATGCAGTGCAAAGTCTGATCTTGCTGCCAGCTAACTATAAATGATTGCAGTCATCTCAATTTCTCTGATTTAATTTCACTTTGAGTATAGCAGCACCACCTTTAATAGTGTGACTGCCAACTTTATGACAGTGGTTTTGGGGGTTTTTTGCAGAAGGTCTTGCATTTGCGTCACAAGCAGGAAAGACTCCAAGATTTTATTTTACATGAAATATGGTTGGATTCTGAAAAATGATCCAAAAACTCCCTAAAGGATATAACCCAGAAGGTGGGAGGGGTCGGGCAAAAAACATATGATTTCTAAGTTCTTCTCATGATCTTTGAACACCTGGCAGAACCAGAAGGAAAGTTTGGGGTTTGAGGAGCTTTTGACAGTTTAGTGGTCACAGACTTTCACTCAGTCCTTTGTTGTCTTTAAGTTGGGTTGAAAATTGACATTCAAGATTCGTGAGGTGAAGAAGGAACACCTTGAATTCTTGAATTCCAGCCACTGTTAAAGCTGTTCAGTGCCTGAAATGCTGACCCTAAAAGCCTAACCTGGCCAGACAGTGCTGTTTGGACAAGGAAAGTCTGCCCAGGTGCTTTTAATTACCAGGAAAGTAGTTTTCCAGAAATAGCTTGCTGGCTGTTTGCCAGATCTCTTTCTTCCGACAGGAAAAGCAAAATGTAAACATCCAGCACTTCATAACAGAGCACAGAAACCCCTTTGCAACTGGAGCAGGACTCTGGAAAGGCTATGCTATCTTGTCTCCTAACCCTGGGCTACCTCCGAAGCAGTTATCCTATGCACGTCAGCAGCTTGCCATGGGGACATGGTGGGAGCTCCCTCATGCTGCGGGGGACATTGCAGTGCTGAGGAATCCACTGGGTCTTGGTACAGAAATGCTGCTTGGGAGAGCAGATCCAACAGGGAGCTGCTGCCGTGCAAATGCTTATAAAGCTCTTGGGTACTGCCAAAAGAGATCAGTCCCACCCAGCTGCCTCCAGTGACAAAACTTGAAATTGATTGAGAAGGAGAGGTGCTCTTATTTAGTATTGTCTTTGGCATTTATTCCTTCTTCAAACATGTTACTATGGCTGCTGTCAGCTTTTCCTGAGCTACTTTTTAGTTATGTGGCACTGTGCTTACAGCTGATATAGGTATAGAGGTACCTCATGGTATCTCATATGTTGCAACATCTCCAATGGCAGCTCCTTAGGGAATATTTCACTTTCCCTTTCCTTGATCTGTGCCTGGGAATGTCTAGAGAATGTATAGGAAGCAGACCTCTGGGAAAAGTATCTTCTGACAACTCTAAGTGTTTGGGGAGGCAACAAAGTGTATTTTCTGGGTTCTGTCACCTATGCACGACACTCTGGCAGGAAGAAGATGAGACAGAGACTGTTACAGTGAATAAATAGAGCTTCACTCTTTGCAGTAGCTGCCAGGCAGTTCATGGCTCCAATTCTCCGTTTGCATCCTCGTTCCCTGCCGGCACAGCATCTGTGCTCAGTCTTTCAGTGTTGAAAGTTTCCTATTTCTGGAGCCTTTAGCCAAACTACATGACAGGAGATACATTCTTATTAGTGCTCTAATTTCTAGTTTGGCAATTTTTGGAAAGCATCCAGAGGACATGTTAAAGGATGAGGAAATGGCATGGTTGATTACTCAGATATAACTCTTAATTCTAGGGATGCCTTGGGATTATCAGGAGTTAAGTTTCTTTGCTGGTAAGTGCTACATAATTATCTAGGATAACATTTGCAATAAGGAACTGATGGATAGGAGACACAGATATGGGAAGTTTTTTTAGGGATGGCCACTAAGTGATTAAGGAACTTGCCCAAGGTTGTAGAAAGAGATTGCATGAGAGCCAGAAACTGAGATGATGTCTGCTGAGTCATAAAACACGAGTTTACTCATCTGAATTTTTTCCCATTGCATAAATACCAAGGAACTCGTCTGCAATATAACACATACAAGTTGCTTAAATGCAACTGAACTCAGTAAACTGAGGGTGGTTTCATGAGCTTAAAGAAAGGAAGACCTTCCCCTTACAGAGGGCGAAAAATAAGTTACTTCGTTGCAGGGAAGGCATTGACTGGGCAGTGTCACTATTGTGCTTGGTTCCAACAGGGAGATGACTCAGTAGTGCTGACACTGATGCTGCTGTTGGTCTCCCTTGCACATCTGAATTCCTTGCTTTGGGCAGCTTTTGCAACTGCACCCATCCTCCACAGGTCTCCTGCCCATTTAAAGTCTCCACAACCATCCCCATTCAAAGTCTCCATAGCCACAGTCTGGTCAGGAGGGAGCTGTGTGAAAACACTGCTGTCTGCTATGTGTGCAATGCCAGGAGAGGCTTCCAGCTCAATGAAGTCCTTGCAATTTACAGTAAAGAGAGGCTGGAAGAGGGCGTCAGCAGGGAATTGCATTGCACAGCACTGCAGATTGAATTGGGAATTTCTCCTCTGGAGACCAGTTATGAAGAAAACAACAAAGGATCATCTTGTTTCCTCTTCACAAGAGGTCAGGCAAGGCAGAGAGTTGGCGTCAGCCCCAGCCAGATGAAATTAGCAAGAATTAGCAAAAAATCCAGCGTCAATAAGTAACCTTTATAAAAATTAAGACCCTTATATGGTACCAAATAATGCAAAGGAGAGCTTCCCAAGCTCTCCCTGTTGTTTGGAAATATCAGCTCTGTGACATGGACAAACAAACAGCTAATTCAGTCACTGAAGAGATCTGATGCTTTCTGGAGAGGCTCAGAATTGAAGAGGCGGTGTGACACAGGGTGGTAAAGAATGAATTGAAGCTGAGCAGAGGTTTCCAGTGTGTAGAAAAAAAGCTCCAGTTGGCTAGAGTCTGACTGTTTGCCCTGTCAGCCTCTGATCTGGCAGAGTTCTCTCAGCTCTTTCTTTAACTTGCATCATTTAACCAATTCATTGAAGACAATGTGACTGCATCTGGGCTTCAGTATAGCACACAAACTAAATGCTCTACTGCACTGCTGTCTTGAAGTGCTTCCCAAAAATGCAAGAATTTGCCTACACTAGAGTTTTGCTAAACATTTCTGACCAGTCCACATCAGCTGACATGGAGAGGCAGCAACAGTGTGGATTCTTGAGCAAAGCAGACTTTGAATTTGCATGTTAAAAGTCTGAGTCCATGAGAAAAGACTTTTAGGAGGCTTAAATGTATTAGGAGCTTAGCTAGCATTGCTTTGCCCATTCTAGAAAGAAAATCTGTACCTCAGAAGCCATCTAGAACTTTCTAGAAAAGTAATTTGACTTTCAAAGTAGCATCTGTTCTCATCTCCAGTGGGACTTGCACATGTCCAGAACTTATGAAAAAGCAATATATTCCTCTGTAGGAGGCCAAACCTAAACATTTATTAACATAACTTTAAACATCCACATTTTCAAGGTGTTGGCTTTCTTTCAAATATTATTTTACTAACTGATTTTTCTCATTATCTAAAAGTTGTTCATGCAGTGCTGTTTAATCAGCTGGGTGTGAGAGGTCACACACAAATTGTGAAATTGGATGAATTCACACTCAGTAGGTTGAGTGTGAAAATGAAGACTATGTCAAAACAAACCTCAAAAAAAATTATTGAAAATTTTGATCTTTTGGGTAGTTCCTGCAATTTGTCTTTTTGTAAAATGGCTTCTTGCCTGAGGAAAATTTTAAATGCTCTTAGTTTTTGAATATTGTCCAATGAAAATTTCTGAAGGTTATTTTTTTCCATTTGAGAACAGAAACATGTCTGCTCTATGGTCCCCTGCCCACAGCTGTTAAAAGATATGTAAAAGCACATAAAGGAGCCCAACCCAAAACAGTAGTTATTAAACTTCCCCCTTCCTCTTATTTTGCAATAACAGTTCAGAAACATGCACAGTTAACTTTTCATCATGAAAATTATTCTCATCTAGGTTGCTAATACGCCCATAGAGCTGATAAGCTAAGAATATTTCCTGATTTTTTTATTATTTCCACTATTTATTTCCACGCCAAGCAGAAATGTGTTCTCTATCCACTTTGAAATTCATACTCAAGAATATATTACTTGTGGAAAGGCAGGTTCTTTTTCTTCTTTATTTTTGTTTTATCTATTGCTTTTATAGAAAGATGCTCAAGAATCTGATCACTCAGAGTGCTCTGAAAGGACTTTTATTAATAACAACTTATAGGCAAAGGCAGTACATAAACAAGAAATTTTTTCTTCTAACATCAGGATCCCTGAACAAAGGGATCTATTGATCTTCTGAACTATAATGCAGAGCACTCAGCTTTCTGTATGTTTCCTACAAAAGCTTCTCTAACTTCCTGACAGGAAAATGATGCCAGACTGACTTCATAAGGCACCCTAAAAATGGTTTGATCTCTTGTGAAAACTGGAAACTTCATGGCTATTCTTAATACTTTTATAAATATTACTAATATTCTCTTTTAATAGGCTGCTAAGAAAATTCTGTATTATCTTCCTCGAGTAACTTCTACTGAAGCAGCATTCTGCAGTTTCTTACTCCATGAGCACACTTTGGTAGTGGCAGGAAGAGGATTTTGAGCCCAGACACCTACACCACTTGTCACAGGACCCTGAGAGGACCTCTGTGAGTGGGGAGATCTCTTTCTGTTCAACTCTGCTGCTCTTTTGGGTCTCATGAGCATTGCTGATGTTGGTCTTGCTTAAGGCAAAGCCTGTAAGCATGAAGCCACCCAGCCCTGCCGTCCCAGGGACTGTGGTGTGCCACTTCAGGGCTGTGTTACTTGGATTTGACAAGTTTGGTAGGACTGGCCACACTGGGTCTCAACCAGGTGACAGCTCTGCTACCGTGGCAGGTGCTTGTGTTCTGTGGGAAGTGAGGCCTGAGAGATGACATCAGATCTCCTGTTAGCTTGATATCCTCTAAATGACAAAGGCCAGCAGCAGCACCCTTGGGAAGAAAAGGAAAAGAGAATAACACCATGCTAAAGATGTAGTAATGATTTCCCAGAGTCTTGCCAGCAGGTTTTCTGCAGCGTCCAATCTGCAGCTCAGGGTTCTAGGGTGTGAAAATATTGGAGTTTGTATTGCATCTACATGCTTAGATCCTGTCATTGACACTTTTCTGTGTGAAAGAACACAATTCAACAAGAAGCAAAATACAGATGTTTCTTTCTTCAAAAGTTAAATCAGACTTTTAAATACCAGAATCATTTGATGTAAGCCTGGGGAATTTTATGGAAAAAGAAACTAAAGAGCAAGAAAGAGGAAACTTAGCAGCCTGCCCTGATCTCATATTCCCTTGTCTACACCCCACCCATTTGACACTGTTGAGCTGAATTGGTACCAATAATATGATAAACTGCTCACTGAGTGAGGTTATGCCAGTAGTACAGGCAGTCATCCTGTCTTAGCAAAACCATTTTCAGAGTAACAAGAGGAAGGACTAGGAAGACCTTTTCAAAGTGCACAAGTATATCAGTGTTTTTATGGCTTGGTTACTGGAAGTAACCAAGTGGAAGTGCTTTTATTACTTGGTTACTACACATGTTTCTGTTGATAAGGCAATCACAAGGTTTTCATTCTCGTCTGAACAAGAATATTTAATCTTTGCAGCATAAAGTCCCATGTGCTAAATTAAATTTCCTGCCAGCTCAGCAAACAGTTTTGCTACTTTGAACTGCATTGTGCATGATTTCCTTTCATCACAGGATGCATTCTGTCTTGAGCATCAACAGCCAAGAGGGAAAAGCCCAGTTCATGCTCGAGCACAAGCGTGAACATGCTGTGGTATTCAGAACCACCATCCACCAGCAGGCAGCTGGGATGGGATGCAGGTGACAAAGCAGAGGTACCTGTATTGGGGACGAGTCTGTCTGAATGAGTCACTGCAGTGTACTTTAACTGTCCATGAAGAGAAAAGGCTACTTGGTGGCACAGTGCAGCCCATCTGATGGAAGTGCCTGGCTATCCTAAAAGTGCCTCTTTCTCTTCATTGGTTTTCAAGGATGTGTGGAAAATTAGCTCAGGTGTAGACAGCCACATTGCAGATCTCTGTGATCAGAAGGGATGAATCTGACTTCCAGTTTCCCTCCTTTGCCACAGTAGGTTTGGGGAGGCTTCTCTAGGTCCCTTCCTGCAGCTCACTCATCTATGAGTATGTTACAAAATGCTTCATGGTTAAATGCTAAATTTGGCCGTTTCATTCCAGAGTTACCTAAAAACCTAAAGCAGAGAAAGCTGGCCGTGTTTTTCTTTAAAGGGAAGAGAAGGAAGAGGCGGAGGAACTAATGGCACTATTGCAAAAGCAGAGGTGTTTTTTTTCACATCATATACCCTCAACGAACTTAAAACATTGCATCTTGGTAAAGTTCACCAAATGTTTGTGCTGACTTTGGAACAAAGTTTTTTCTGGTTTAATTATTTGTTAAACTTTCCTTATTTACATTTTTACTGTGTGAGGGTGGGTGGCACTTGTGATTACAAAGATTTTCAACAAACAGAATGGATGCTACAGTACAAAGCAAAAGGGAGACTGGGGTCCCCTGTTGTTAAGAAACAGAAAATCAGTTGCCTTTTGGTTAACTCCATTCACAGTTCAGCCATTTCTCAGCTTTTCTTGCATCATTTGGAGTTCATAGCATTTTAGAGACTTGCTGACACAGGTCCAAAAGTCCAGGGATTTTGGCTATAAAAATCAAACTCAAAAATACACTTTTCTTTGACCAGTGAAATGTGACAGGAAAATAAGTTGGACTTACAAATCTCAATTCTTCAGTATCTCAAACTCTAGCCTTACTTGACCAGAGTAACTGAACATATCTAAAGAAGAAAAGCTTAATTTGCTATAAGATGGAATTAAATGTGTATAAACAGACATTAGGTTTTGGCAGGCTATTCTCTTTACTAATCCTCAGTATTTCCCCAATTACTATACAGCCCATCATTCTACATAAGTTGTTTTTATTAACACTATAAGAGGCCATCTGTCTGCAAATACCCAGTCAAATAATAGAAACCAGCAAAAGAATAATCAAATTCAGCTACTGACAGATTGAAAAGATTTGTGTGCAGAATAAATATTTACTTTTTTAGGCACTTCAATATAATTCTGGGAGTTTTCCGAGCATTTATCATTTCAGGGTGGCAGGGAACGGTAACAATTCTTTCCCCACCCACTTCAAGAATTTTTACTTTCAATCACCAAAGATGATGTAACATGAGGCCTTTCCAATCTGCATCATGTTATCACACCCCCAAAATAATGAGCATGCTGTGATTGTTACAAGATCATAGAAAAAACCCAAGTACACTTTGAACCCCAAAATTCTGACTCGCTTTGAGCTGTCTCATCCAAAAGATCAGAGCTGCTCCACAAAACTATGGCTGCAAAAACGGGCAGGTCCTCTGAATGGGTCCCCTGAATCAATGTACATGGATTTGATTTAGCAATCAAAACTAAATTACTTGGATTAATTTAGCAGTTTCTGTTGAGAACTCTCCCACAGGTGACTTTTTCCAACCACTCTGCCTCCAGCCTGCAGGGGGTTGTGACCCAGATGACACAAGTTGCTTTGTTTTCTAGCAATGGCCAGCAGGTTGTTCTATGCAGCATCCCCATTATTCTTCCTCTTCTTCCTTGTTTTTAATGAAAATATTGAATAGGACAAGCAATGCTGATTTAATAATGAAGATCTTAAAGGAAGCTACTATGTGAATTAGTGTATTTAAAAAAACATAAATTAAAATAGTTTCTAATCCCAGATACCATACCAAGAGGAAATAGCCTCAAGTTTTACAGAGGAGATTTAGATTGGATATTAGGAGAAATTTATTCATCAAAATGGTTATCAAGCAATGAAACAGGCTGCCCAGGGAAGTGGTTGAGTCATCATCCCTGAAGCATTCAAAAAAGGTGTGGATGTGGCACCTGAGGACATGGTTTAGTGGTGAACCACAGCTGAGTTAATGGTTGGATTTATGATCTTAGAGGTCTTTTCCAACCTTGACAACCCCAATATCGTGCAGTTTCACTGACTTATCTCAGAACTGAATTTGCCTCGGTGGCCATAATAATTTTGTGGGTTTTAAATAAAGCATCAAAATGTATCAAAAGCAGCTCAGCACAATGAAAGCCAATTAAATATGATGAAAGACCTAGAGTTTTATGAAAATAGACTAAATTACTTCTCAAATTATTATCTCTGCTTGAATACAGAGATGCTTTAAATAAAACTTGTCTTTATTAGAAAATGTTTCCTTCAAAATAAATTTCTCATTCTTAAGAAAATGGAATTATGGGAGGGATATCTTTTCATAACTATCTTACACTGTAGAGTTATGATATAGTGAGAACAATAGCACAGTAAATAAAAAGGTACACATGTAGCAGGTTTGTGTAAAAAAATTGCATAAATGTTTGCAATATGGTCTGAAGAACTATCTTTACTGCTTAGGGAACAAAAACTTTTCACCAGGGATAACTACAGCTGCCAAAAAATCAACTATTATGTAATAGCTGGGGGGAAAAAAAAGAGTGAAAGAGGGAGAGGAAAAAAAGAAACCACTCTGCATCTCCTCATGGTCCCTGGAGTATCTATCCAGACCAGATGTTAGGAGGGAAGGATGTGCTTGTGCTGCCTGCTGCACAACAAACGATTATCCTTTTTGCAATAGGGTAAGTAGAGAGGTGTCAGAAATGCTGGGGTACTCATGAGTTCATCCTGCAAAGAGCAGGATGAACCTCCTGTTCTTGATAGTAGGTCTCACCTCAGAGGATGAGGGGCCAATTCCTGGCTGGGATATCTGGTAAATTGACTCCTCTCTTTTTGTGCCTTGACCACCTCTATGATGGCTTAAGCCAAATTGCAATTTTGCATTATTTGGAGTCATGTTAAAAATCGACTCATTAATTTTAAAATCACAACAGTCATGTTAATAGATATTAGTTATTAGACATTGCTGCACAATAAAATAGATGTTATAAACTACACTTGTATCTTCTTTGCAGATTAAAAAAACAAAAATGGTGCATTTGGAAAACAGTTCTCCAATGACAAAAACTCCACTAATAAAACATATTCCACTTCCTGCTTAAGCTATACTGTTCTAAGGCACTTACCACCCACATAGCTCAGCAGAGGGAAGGCACTGAACTTCAGAGCTCAGAGAGGGACCAGCAATAAAAAATGCTCTTTGGCTGTTAAAGCCACACACCATTTTACTGGGCCTGAGAAAAGGATGGACAAGTAGCAGGAGAGTTAATGTCAGGAAATAATAATAACACTAATACTTCACTAATTACTCTTTTCCTCCCCACTCGATCAAAAGTGAGATTAGGACTGCAGCTAACCAAAAAATAAACCCCAAAATTTATGTTAAGAATAAGAGGATACATCTGTTTCCTGCCTTAGCCAGATCTGCTCACCCCTGCCATCAGAATAGCTGCACTGAGATGCAAAGTTCCAAAGATTAAAGCTGAGGGCCACTATTTTTACTCAGGAGAGCTCAAAAATATGCGTAAGAGTAGTTTATTATGTCATCTCTGCCTGTGACAATGCAGAAGTGCTGCCAAACGGGGAAACTCCTAATTATGAAAAGCTCATTTGAGTGAATACAAGTAAGAGATTAATGAAATATCTGTCCCAAAAGAGTTCTTTACACCATTTTTGGAAGTCAAAAATATGAACTTACCATGGATTTAAGCAAGCACAGCACTGGCATTTGGCTTTAGCAGGACTTTGCCAGTTTGTCTATGTGTGTCAGCTCCTACAGTGGAGTATATACTCCAAAAAAAGGAGTAAATACTCCTTTTCAGTATTTTAGAACTGGAAAAGAGACATTTTGAAAATGGACTCCTTTGTTCAATTTTTCTTTTGCATACTTCCAGTTTTGGCCTGTTGGCAAGATTTCTTAAAATATGAAAATTGTTAGCAAAAACTATCAGAGTGGGAATACCTAGTCACACTGACAACTTAAAACCATCTGTTACTGGTTACTCATGAGTGGTTGGAGTCCCCTTTGTGCTAAGCACTTCATGTATGCATAGCAAATGAGAAAGTGCCTGCCCCAAATAGCTCAGAACAGACAGAGCTAAGATTTGCCCAAGACTGCAAGATGTACATGGCAGAATTGGGAAATGAGCCCAGGTTCTCTCATCTCAAATCCAATTCCAATTCATCTTTCTAGCTGAAATGGATTGGAAACTATCCTAGGTCCATAAGGAAAAAAGGTTCTGTACCACTGACAAATACACACAGGGTAGTCTGTAGCTAAATGTGGGAGGATGTCCCAATGCTGCAAAGGAAAAGGCTAAATTATTGTTTAAGCTGAATAAAGGTGGATGCTACTGCCCATACTGTTCAGAGTGACAGCAGCAGAAATAATCGCTTTGTTTCACACAGGCTTCTCTCCCTGTGAAGCCTCCTGTCCTAAAGCAAATAGCAGTGTGGGTTTTGTCATCCTTTTCCTCCCTCCCCTGATATAAGCCCCATGACTTTCTGTCATTCTAGCAAATTTCTATCTTCAAAATGCCTGAACCAGGTTTCTACAAATCAGAAAAACCTTTGGAAACCTTTTATAGTTGTTTCGTTTGTGTTTTGGTGGGGTGTTTGTCCAATATCTGAGAATCTGATTGGGCAGAGATCTGAATAGGGATGAAGAAAGGGAGAAAATATCCCTGCTCAAATAAACAGCCTGTTCCTGATCCTCCTTGCCCAAAAGATCTGCTAATATTACAGCATCTTTGCTCTAGAAGATCTCCATAACATCTTGAACCATTAATATACAGTGCCTGGTGTTTCAGAACTCCTAACTCACACATTCAGTCAGATGGAAAAAATCCCAGCCCGGAGATATTCCTGGATTACCGGTATATAACCCCCATCCCTGGCAGTGTTCAAGGCCAGGCTGGAGCTCTGAGAAACCTGGTCTAGCGTGTGAGGTGTCCCTGCCCATGGCAGGGGGTTGGAACAAGATGCTCTTGAAGGTCCCTTCCAACCCAAACCATTCTATGGTTCCACTGGAGGCCTAGAGCTTGGGAGGTGTGGGAGGTCCAGAGAAGCCACGTGCAGGACCTGCACATATTGCTACAGATTCCTTCTGTAGCAGGCAAACAGCAGGAACTGTTGTGTGCCCAAGAAGACAGGTCTGTGTTTGTCCGACTGACCTGCAACCAGGTCTGTTTCTCACAGTCATTCCATACAGAGATGGTCACAGCTCCTACCTGCAGGCCAGGAGCTGTGGCCATGCAGCTGCTCTGTGCTGTATCTGCCTTAACATTGTATTACCACCAATTCTGGAGCCCAGACAGTCCTCACACAGAGCTCTTTTGCCCAGCTTTGCAAGGAGTTAGTTTTTGGAACCAAAAGGCACTAATTGTAATGTAAATTAAGAACCATGGAAGGTAGTGCCTGGGTTTTTGACAGCATGATTCACAGTGGTTACTTTTGTCCTTTCAATGGAAGCAATGTAATTAGGAAAAGCACAGTCAGATCAGAGTTGGCCTTGCAGGAGGAGACAGAACTACAGTGCACATAAGAGAGCAGTGGAAAATCAGCCCTCCTCCACAGTTCATGCAGCACTCACAGTGTCAGCTTTGAACTGTTCTGCAGTATATTTTGAGTGACACATTACATATACACCTAGAATAAAACATAGGAACCCTAACACTACATTGATTGGATTCTGTAAGTGGTTAACTCATAAATCCTCTTAATGAAACAAATGCATCCAGGCTGAAGATTGAGGTTGGTTTTAAGATTTATTTTTTTTCAGTCACTACTGCCAAATTTTAACTATTAGGGAAGGTGTTACATGTGCAGTTTCTAATGTTACTGCTCAGCCTGCAATGAGATTATGGTATTGTTAAAATGAAGGAATTCCTGTTCCGTGGTGTTGGTTTTGGCTGATTCTGTATTGTGAGTTAACTTCGTGTGATGTATTTTCTTCAGAACAAATTTCCTTCAATTCACCAGCAGAAGTTCAAGCTGCTCTGCTAAGAGTTTGTGACATTTTTTCTGGAAGTAGTTATGAACTCACCAATGCAAAGTTAAAGACTGTTGAGAACACTCCCTTGGGAATGACGTTTTTACTTTTTCTTTATCCTTTATCTTTTGTTTATAATCTTTTCCCTTCAAGACTATATCTTTCCAGCCCAGAAAAACTGTTATAGAGCTTTTGACACAATCCTAGAGAGCTGCAGAAGAACCCAGATCAGAGAACAGCATTCTAATTATCCTCTAGAATGGAAGCCTTGAGCAAGAGATTCAAGAGCAAACCTTCAGTCTTTTCCTGGCTTTCTCTCAGACTCATTAGATAATCATAGTCAATTGATTGCAGTGGGGTATTTTAGACCCAACCATAAGGACAACCAACAACCAACAAATTATCAGTGGGGCAATTGGTGTAGAACCAGCAGGTCACCTGGGGAATTATCTCTCCAGAAAAATAGGTTTGTTCTCCTATGCTTCACAAAGGGCAGAAGCAATGAACACACAGAGCAAAACTGGAATGAGCTCTTTGACAGAGTATTCTGGATCATGACAAGAGCATGCCATTAAGTGTTTAGTCAGGAGAAAGAGGTATGTGATTGTAGATAACATAGCTAAGTCATCAGTCTTGGTAATTACAGGTAAGAAACTAGTATGCTCAGACAAGCAGTGGAGAAAAATGGATTAAAATAATGTGGTGCCAATAAGAAAGTGACAAATTCTTCTGCTTTCAAGCTAAAGACCGCTTAGCTTGCTCTTTATTTTGCTTTGAAGATCTTTATATTTTATACAAATGGACCATTTTGAAAAATTCTAATTGGCTCACTTCATAATGTCCAAGCCTCTTCAAATCCTTTGAGAAAAGCAAAGAGGGCTAGCAAAATGAAAAAAACCAAAAAACACACTGGAAACACTCAATGAACGACCTTGTCATGTAGTCCTGTTTAAACATACACTTTCCTTACGAAGTGCAGTGAACTACAGCTTTGAACTGGATACAGAAAGAAACATCCCCCTGAAAAGTAAGATTTTGCTCAGCCATGAAAGCTTCTCTCTTTAATGTGGCAACAACAGGAATACAAGAGCTTCACATTCCCCTTTTATATGTTTAACCTTTGACAAAAAGGTTAAACACTTTCCTCACAACTGACTCACATCAGGAAACACAAGAGTTCCACTCTCCAGATGAAGCCTGACTAGCTGAAAATGCAATGTCAGCATCCAAGTGCATTAAGACAAGGATTCCTTGTGCAGTTCCTAGCACTGCTACAGGGGCAGGAAGTGGGTCAGCAAGAGGGTCTTTTACAGACAGGAGGGAGATGAAATAGTGCTGGGAACAATAAGGAAGTTCAGGGTGGAGGGAGAATTAGCTTCAATTACAAACATCTCACTGAGATCTATTTTAAACACATTGATGTATTAAAACCCCCCTAGCAACATAGCAGGAAAGTTTACAAAACATTAAGTGGAATATCTACGAAAACTTTCCACGCTTTCCATTCTTTGTCTTACGGATATTTTAGGGCCAGATTCTCATCTGGTGTCAATATGCCTAATTCCCTTCACTTGGCTGATGAATGTAAGCTCAAGTTTGGCTGGATATGTTGGTTTGTTCATTGGAAGACTGGTGGCCAAACTCCTGAACTGTAGCAGCTCCAAAGTCAATCCATTCTGCAAGTACTTAATACATCAAAAATTCAGGGCTGGGGACCAGATAGGGCCATTTATTCTTGGTGCCCTAACTGGCTAGAGATGTCCAACAGAATAAATACACGCCCTGTCAGGTGGGATAGAGTTGCTTACAGAGTGCTGAAGAATGAATGCTGGAGGAAATGCAGAAGTGCTGAGCAGGGACATCTCCCCAGCATAAAGCACAAGGAAATGATCAGAGTTGTCCAAGGGTGACAGTTCACCTTATCTTAGTATTTGGAGAGGTCACCTATGCAGGTAAGAGTGCACACCCAGCATAGTGCACACCCAGGAGTGCAGTTCCTCTATGTGGAATATGCTGGGGAATGGGAAGAGAAGAGAACAGAAATTGTTAGGAACATGGCAGTCAGCATCTGGAAATAAGGTCTAGCTGCATCCATGGACAGACCACAGCTGGTATGACTGCCAGGCAATAGAGATTCTGGAAAGGTCTTGGTAGGGACAGATTGTGCTACTCCCCCATACTCTCTGACCATTTTCAGGAGCAGATCCTCTCTGAGGTGATCAACTTAATCTCTCTCCTCTAGCTCCCACTGCTCTGTCCAACCTTCTTCCTTCTGCACCTTGATTTGACCCATTCTTTCCTAGTAGAGGAAAACCCATTAGAAAAAGTTATAGCACTCCAGGACTTTTTGCTCTTCCAGGTTTCCTAGCTGCTGCACCTTTCCCTACTGCTCACAACCAGCCTACCCCATTGCCCTGCTCATCCTTCTCATATGACATCATATGGCCTCATGCAAAAGCACACAGGGGAATATTTCTCCTGCCTGAAGCCTACATTTTAGTATGGAGGAGTGAGCTGGCACCTCTGCTTGGCCTAGGACACAAAAGCTCTTGCAAACCACAGCACAATATAAGAAGCTTAGGAAATGGTCGTGGCCAAGTTCCTGGTTCCCTTCTGCACAGTGAGGCAATTGTGAAACTCTGTAGCTCAGCACAGCATGGGATGGTGTCCCAGTGTTGTCCAAAAGTACTCCCTCCAAGACAATGTGCAGAGAGAATGTGAGGAAGAGGCCATTCCAGGACTCACTTGACTCAGAAGGAACAGAATTGCTTGTCACAGCAGCACAGACCCCTTCAGCCAAGTTGGAGTGGATGAAGGATTCACAGCATATTAGGGCACAGAAATGGAATCTTCTCTGGATTGAAGCTACAAGAAGGTGATCCTAAACCATGAACTAAAATTATAGAATAAAATCAGATCTCTAGGTGTCATCTGCCCAGCACATCTAGAGATTACAATGCTGTCCTGAAGGTCTATCTCCTGCCTTCATCATGTGTGAAATATAGCAAAGGGTAAATGGAACTTTGTGAGACTTCTCACTTTAAGCAAAGCAGAAACTGGCTCTTGATAAGTGATTCAATGTCCCTCCAGCACCAAAGCCATCGAAATGAAAAGGAACTCTTCTGTATTTGAAAAGTATTCAAAAAAAGAGGAGTTTTCTTGGACACTGGGATGAAGAGGTGAAAAGGTATTGCCAGAACACTGACCTGCAGCCCCCCCTTGTATTGCACGGTGCTAACAGGGGGCACAGCCACCACCTCAGTGTCCCCCAGCAGACATACCCTGCAGTAAACTACAGGGTTATACTGGCTTCACAAATGGCACTATGGCGGCAACCACCACATTCCAAAATCATCACACACCCAGGCTCCAGCTGTGCCCATCCTGCTCATCCCACAAGAAGCTTTTTGAGCCAAATATCTTACATGATGCCCACAGCACCTGCCACAGAAATTGTCATAGTAACGCTGCGTTTCCTGCAGCTTGGTATACGATGCAGCAGGCACCAGGTGGCGATATCATTACAGGATTAGCTGAGACATTACAAAATCACGTTTTAGTAGGTGTTAAAATTGTTACCTAGACACTGTCATAGACCATCATTGATCCAAAAGGAAAATTGTATCACTCTCTAGCAACTGCCTGAATTGTCATGCACTGATTTTCTGATCCTCTGCAACAGGATGGGTTTGACCTTTAAAAGACCAAAAGGAAGCTCATGTCGGTGTGGGATAACTGACAGCTCTCAGCAGGAATTTCTGAGACAGACTCTGAGTGGGTTTGCTCGTGGTTTTGTGTGCACAAGCACATGTGTGTTTCAAAGAGTCAGAATAACTTATCAATGGGCAGAGTGAACTCCTGACCTACTCATGGAAATGGCAGGCACTGTGCACCACTGCACTTTGCAATTCTCTACTGGGGGAGAAAGGTGGCAAAAGGAGTGGGTAGAACAGGCATGTAAGGGCTGACTCAGTGAACAAATGCTCACTTAGGGGAACAAGCAGAAGAAAGCCATAAGACAGTAAGGAACATCCCCGGCCTACTGGCTGAAATAGCTGGCACCAAGCACTCAGACCTGCAGCACTAATGGGCTCGGGAGCAAACAGACCTCAAGCCTGTTTCTCTTCTCATCAGGAGTAGCATATTAAAGTCAGCAGAGCTATTCTAACATACATTCCCATATCTGGATGCCAGATGGGAAATAAGTAACACATTTTTAAGAGTGAGAGTGACTAACCATTGGAACAGACCAGCAGGGGAAGCAGCAAATTTTCTGTTGCTGAACCCAAACTGGATGCCTGCTTTGTGCAGACTGTGTTTTAGGGAGACACACAAAGCTCGTTGTGAGGACAGCAGTCTAAGATCTGTGATTGGAGAACATACTATTCAATCTGACTCTGAATTTCATTTATCTGTAGCAGTCCAGAGTATATAAGAGAAGAACTGGACCCTGCATTGTTCCCCAAGCAGGTGCAGGGACCAAGCTTTTGGTGTACTCACAATGCAGGACTCAAAGTTCATTTTTTCATAACTCATCTACTGGTATAATCATATAATTTGATATTCACATTAGGTCATCTAAACTGGTTATAATAGAAGTGAATTATCCTCCTGTTTTTTGGAATGAGTACCTTTGCTCTGTGTTGTGATTTTGGATAAGTAGGATAAAGCTTAATTTACAGGCAAAATCAGCAATCTGTTTTACTATTGCATTTCTGCTGGTTAATCCCACTTAAAATTCCAGACAAAGTTCAGGACATGGACAAAAGTTGTTGAGGTAGAATTTGCCTCTCTCTGCAATAATGCACAATTTTGAAAGTTCAAAATATATAACAGCAGTATCAAAGATCCATTTGCATATCAGCTCTTCCAGAAGGCAAAGCCTGGGAGGTAGTTAAAAAATATTTCATATCAAAAAGAAATCCTCTCCAAACAATTAAAAAAGTTTGAAAATGTTTGTCTATGTGTCCTCACATATATTTCCCTTTAATGAACTGTGGTACAAAAATATCCAACAAAGATGGGTCCACGCCTCTGTAACTGGCTGGAAAAACTGATTCAGGAGACTTCATCAGCTGAGTTTTGTAAAAAGTTCTGGATGAACCAGCTTTTGATAAATGAGCTAAATTGTGCCTACACCTTCATTTCCTTTTAGCAACAATGAACATGCCATCAGCCATAACATTTTGCACTGGATCAATTAATCCTGACAGTCTAGTGCATGGAAGAGGTAAGATATAATATCTCTGAACTGTGACATTTTATTCTTGGTGTTTCATTATTATTCATTCAGTATTCATTGCAAGGCATCTCATCTTGATTAATGCAGTGGATATTGTGGATATTCATGTGGATTTCCCTTTTCTTCAATTAAAACTGCATTATAATTCACAACTAGCATAACAAATTGAAATAATGCTTTCTTTTTCAACCACACAATCTATTAATTTTAAAAGTATGTAACAGTCTCATTGTCTGCTCATTAGCAAGTTGCATGAAAAGAATATATCAGAACTTTGTTTCTTAAAACAAAAGAGGTGAAAAGCTTATTTTCTTCTGCCATTTAAATATATAGAAGGATGTGAATATTTTTGAATTTCCCATCCACACATGTGCCCATCTCCATCTCCAAGCATCACTGCACATAGAAAAACAGAAGTTCAGAAATGAATGATCCAGAGCAGCCTCAAGACAGCTTACTGAACTGTATGCAGGAGAACACAGCACTTCATGTCTGTCCATCCACAAGCTCAATTTCCAGTCACCATGACATTTGCCCCTCATGTAAAACAACTGAAGCTGTTTGGGATCTCAGCTGCCTTCCATCTTCAGAATTCAGCATAAAATACAACTTCTTTACTGCTCCCAGGCAGAGAAGCCTGAATCCCCAAAGGTCTGACTGCACTAGAGCAGGACAAAACGTTTCTCTCTGCCCCCACAGGACCCAACCTGTCAGTACTGGTGCTAAGAAAAAGCTGACTCCTTCCAAAACTTCAGCTTTGGGTCCCAAGTGCTTTTTTTTTCAAATTTTTAGATCAGATAAAGATCCACATAATTGATGTCATTCAGGGATTAAATCATATGCTGTGGTCAATATGGTGAATGAGCCTACTCTTGGTGCCTATTTTACATATTTCTGCAGAAAGTGGACTCTTCTGTGCTCAGAATTTCTACTCCTGCCTGCACATTTGCAATCTCTTGGGTCACTGCCCCTTTTCTTGAACAGTATTTTTTTCTGCTTCAAACAATAAACCAAACTAAGCACTTCCTCCCAGTACTCTTCTAGTTTTACCTTCTCCTTTCTTTGCATTGAACAGGATTTAAAAACTTTGTTCCACCCCCATTTTTGACACACTGTTGCACTGCACCAAAGTTAAAAGGTACATTTTCTGGGGTAGGCCGGTGCTCCTTCTCATTTCAGTTACTGGTGTGCTTTGTAAAGCACAAACAGCAGACAGCCATTTCAGCAGAGCCCAGATTATGCTGTGTTTTCCTGGAAAAATATATTACCAAGTAGTCACAAACACAGCTGTTTGGTTTTTGTTTTGGGTCAGGTGGTAGGAGATCTGAAATTAATTCAATCTCCAAGATTCAAATCCTGAATGAATATAAATAATATGAAAATCTACCACTTGGGAAATTATAGTATATGTTCATTTTTCACTGGCTCTCTTTTAGGAACAAATTCTGCTTGCTATTACACCAATGTAAATTCACAGCAATAGCACTGGTGGTGACATTACACTGAAGTATAGCCTTTAATCAAGTTAGGGGATGGTCCTCCATCCAAAGGTGAAAGGCATTGTATGAAAAGTGCTGATTACTTATTAACAGTGGAGTGTTCCAGGGTCACTACCAGCTGAGCTAATATGTATTTTCAAATTCTTGAGGATCACTTACTAACAAAGATTTTAAATATATTTTAAGATACAAGTTAAAAAAATATTGAAATCCTGAAGAAAGCATGTGTTGATTTTTAGTATTTCTCCCTACTACCCTGAGAAATTTCTTCAAAATCCAAGAGAAAAGCATTGTCCTGCTCTGCATATCCTCAAGGTGCATGATTATGGGTTAGCCAGATGTGTGATCTCTTGGACAAACCTCTGGCCCAAGGATGCCAGCAGCCAGACCCTACTGCCCCCCTGCCATGACCTGCCCCTCTCCTAACCTCACTCAGTGATCTCTCCATCCTGCTTCCAGTGCCTGACTTTAACTTCAAGCCAGGAAAGCACCACTCTTTGGGGCAGTCTTGAAAATAAATATCATGAGGAACTGAGTGAAGCCTGTGTCAGAACACTGGGCTGGGGCTGGTGAGTGTACACTTTTGGGGCACAGTCTGTTTGGCCAGGGCTGGCCCCCAGGAGCCACAGCCAAGCTCTAGCTATGCTGGCAGAGCCCCTTGCAGATACCTGTCATACAGGGGCTGAAGGAGTTTCTCTGAAAGCATTGCTGCATTGGGGTGCTTGCCTCCCCACAAAAACTGCAGTACAAACCTGCCCTCAATCTATCTGCATCTTCCCTTGAACACAACAGCAATCACTTACAGCTTTTCCCCACTGATGTAGTAGAGATAAACTGGGCTCAGAGCCTTAAGCAGGGCTTTGATTACCAGAATCAATGGACCCCAGGACCACCAAGCAAAGGTGTGTGTGGTGGGACAGTGGCACAGCTAATGCACAGCCACCCTCTCCAGTGCAGTGGCAGCTGCTCCACTTGGGACTCAAATCTGAAACCCCTGAGTTGCTGCTCTTTAACTAACAAATCAATCTCCCATACAGGTCGAGTTGTTTATTAAAGAGGTTGCTTTATGCTACAAAAAGCTCATTTCAACAAGCAAATCCTCCTCCTTTTTTGTTTCCCTTCCACCTTGTCCTATCTTCACACCTTTGGCTCTTTATCTGAAATCAGCACCTAAGTTATTCTCTGTGAGGATCTCTTTTTCCTTCTGTACCATTGTTTTTTTCTATTTTGGAACTGCCCTTGCCATTTTGTAGACAAGTTCCCAGCTCCAAAAGAACAGTGAATGACTGCTGTGGGTGTTACATGAATGGAAATTACGTGATTTGGATTTTTACCTGAGAATTCCAAAAGGAGGCAAAATGTATCAAATAACCTTCATAAATAATTTTAAACAAAGATCAGGAGATGCCATCACGATTTAGCTCTCAATATCTAAAAAAGAAGTTCACACTGTTGTAAGACTCCTTTTAAGTGAGTATGTTTGCTTAAGATGTAATTGAAAAAGTACTGTGTTACTGTTTACATTTTCCATTTTGTATCTCCTGTCCAGGCACAGCTCACTGCTGGCAGCTTTTAATTTGCACTCTGCAGTATTTCATCATCCAAAAACAGTCCCTCCGGGGCTACAGAATAAATGCCTGGAGGGAGATAGGTACAAACCAAAACGTTTGGGGAAGGCTGAAGTGAAAAGCTAGTGACATCTATGGAGTTGTGGAGTTACTGCAGTTTCCTTTGCCCTCCTCTTTTCTCAGTCATTCAGGATAGGAAACAACTCTTTACTCAGCGTGGAATTCCACACTTTAAACACCAGTCTGCTTATGTATTGTCCTGTACTGCCTCACACATTTATTTATGTAGCCACAAAATCCTGTATAAGCGGATTACTGTTTTTTAAGGAACACTCTTTACAGATGGACAGCTAGACAGTAAAGAACATGGTTTGTTTAGTCCAAGTCAGTGATGACTACTGGTTAAGGAGGACATACATTCTCTACTGTAAAATACCAGTTTTAGTAACCAACTTTTAGTAAACAAAATTAATTTTACCAATCAGAGATGTGGTTTCAGGACACCAGAAGATGTCTTGTTACATCAACCTTCGACATCCAAAGACAGGCTGAAATGAGATTTGAAAACAAGAACAACTACATTTAGAGCACAATAGTAAGGTTTAGGCATCTCTGATAATTTCCCTTACTGATCTGCCATTAGGCTTAGAGGTAGGATAGTGGATGAGCTATTTTTGAGCTGTTTTGTGAGCATATGCACTCATTTGGTTTTATATGAGGAAAATAGTTGTCTACAGTCAAGACTTTTTACTTGCATTTCTCCCAAGTAAGTTTTATACTGTTCAATAAAAGCTCACATGTCTTCATAAAAAGATAAATGTTACTTATTTAGTATATAAAAGCAAGAACAGAACATTCCACAATAATTTCAAGGTATTAGAAATAATTTACTTACCTACTTACACTTGTTTTCACTTCTGTATTTCTTGCTTAGCTGCTCCAAGAGGGCTTGGGTTACAATACATCTATTTAGTGAGAAATGGCCTCAATCTGGTGCTCTGATACAAGACAGAAAGAAAAATATTATCATCCTTTTTTCTTACCAGAAGGAACTGAGGGACATGGTAATTTGCTCATACACTCCAAAGGCCTGTGTCAGAGATGGAATTTTAATTCAGATCTCTTGACTCTCTTGCAGTACCATTTCTGGTGTCTCAGTGAAAGCAGCCTTGAAGTTTTGTCACATTTCTGAAGGCAGAGGGCCTCACATAGGCTTCCTTCAGCTTCCATACATGACTGCAATGCCTCTGAGAGTTGCTCTGAGTGACAGGAGGTGCTTTTTTTCCCTGCTAGCAAGGTAAGTGTATTTATTATTTTTTCAACCTGCATTTTGGAAGGTTACTTATGCAGGTTTAGAAGTTCACATATGACTCTTCTGTGCCAGTACTCAAGAGTCATGGTCCCTGCTGCTGAATATTTGCACTGCTCTTTTGATCCACGGCTTTGAAGAGCGATCTATCAGAGAAGAGGGGAACTGCCACAGCTGTCTTTTCTATAAATATTTATTTATGCTTATAAAACCAGATAGGAAAAGTGCCCATCCTGTGCTCTAGGCACTCCTGATGATTATCTAAAAGCACAGTATAACAGAAAGACAAAACGAGTAGACCCACCCAGCAGTAACCCTTGCTTAGAGCCTACATCAAAACTGAGAGTAATATGAAAGAGAGAGAATATCCAGGCCTCTGGGGTGAAAAAAACTCCATGCATTAAGAAGCAGCCATGTTTCTAAACACCCTAGAATTTTCCAACTCCTCCAAGCACAAAAGATTGGGGAATTCTGCAAAAATATGTGGTAGAAGTACCCAGGTCAAGCAGTCTGACCATAACAGAACAGGTCCCAAGAACATCCAGGTTTATCTAAGCAAATTAAAAAATAAATAAATAAGCACTTAATTTTTCTTGATGACTGAAGAGCTTCTCGAAATTTCTGACCTGGATGTAATTTGCTTATCATTGGTCACACATATCAATAACTCCATGTAAAAACCCCCCACTGACTTTCTCTTGCTCCTAAAGTAACCACAGATAAAATAGAGCAGCCTCATAATCTCTGCTCTTATCCAGTGCAACAGCATTCAAACCCATACATTTTAATGTCTCTGGGGAAAAAAAATCAACAATAACAACAACAAAAACCAAAAATCAAACTGACAAAAAAATATTGACAAATGCCTTTCCCTCCCTCCCTCTCCTTCTGAGCCTTTTCTAATCATTCACTTCCATTCACTGGAAGCTGTTGTTTTCTCCCAGGAGGTGACAGCTGCTTTGAGAAAGCATTCCTGAAGTACCCTAAGTGGTACCCTAAGTAAGCCAGAGGTGACATTTAGATGCAGGCAGAACAAACCAGGAGGTTTAGAACACCCCATTGAGGGAGCAGCTGAGAGCTCAAAGTGCTTCAGGACACAGAATTACAGCCCACTCAGACAGGAGGTAGGAATTGAGAACCAATTTTTAAATATTAAATCAGTGAAATCCCAGCCATTCCTGCTGCAATGCCTTTCTGCAAAGAAGTTAAAGTGGCAGCCAAAATCTAACCTTATACTGCAAGAAAATATGCTATTATTTTTTCAAAAATCATGTCCTAGTTCATATTTTCCTTAGATGCTGGTTTTCTAAAAGATCCAGGCTGGTTTCTGTAGTTCTGATATCTCTAAACAAGCCTTTTGAAAAGTCTCTGCATTCAATATGTTGGAAAATATTTGCACAACATAGGTTCACTGCATTTACTCTTATTAGACCTATTTAAACATCTCTAAACTGATTACCAAATCCCCCTTAGGAAGGGTGCAGTTTGCTAAAGTCTTTGACTTTGCTTTTGAAAAGCATTTTCCAGATATATGCCTATATTCAGGCATCATGAACCACTTATGCTCATTACAGAAACATAGGATTCTGAAATTTTATGTTAACTATTGTTTTCCTCACAAGGCACAACTATTTCACCTCACCCAGGTTTCCAAACTCATATTAGCAGTGTTCTTGTATATCTTGCATTCTCCCATTTGTACTGCCACACGTTCTGTTGGGTTTCTCCCTGACACCACTGTCATGAATGTGGTAGATGAAAGGATTGCTTCAGTCTCTTGATGCCGAGAGCCCTGGCCTTTGCTCCTTCTCACCAATAAACGTCATGTGTTTGACCCAAACTGGAATGGTTCTGAGTCACATCAATGTTAATTTGCACCTGTGAACTCCAGTGTACCACTTTCAGTTAAATCCCAGCTGAGTTCTCCTGTTAATTATGAATGGGCACAAGGTAGGACAACCAACAGTTTGCCAACCTGCCAGGAACTCACTTGGCCCTAAGCAATTTAGGGAGACCCAGTGGGTTGGCATGACAATCACTAATTACTCAGGGGACACTGTACAAGTCAAAAACAGAGAAGTTGAACTGAATTCAAATAAAAAATCAGAAGTTCAGGAAACATAATACAGCCAATTCACTTTAGGACTACAGAAATATCTGAGGCCTCCAATTCCTAATCAGCACTTATTGTAACTTTTCAACCCATAGAAAGGAAAGCATATCAATATTACCATGTGTGCTGGTTTTGCATTAATTGATTTGTGGTGAAGTGGGAAAAAATTTGGCCCAATTCCTGAGAAACACACATTTTCAAATGGGACAAAATGTTTACATTTTCTCTTTTACTGCAGAGTGGGAAAGAATCCTAGGCATAAATATATGATTACTTTTGCTTTTATATGGAGGGGTGGAAGCACAAAGAGACTGAGCTCTGACTGATCCAAGGACACAAAAACCTAGTAAATCACCCAAATTACTCTCAGGAATTCTGACTCTTTGTCCTCTTCTGTACTGACTGAATAATGATGCCAGCCATGATAAAACCATATAAGAGGAGAAGGTGGGCGTTAGAACAATTAGCAAAAACTAGACTAATCTTATGTAGTCTGTGTAATCCAAACATTTAGAAAAATACTTTCTCCAACCCACAGAGGAAAATTGTATAGCTCTATACTCCTACAATGCATTGTACTACATTTCTTGTTAAAACAGTATCGACAGTTTGTGTAACACTCTTTACTAATATATTTTTAGGTTGGAAATTGGAAGTGAGTAATAAAACAAGCAACAGCATCTCCTGTGTTACTTTTGTGTGTGTTTGCAATATGTTAGTGAGGTGTGTCACTGTTCTTAATCAACAAGAGAGACATCAGGTCACTTGAGTCCTGGTGACATTAAATTGAAACCACAGGTCACCCTTTTGTTTCTTTCCTGGTCTTTTGGGGCATTGCATCAATAAATATATACAGGTAAAAGAGTTAATGTCCACAGAATTGACATTTAAATGAAGGGATTAAAATACTGTAAATTTAACAAGCAAAATGGATCTCAGATAGAACTGACTTTGGAATACAGGTCTAGCCATGCCTGAATGCTGCTTTAGGCAAGTCTCTCACCATCACATTGCAATGAAAACTGGAAGGGATCTTTCAGTTGATACTTTGGCAAATGAACAGGAACTTATTCTTAACTCTTTTGTTTCCTAATTATCAAACTCTTCCAATAGCTATTTGCGTTCAAACAACTCTAGGCATTCCCATGAAGAAAAGTGGGTAAACTCATGAGTTGAGATAAAGACAGTTTTATAGGCAAAGCAAAATGGATTCCCCCCCTTCCCAAGGGCAGGCAGGTGTTCAGCCATGCCCAGCACAGCCAGGCTCCATCATACATAACTGTGACTGGGGAAGGCAAACACCATCACTCCAAACTTCCCCCCCATTCCTTCTTCTTGCCCAGCTTTGTGACTGAGCCTGATGCCATATGGTGAGGAATGTCCCTCTGAGAAGCTGGGGTCAGCTGTCCTGACTGTGTCCCTTTCCCAGCTTCTTGTGCTCTCCCAGCCTCCCCACTGATGGCGAGGCTGAAAGGCAGAAAAGGCCTTGGCTCCCTGCAAGCCCTGCTCAGCAATAATGAAAATATCTCTGTATTACCAGCACTGTTTCCAGCACAAATCTGAAACACAGCCCCACAGCAATTACTGTGAATAAAATTAACTCTAGCCCAGCCAAAACCAGCACAACCAGTAATTCTCAGAGCTTGGAGCAAGTGCACTTGCTTTTTTAATAATACCCATTTACCTCTTGCCTCCTCTTACTCCTACTATCCTTGGACAGTTTGCCCCTGCTTTGTTTTTGGAAGATAAAGTTACAGAATATGGATAAAGATGCAGGGTAGTGATACAACAGTTGGCCACAGGTAGCTAATTTCTTTTTTATCTTAAGATGATGCTCTCTCTCCAGCTGAAGTTTGGATGACCTTTCAGTTTCTCTTTCTGAATTCCATGCTCAAGTGCCATATGGATCCCATGTCAGCTACTCCCACTGTGAGTGTCACACGCACCAACTGGTGTGCTTTCCCAAGTACTGGTTAATGGGAATGATTTATTTCTTTCTCATGTGGTTAACACAAAAAGTTAAAGTACTATGTTTCTTGCAGTATATAAACTTTGACAGTGCTTGTATGTTGCATGGAGAGAGGTAATAAATCACATGGCAGACAGTGCTGTAAACAATAATAATAAGGCTCCTCTTACTTAGTGTTTTTCATTGTCATTTTTGATTATTGATACTTTTCCAATTGGGAAAACCTGATTCATAAGCTCCCATATGTCACAGCTTGGAATAACTTCTGAGCAGTGCCTGGTGAACTGGCTTTGTCACAACAGGCAGAAAGAAAGGGCGCTGCTGCTGGCAGTTCAGAAGAGCTAAGTGACAACGAGACTGGGAACGAATACCAACTAGAAGAATTCAAAGAAAAAGCTTGACAACAGCTTCAGGTGCCAGACAAAGCAGTCTTGCAGAGCATATGCCAACTTCTGATGACTACACACAATATGTAGGTCCTTGGTTTCTTAATCAAGTTATTTTCAGCAAAGGGATATATATCTTGTCTTTATGTTACCTGCCATGATGTATACATTAAAATTCTTGCTGGTTATATGCCCTGAAACCAAACTAAACCACAGACAAATCTTGTCTTTTACGACTATACTAAAGGCATTTTTTAAGACAGCAAGATACTATTAAAACACAAAGAGTTATTTTCTATGGTGGGTGATCTCATATAAATACAATACTGAAATTATCTCTGCTCAGGGTATTGATCATAAAGCCCTAATCAGTTTGATTTCCCTGGTTCAGTATTTTAGCCTGCCATCCCTCAAGGTCCCCATTATTCATATATATCCTTTACATCTCCATGTACAATGATAATTGCTGCTATATACTGGCAATGAATGAACTGCGGTAGCAAAGGACATTTATCATAGACACATGGAAAACTTAGGAAGCATCACAGAAATTATCACTTTATGAATGAACTATCTGAATTTCCGTATTTTAAAAATTTCTGACCTTGGCAGGACTATTTCAAGTCAGAAGATACTCTCTATGGAACATTTTTCCATGGTAGTCCTGGACCAAATGTACTTGTTTGTGGTTTTGGATTCTTTTGGACATAAATTTTCTTGATTCTGGATCAAGAGGACTATTAAATCAGACAGATAAACAGGTAAAAATCTTTAACCATACCCAGCTATAGAGACTTCAACTATCTCAAGTGTCTGTCAGTGCTGCTTAGCAGCAAGGCATGCTGTGAAAGGCTTGTTTACTAATATTTGCAAGACTACAACAGATGTACAAAATGAGCTAGGCTACAGTGAACATTAAGAAAGGGCAGCTGATTGTTTAATCTAGAGAGAGGGAATTTGCTAGAAACACCACTAGCTGTTTGCTGGCATGGAAATTTTTATAGTCAAGAGGGGTATTCTCTACAGCATCATCCCTTCCTTTCAGATTTGTGCTTTTTCACCCCAAAATCGCTGAAGCTGGACAATGGTTTTTGTGTATAGGAAGATCTGGATGATAATTGCTGTTGGTTCTACCAAAACTTTCATGACTTGACTATTTGTATGTAAAATATGCAACAGCAAGAAAGAAAAATGCATGCAGAGACAATGTTTTGGATGCTAGATATGGACAGGAGGGATCCTGTAGAGAGATGAAATCAATTTAGGGATAAGTGGCGTAGTTTAATGCTTCAGGAAGCTTGATGTGTATTAAAGAAAAATACTTTAGAATTGACTGTACACATCTCATTGGTTTCTTCATGGTTAGGTTTACATAGCAGCCATTAGTCCTTTTTCTTACTGGCTAATACAACAAATTTTCGTGGCTGTGAGTGTATACACATAAAAATATATGTGAGATACTATACTTCAGATTGCATCTAAAATCCAGACCCTGTAGTTTCATGATTCTGCAAGAGTCTTACCTGCTTTGTTAGGACCCTGTTCAGTTGGTATAGAAAACTACAACCTTGGTCTCAAAAGTTTTCTTTGTAATTTAGTAATTTTTTAGTAATTTAAAATTTACCTTAATCAGTGATAACAAGTATCAGGGGAAAGAGGAGGAACAATATAGGTGATAAGATCGGGTAATTATATAAGTCAACAAAATTATTTTGATTTTTTAATTTCCCCATCAGATCTTAATACCTAATAATTTGTTTTTCTTTTTTAATAACCATTTCAAAATCAGCCTTGCCCAAATGAGCAGCCCTGAACTCTCAAGGGTGTCAAAAAGTTATTTTTAAATTTTAAATGCACTGCATTTGTGGAGTTTGTCTCAAATTACCTGCCAGGACCTGACACCAACAATGCATAGAACATCCAGTGATTTCTGTAAACATTCTTAAGTTAAGCAGCTACCTGATACCAAAGGTCCCACAAACACCAGCTGCTTTTGGAAGTATGTGCATTGTCTATTTTAGTTCCTTTTTTTTTTTAGATTCACACATAAAATGGTCTAAAGCTCTTTCCTGTCTCATTATCAGACCATTTTCAAAATCATACATTCTCACAGTGCCAGAGCTCTTGTTCTCTCCTGCAGCAAAGGTCTCTCATTCCGTAGGGGTCTGCAGGCTTGATCCCCTGAAAACATCCTGCCATCAGTATACTTTTTGTCCTCAAACAAGGAATAGCAAGCTGCCATTCTGATTTCCTCTGAGCCATATGCTTCAGCATCTTGAAAGCATCCAAGCCAAGACTTCCTTTGCTTAGCTTGAACCTCTGAAATGAGATAACCTAACACTCCCAATCTTATACTTCTGGATTTTTTTATTTCTGACTTTTGTATAAATTGAGGTTTATAACTCAAGCACAAATTAAGCTCCTGAAGTTTTGAATCTGACCATGTTAACCTTCTACAGTGTGCATTTATCAAAATAGCTGCTGGTGACAAAGCTGAGAGGGGAAACCCCAGGGCATGCACCATATGGTGACAGGGACAGCAACAGAAACAGTAAGAAACAATAATTACTAAATAAAACAATCCTTCACAGTTTCAAAATGGCTTTTCCAGGAAGTATTAATAACTCCTGGTTAATTCTTCCTTGTGACTACTTGGTTCTGAATAAACATATCTCTTTCTCAACTTTGAGGAAAGTTTTTTTTTCCTCCTTCTGCCTTTTTTAACATTTGAAATATAAGTAGTATTATAGTAACCATGGTATCCTGATGACATAATGGTTACCATGAGAACAAAGCTGAAATAGTGTCATCAGAGCCCCTTCTCTCTGCTGTAAGTTGAGTTTTATATTTAATAGAGATGGCCAAACTGCTGCCACCCAGCCTGGCCAATTCTGTCTGGCTTCATGGTTTCAAAGCTCATAAAAGCAGATATGCCCTGTGCTGCTGTCTTCTGCTTTCGTACAGCTAGTTTTGCTTCGGGGCAGCTGTGCCACCAGCTTATAAGATAGGTCTGCATAGCAGCAGGCAAGAGGGTAACTGTTGTAACAGATTCCCTCAGGACAGGGGCATTTGTCATGTGCCTTGGGCATCCTCCAGTACAGTCCTTGGCCATGAGTAAAATGGTGGCTCTTGGTCTCCACTTGCCAGACAAACTAGATTTTAAGTATTTTTTACTTAACAGTGCTGGAAGATTTCTCTGCTAGCTTGTACAGGGTCTCTCAGTACATGGTTGTCTGTGGTCCAGTCCTACAATTACTGTCTGCCCAGAGAGTGCCCTGAATCCACAAAGGAATCCACTGGCCACTGCCAAAACGCTGTACCCAGAGGGTAGCTACAGCTTCAGACAAGCAAAAGTTATTCCCAGCTAGTTTCCTCAGAGAAGATTCGCTCTTTTACTGCAAGAACCGCTGGACATGACTCACTGCATATTGTTTGTTCATTTTGCTATATATATTTCCCAAATGCTATTTTAAGTTGCATTTCTCCCTTATGCTCCTACCAAGTTTACTGCATGAAAACAACCCTCCAGTTTTAATTTCATATTTAACCAAAACAAATGTGATGTGGCTCTGTTCACTTCAGTAAAGCTGTCTGGATTTGTATTCTGCATACAGATATAAAAAAAATTGGTCAGAGGGAAAGACAAGGTCCTACAAAACAAAGGGGCCAATGAAGAAGGCAGCATTTCATACAAAGCTCCCTACATTCTGCCTGTGCTTCCACACCAACCCAATTCACTTCCTGCAGATGGTTCACATGCATATTCTTCCTTCTCTAACCAGAATCCAGTGCACAGACTCTTCCCAGAGATTCTGGCCATAACCTGTTCTGGCTGAACAGGCCTAGCTCCCTCATCCATTCCTCAAAGGAGAGATGCTCCAGACCCTTGACCATCTTCGTAGCCCTCCACTGGACCCACTCCAGGAGCTCCATGTCTCTGTTGTTCTGAGGAGCCCAGAGCTCAGCACAGTACCCCAGCTGAGCCTCAGGGCTGAGCAGAGGGACAGGATCACCTTCCTGACCTGCTGGCAGTGCTCTTCCTAATGCCCCCAGGACACCATTGGCCTTCTTGGCCACAAGGACACACTGCTGGGTCATGGATGGCTTGTTGTCCCCCAGGACCCCCAGGTACTTTTCCACAGAGCTGCTTCCCAGCAGATCAGCCAAGGTCAAGTGGGTCTCATGTCCAGCAGGTCAAACAGGAAATAAAACCCAAAGTCTTTTAGAAACCACCATTAGATTTTTCAATGACTTTCTGAACCATGAAATCAAATTTAAAAAGACTATTAACAAGGACACAAATACAGGAATCAACTTAAAATGTTACAAATTCCCAGCTATGGGATCCCACCTTAACCCTCACCAGGATCCTTAACAGCTGCCTCAGATGCAGTATAGTGCAAATACTTCACTCTAAGCAAGGTCAAACTTTTATATAAAATTCACCAATAGCCTCTGTTCTACAGCTGTATCAGTGGGTGCCCCAGAATTATTTACATCTTCAGAACACTACTTCAAACCTGCCTCATCACTTGTGATTCACCCGAAGTTCAACCCTGGTCCCAGCTGTAATCTTGAGTCAGGAACCTCTGCCTGCCCAGCAGGGAGCTGCTGCCAGGGTCAACACTGAAGTCTCTGGCATGGCTGGTAATACACAGCTTGCTGGTCACTGTGTCTCCACTCTCTGCCCTGTGTGTGACGTTGGCATCACCACAATCTCACACTTAATCCCTTCCTAATTGTGTCAGGGTGACAAAATACCAGAGCAAACCCAGGTTGCCACCAGCTTAATTCAAGTTCATCATGTCCTCATAGCTCATCCATGCACTTAATCCCAAATTATGACCCTCTTTTCTGACACAATTTTAATGGCAAGAAGGTGGCTGACCGATTCCACCATGTTCTCTGCAGAGTATGGGGTACCGAAATTTTGTTATTCAAAATAATTCAGACAAATTTGGGATGTTTTTCCATGAAAAATTGCAGATAACCACATGTGAGACCTCTTGCACTTGGGTACGCTCAAGAAGCAAAATCATTTCTCAGAATAAAGCAGAGAAACCCTGCTGCCTCTCAGCTCTTTGCTGCTGCCAGCCCCCAAACCCTGCAAAGCTACTGTGCACCCCATTGCAGTGAGCAATAGATGGCTGGTACGGTAGCTTGGAGCATTTAGGAATAAGGAGAAATGATTCCATAATTCACTGAAGCCTTCTGAAAGTCTTTCAGCCTTTCTCAGAGGAGGCCCATCACAAGATGATGCCAGGTTTTCATAACACTGACTTTTGGAAGGGAAGAGGAAACTGACCGAGTGCTGTAGTAACTGACAAGTTTAGTTTTGCCTTACATCGAACTGACTCACCCTGCTCTGATACCAGCTCACAATTCTCTCTTAATTGGGAAAATCACTAGGATAGTACTCACTGCCAGAATTCTGGGTCATAAAGTCATTCTCTGACTCAGAAGAAGGTTTACAACAGCTGTGGCAGTGATATGTACTGTAGGTGAGTCATGTTGAACTATTACCAAAAACATAAGAACATTATAAAACAAATACATAATTCATTTTTTGTTTTATAGCAAAAGATTTGACAATGCTATATTGTCCACTCAGATTTCAGGAACACAAAATTTAAAAAGTGAAGTTCCTAAGACACTTCTCCCCACAGAAATCAAAAGCAGCTTTTTTTTAATTCAGAGGCTAAAATTTTAGCTGATATAAATTTTCTGGCAGGCATTAAATTTGTGGAGGCATACTGGTTTAAAACAGCTCAGAATGTGATTCTAGATTCATGGGACAAAACCCCATGTTTATTGATTATATAACTGCAAATGCAGATATGTCTCAAGTGCAGCGTGCAATGTATGTACCAGTGTATAACAAAAATTTCCATGCATATTCAGAAGTAGAAAATGTTCTTTTCAATTTAAATTGTATATGATATTTAAATAAATAAATAAATATTTTTGGGTGTGCAAATCAAGAACTCCAGTGAATAAAATCAAGGAAAATATATCAAATATTAATTAAAGGAACTAGTGATTTTCAGTGAATGGATAGTGAGGTAGTCACTTTGTAGTCCCCTACTACTTGAACATTTAATGTTTTGTCTGTGCAGTAAGGCTACTAAAACTAACACCACAAACCAAACTCAACAATAGTCATGCCAAAGCACTGGGGACAGCCTCTGGTCTTCAGCCAGAGACTGTGAAGCATGTGTTTAACAAGTCACAAGCATTTTTTGGACAACTGATCTGAGGGGCAAAAAGGATTACAAGGCTACACCATAGTACCAACTAATCACTGGGAAAACTAAGTGGACTTTAAATGAATTTTGAGATTGTTTCCTCCCTCCTATTACTTCTGGAAGACAGTCCTAATTCAGGTATTCAGTGCTGGGTTTTTACGAGCACAAAATGAATTGCCCTTGGTAGAGCAAAGTGGGTTTATAGACGAGGAACTAACCAGCTGCTGTGGCATCTCTAAGGCCACATTCACGTCTGGCTTGAGAGGGCATCAACCCACAGCGACCCCGGGGGGACCCTCCCCACAGCGCGGGGCCCACCTGGGCCGGCCGGCCGGGCCCGCCGCCCCCGGGCATCACTGCGGCCCCCCAGCCCCGCTCCCGGGGGCCGGGCCGGCTGCTCCCGCTCTCTGCCTGGCTCTTTCATTCATGCTTTCTCCTTCGCCATCTCCCTCTCCGGCTGAGGGGAAACGGGAGCGCGCGTGGGCGGCCGCTGGAAGGCTCCCTGTCAGTCAAGCGGCCGAGCTGAAAAGAAGGCGAGCGAGGGAGAATGAGGCAGAACAGCTTTCCCGGGGGAGGGGGCGGCTGTTGTCGGCTGCCAGCCTCGCAGCCCTTCCCGGGGGCATCTGCAGAGACGGGGTGGGGGGAAGGCGGCAGCGGTGTTGCACCACAGAGCTTTCCTGCCTCTCGTCACCTGTCCCCCCCTTCCCACACACGCACCCAGCGGCGACGGGGCGGGGGGCGGCGGCCGCCCTGTCTGGCGAGCACCGGGCGCAGGGTCCGTACCCGCGGCGCCGTGGGGGCTGCCTGTACGTGTCTGCCGGGGCAGCGGAGGGGGACGAGCCCAGCAGTGTCAGTGATGGGGGGTACGTGGGGCGGCGTGTCCCCCTCAGCTCCCCGCAGGACCCGGGAACTTCCTCGGGCTGAGGGGCGCTCTGTGGTGCCGGCACCAACCGCACCACGGGGGGCTGGCGAGGGGAGGCTCGGAGCAAGTTGCACGGTTTCGGGCGGGGGGGCGGCCCCGCAGCGGGCTGAGGTGGGCTGGCGCTCGGTACCGGCAGGGGAGNGCGTCCCTTGCTTGGCTTTCTCTGCAGCCGTTTCCCGTTTCGTCCTGCTGTGCGCAGAGAGATGCAACAGCGGCAGCCCGGTACTCCGGGGAAGGACGGGAATCGGAGGTGGGCGAGCGGTATCAGCCCGGCCGGTGCGCGGTGGGGCTGCCGAGCGAGGGGCCGGGGCCGGGGGGAGCAGCCGGGGGTGCCCTGCCGCTCCCGCGGTGTCCGCGCAGCCGCCCGCGGAGCGCTGAGGCGGCCGCAGCCCGGCTCGTCCTCTCTCGCACCCCTGGGGCTCCCGCAGGGCCCGGGCACGGCGGCGGCGAGCACAGGGATGGGCTTTTCCCACGTTTTCCTCCGCCACAGAACGCCGGGATACGCGGAGCAGATGCCGGTGTATGCGCCTAGCGGAACTCGCTTGAGAAGAGCTGGGAGATTTGGGGGAAGCTGCTTTCAGCCGCCAGTTAACTACTGGCTGCAGTTAAAATTTTAGCAGTAGCAGCAGCAACAGCTTTGCGATGCTTTCCGGGAATGCTGCTGCCTGGGAGCTGGTGTTCCAGGCGGCCCGCGGTATGCCGGCGCTCTCTCCTAGATGGCAGTGCTGAGAGCAGGACAGCTCTCCATGTAGGCAGTAAAGTGCTGGGAACCTGGAGACCTGTGCAGCTGGCTTCTGGCAGAGTTATGGGTGGAACGGAACAGCATTCACATGTGTCCTGTGAGCTTATTTGCAATTACGACAATTTTTTTTTCTTCAAATTTTACATATGGTTGTCTTATTATGCAATTGCGTTTTGATGAGACTGTGATTGTTACGTTATGAGAGAAAGGAAAAACAAATGTAATAGGTTAAGCCTTTTGTATTGCAGCGTTATTTATAAAGTTGCTGAGGTTAGGATCCAGCTCCACTGCTGCCACCTGATTGGCAACGATTTATAGCTGGTGGTCAGCTTCTATGTTTGTGTTAGAGCAGCAAATCCCAGATTCAGATGAAATGTGGCTGTGTTACCCTCTTTTTTTTTTTCCTTTACTTCCAAAATGTTGCATACACCGAGGAAGCATTTTTAAAAAATTTGATCACAATGTTTTGTTAGTCAGTTTGAGATGATAACTTCCTTCTTGTATAAATTGTGCAGTTAATGGATTAAGTTAAAATCTCAGACCCAGAGCTCACGTTGATTTCAACAAGTTTTGTGGTACATAACAAGAGTGCTGAATTTTACTGTGTGGGATAGCTGAAGCAAATTTTCTAACTGCTTGCTCTACTTCCTTTGTTTGTTCCTTTGGAGTAGCAGAATGTGATTTTTCCAGTGTTCTCATTGATATATTTGAGTTATTGTTGTACATCTGAAGCCAAGGATAGTTCAGGGTCTCAGTATGTGCTCATTGAGAGAGAAAATTTAGCCAGTTGACTTGAATATGGATGAAATGGACATGAGAACTCTTACTCTACATTTGCATATAATGAGTCCAAATGTTCTCAGTAGGTATGTGCAGAAAGGTAAGCACATCGTATTTGGTATTTTTATTCCTTTTGTTATTATTGAACAGGCATTATTTGTAGGATTGTGTCGTTGGTTTTTTAACTTCTTATTTAGCAGTATTATGGTTTAAGGGCTTTTAAAGTGTTTGTCACTTCACTGCAGAAAGAGTTGCCAACTGAATGTCATGCATATAAAACCAGAACAAGAGCCTTTAAATAGCAAAACCGTCAATTTAGTAACAATTTAGTGTGATAAATGGCAGAATGCACAAGAAGAATGCAAATCTGAACAATTATAGCATGCATCTTTTGGTATTAATGTTGATTAAGTACAAAGCACAAAAAGCAAATAAACACATACAGCTTTCAAGTGCCTAAACTGGTTTGAAATGGAAGAGCTGTTTTTTGTGGTTTTTTTCTTTTACGTAGTTTATGCTTTTAAAAAAGGTGTGGGGTGGGGGAAAGATCAGAGCATTTTACAAGCATTTCTTTTGTTTTCTGGATCTCAGAATTCCATTATGTAGCAAGATGCTTTCCAGTATCTGCTTTCTCAGTATCTGGAAAGGCAGATGTTGCTGCAGCAGGAGCAATTACGCTGATTTGCAGCACAGTGGAAAAAAAAAAAAGTCTTTCTGCCTCTGTCTAAAAAGGTCAGCCATGCAGCTCTGGTTTGGGCTTGTCAACAGAAGAGATGAGACAGGGAAGTTAAGCTTGTTCAACAAAGGGAGTGAAGTAATGTACAGTTAGGAAATTTCTGTTTCAGGAATAAAATGAGTAAGGTTGCCTAACCAACTGCACTGAAGAATTTCACCTACTTGGCTTTCTCTCACAGTTGTCCACAAGCCAATCCATTCCGAAAGGCAGGGAGTTTTGCTAGGATTGGTTGGTTGTTAGTTCATTAACCAGACCCCTCTCTCCTGTGGAATGTTGAATCCAAAGGCAGAAGAGGCAGTGGAGACTAGAGGCATGTAGGCTTTTGTAGAAGACCCTTTCTGACTTGTAGCTTTTCAAAAGGTGCACGACAGAATCCCATAACTGAGAATTTTGCTCATACAGTTCTTTTTCAGTCTCCTGCTTACCCTCTGTAGGCCACAGCAACGTGTGACTAATGTGACCCATGATTCAACCTACGATAGGACATGGTTTCTTGGCTTAAACTGATGCTTAAAGAGTTTATCGTGAGATTGCAGAGATAATGTGTTTCTACTTTAGAGAATATTTGAGACTTCTTTGCAAAGAGAGCATGCAAATGAAATTTAAGAACTGAAGGACTGATTTGCATTAAAGCACCCTAAGTAGAATAAGGCCAGAAGAGATACAGAGTATGTATCCATGCTACCACATAGAGAGCAAGCTATGATAGTGAAGAAAGGCAAGGGTTTTGAACACCTCTGAAAGGTCAGTATTTTTTTTATCTCATGATGGAGTTCATGTTTTTATCACTCGTCTCTTAATTCTACAGAATTCTACAGTTCTTTTTAATTCTACAAAACCAGACTGTCCTGGGATTTTGAGCAACTTTAAAGAGCTAGTATGGTAATAATTCAGATCTTAGAAATCAGAATCAAGCTACTGTGTTTTAAGAGTCCTGATCTGTGACTAGCTAGAATGCCAGCATGTTTTATGTTATTGGTTTGTGTCTTTTTTACTTAGTCCTTCCTTGTTTAGTGACCTGCTGCGTGTAAACTGACTCCTAATTTCTTGGCGCAGGAACAGCCTTTCCTAACTTGTTTCAGTAGGGCTCAGATCCTTGTTTGTAGCTCTAGGAGATGGATGTAATAGAAACTGGTAACCTTGGTTTAAGGTCATGAGTAGCTGCCAAAAATATTTAGTATTTTTAGGAGTTGGATCTCTAGCATAAAAATTTTATTCCTTGTTTGTTTTGTGATTCAGTATCATATTTAGTTTCATTCTGTGTTTTACTTCTGTGTGTGGGTAGACAGTGCAGCTTTCTGTATTTTTATAGCAATTCTGTCCTATGGACACAACTGTGTGTGCCAAAAGGAACTAATTTTTGACACAAACTTACCCTTCAGGTATAAGCAACTTGCTTAAGTTACAGGGAGATTGTGACCTCCCTTATCTATCATCAGATAAATACCTTTTGTAATTGCAGTATATAATAAAGCCACTTAGACCATCTTTTAGAAAAGAATTAAATAAGTGAGGCCCGGCTCAAACAACAGCAGGTGCCAGCAAGAGTGAAACTACGTGTAATATATTTAATGTACATGCATTTGTTTAGGATGATGACTGTCTTTGTAATCCTGTGTGTGCAAACTTGTTACCTCCAGATGGGCCAGAGTTTCAGGCAGGTTTCAAAGCTTCAATGAGAAGTTACCAATCACTGCGGCATGCAGAGCCTGCTCCTTGCTAGTTTTGCCCGCTGCCACACCCACAGCTAACATGTCACCGTCTGAACTGATGTCTGTGTGGATTCACTGCTTCATCAAACTGCATGTGACACAGCTAGTCTTAATTACCCTGCTTTTTAGAAATAATTTGAATGTTGTAGCCTGAGTATGGCTAGAATGGTTATCTAAAGATCAGGTTTCATTAAAAGTGCTGAGAGCACCCAGGACTCTGAAGACAGCAGTTTTGTGCAAGGTAAGAATGTTCCTTAAAGAAGCTGATGGAGGATAGAGTTCCTAGCAGACACTGACAGCATAAGATGTCACTGGAGTCTAGTCTGAAATTGAATGTCTGAAGAGCAATTGGATGTCCTTGACTTTACAAGAAGTTTTTGCACTAAAGACTTAGTAGCGGGGTAGAAACTGCTTTAAGGAGCTGTGTAGATTTGTTTGTTTCTGTTCAGTTGCATTGTTATGACTATGGAGCAGTTAGTTTTGTTCCACATGTAAATGTGCATTGAAGAATTCTACATTAGAGGAAGACATTTCATTTATCCTGGTGAACCTGTGTTCTGCATCTATCAGTTCTGAATGACTTTTTTTTCCAGAACTGCTTGGAAATCAAGGAAATGGATGGTGTAAGCTGTATAATATCACTGGTTCCAAAGAAGTCTCTTTTTGGAAGCTGTGTGTTCCAAACCTGTTGGTTCACTTGCAGAAGGCTCTTTGAAACCTGCAGCTGACAAAGGTCAAAAAGTCTTTAATTAAATATGCAAAATCTCATACGAATGATTTCCATACCCTTGCAGAACTTTTTTTATCAGTGAGGCATTTTGCAGCATAGGCTGCTGTCAGTAGGGAACAGGTTGGAAGTTGGGAGGCCAGGACACTAACACTGCATGCAATGCCCTGAAATACATTCCACAGTTGTAACCACAATATTAAATACAAACCTAGCACAATTCTTGGCAGATAAATGGTAGATCACAGCTCTGGGGGAAAAAAATCACTGGATATTTTAGTGGGCAAGTCCAGTAGATGTAGATTTTTCCATTTCAAAAAATGGAAGAATTTTATCTCTGCCTAGTATTTATTTTCATCTTTGTTATACAGTTCTTGTAAAAAACAACAAATGCAGAAAGAATCTTGCAAAATACGGTTCTATTTGTATTTGTAAGTAGGCAGTTATCAAATGCTGTCTCTCATTCCTATGTGACCCTGAGAGATGTGGGAGATGGATTTATTTAATTGGGAAATTGAGGGCTAATCTACATATGGAAATTCACAAACATTAGCATACCAAGCTTGTTTTCCACACACACGTGGCCCTTATGCAATCAGACTGTGAACTGGAAATGTATATGCCTGATTATCTGGAATGGCTATTCTGGTGTGTAGCCCATGTAGACAGACTCTTAGATTTAAATTAATATTGCAGCTGTTGGTGAAATCAAATCAAAACCTAAAGGAGGATAAAACAATGAAAGGAGCTCTTTATCAGTGCAAGTAGATGTAGTAAGAGCACAATGATCTTTGAGGTACATGTGCTTTGGAAAAGACACATTTTCATCTGTGAACCCAATATGAGGAGTTGAGGTTAAAAATCCTCCTAGATATCCACTCCTTAGTTTGTTCTGTATATGTTGGGTGAACAGAATATTTTCAATTTAGAGGAATACTTTATATTTAGAGCTGCAGGTGTTTCTTTGGGTAACGATATGTCTTGTTACTAGAGCAGCAAAGTGACTCTGACATTAGACTCAATCCTTGTGGGTCCCTTCCAACTCTCAATATTGTGATAAACATTTGTTATTTCTTGAAATTCATAATTAACTGAAATCACAATTCTACCTGGAAATCCCAATGTCCCTAGATCCCAAGAGTTCTGAGTGCCTGGAGATGTCTATGCTTATGTAAGGGGTAAAGATAAAGATAACTCACATTAAGTACTATTCAGAATTAGGTGTTGAAAATTGGTGTGTGAATAGCACTACTGTGTAAAATTAAGTCAGTTAAATATAAAATTCTTTTAAATAAATGGCAAAGGAAGAGTAGACACAAGACAGTGGGGCTATTGATGCAAAGGAACAAACAAGATGCTTGAAAGAAATTGTTTTAAAAAAAGTGGAATATTTGTTAAAAATCAGTAAACAATTTAAATTTTATGGTGCACAAGTTTTGTTTCTCATGTCACACTCTGAAGTAATTGACAGTGGAGTATTTGCACTGTGGGAGCACATCAGCCTGTGAACTCATTGCAAAACTGGTCAGAAGACATATTACAACAAATTAAGTCTAGCTTGTGAGAAAATATGGCCAAAAATGGTGATTGAATTTAAACTGAAAAACTTTTCTAAATGAGTGTTTCATTGAGAAGGTATATTTAGGATGTTTTGTTTACCTTCAGTTATTTAATTTTTAATTTTTTTAACAACCTACCTGTATTGTTTCTGACTTTCTTAGAAGAAGAGACTTGAAACTTTCACATTCTTAAAGACTGAACAGGACCATTTGTATTTACTAATGTGAGATTTGCGCACAGCTCCCTTCATTATTGAAACTATAGCATACTACATAGGTTACTGCTTCTATATAGTTTAGTTCCCTTCTTATTTCCCCTCTTAGCTTGATTCCCTTCTGATTTCACCTCTGAGGGTAGCTTAGATAAATTTAAGTGATAACTTCATTTGGACCAGTGTACACATCACTTTCAAGATGAGATTATATATTTTTTTTTTCCTAATTCCATACTCCAGAAAACAGCAATCCTTGTGGTTTCTACTCTGAGACAAACATTTCCTTTTTGCTTCTAGATAGTTGCTACTCCCCTTTACTGGGAAACCATGTTCTGTTCATAACACCAGTGATATGAGCCTCTAATGGTATCTCAGAGTGTTTTAGAAAATATGAATGCTGTAGTTTGGTAAAGAACTCTTCTGAATATTGTTGAATAACCAAAACCATTGGGGGGAAAAAAGCTCAGTTTTGCACAGTGAGGGTATTTGTTCTGGATTTTTTCTCAGTTGCTATAAATAATAACCACTTTCATAATAGATGACTCGCAGTCTGTAAAAGCAGGTCATTCCAATTATTATCTTCTTTCTCTTCCTGCTGCTTCAATGGCAGGAGATTTTTAGCAGCCAGCAGCATTGCAGGTGGATGTGACCACTTCATGGATGCAAGACAAGGGGAAGGCTCCACTGGGGTATAGGAAGCTTTGTGTCCTTTGGCAAGGCAGGATTTAAAAGGCCAAACGAACAACCCAAGTTAGCTTGGGTTTTGTAGCCCCACTCCTGCCTCTCACCAGCTTGCCTGGATCACAGCTTTACTTCACTTGTGTGTAATGAGAGTTGTCAAGTGAACCTTAAAGGCATGGGGAGAACAGCACCTGAGAAGTTTCTTCTTTGGTTGAGAGAAGTCCAGGGGAGCAGAACAGCCTATTGGACCTGCTCAATGGTCTCTGAAATTTGGGCTGTCACAAGCAGTCCATGGGTTGCAGGTTGGCAGTTGTCACATGCAGCTGTGGTAACAACACAAACAGCAGAAGCTTTCCCACACACACACTCTGGAGACCTGTTCTTACCATTAGCTGTTGATTAGCTACTACTCAAAAGACAGGCTGCTGGATCTCCCTGGGTATGTTCCATGTGTTTAATTTTGTAGCTCATGCTGGTGTCTTGGAATTGACCAAAATTTTGGGATAATTAAAATACAGACATGTACTCCAATAAAATGTTAAGGAAAGTAGTCCATTGCAGGCCTGCTAATGGCATTGAGAATCCAGATAGGCTTGAAGTTTCATTTTTCTCCACCCTTGCAAGATTTAGGTCATAATGTTTAGGTCAGGACACTTAGAAGCAAGCTAGGCATCTTGGTTCAGCCTCCCTAAGAGAATACTTGTTTTACCAGAGATGTTATTTGAAGCATTCTTGGATATGTGATAACACTTTTGAATTTACTGTCAGTATTTACACTTGCCTGTTTGGTTTGGTTTTGGTTTTTTGATAGTTTTGTTTGTTTGGTTTTGTGTTTTAATGCAGGTAAATAAAGTATGCTTAATATGTTTTTTTCCTAGCATCATCCAGAGATTCTGGGGAAAGGAATTTTTTTATTCATCAGACAGTGCATTTTTTTCTGGTGGTTCTGGAGAATCTTTTTTACCTTTAAGAACAGAGGCTTGCTGCTTCCTTCTTGTACCTTGACTGGTTAAGTATGGCTAGGTTTGTTTATTGTCTGTTGCAGAATGCCTTCCATTTGGTACTCCAACGGCATCTGTTCCCTCATTTTCGGTATCAGTAACAGTGTACATTACCAGACTGGGGCTTCTCTGAAGCACCTTCAGGAGCAGATCTCTTCCTTGCCAGTGGAGATCACTGCCACCATTCCATTACCCTGACTGAAGCCTCTGCTCCTTAAGTCTCAGAATAGCAAGCCAGAGAGGTGGAATAATTTAAGTAGTTGCCTTGTTTCATTCCTCTTCTAAACATGGAAATCGGAGCCTGTGAACATTTGTAAGATGAAATGTTGGCACAGACGTGGTAATTTCTGTGAAACTGCAGATGTGACTACTTTGTTATGAAACTGCTGGGAGCTTCAAGAATTATTGTAACAAATCCTATGACTAAAGGCATTTAATGGCTATTTTATTGTGCTGATGATTGCTTTTGCACTTCAGAGTCTGTTTGGAATGGTCATGTAGTTAAAATAGTTACTATTTCCTTTTAAATGAGAAGAGGATTTCTCTCATACTTGCTTGATGCCTGACTTGCACGAACAGACACAAGGAACTGAGTGCCCAAGTTCTGTCTGTATTTCAGCCTCTTAGTTATTGCTTTAAACCACGTTTTCAGATGGAGCTCTGTTCTTAGTGGTAAATTACTGCAAGCTCATGTAACATTCTCCATGCTATGTACGTTTTCTAACATCCCAAATTTCTGAATTATGTATATTGTCCCCAAAGCAGGCACTGACATTTTGCTCTTTTATACCATTTGAGCTTTATACATCATGTACAACGGTATGAATTAGATAGGAAAAACCATCATCTCTTTGAATTTCCTATGAGCTCTCTAGCACTGCAACCCCTCAGACTTCTGACTGGAAAAGCTGTAGATCTTGAATGTAGTTCTGGCCATTGTCACAGGTTTGCATGTTGCCAGTGGAGAGCAGCTCACAAAAGGAGATTCAGTGTTCTAAAGTTATGTAGTGATGCTAAATAATGGACCAGCAATTAAGCAACAATGTTTTATCTGCAGTGTAGTCTGTGCAGCTCAGAACATCAATTTTCAGTCTGTTATCCATGAGTAGATTAGATTACATTATATTAGTTTAAATTGAGAACTGTTGTTTTGTGTTAGCCCTAGGCATGACTTTAAACTTACTAACTTTAATAAAGGGGGTTTTTGAACCCAAAAATGGTGCCAGAGGTAAGATACTGATCTAGGCATGATGCTGGTTCCATTGTTTAAACAGAAGAGCTTGTTGTCTATGTATCCAGGATTTAGAAAAAGACTCTCTTCTGCTTGGTAAGCTTGCTTCAAAGTCCTGCTGATGCTAACTGGCTTCACTGTGTTCTGTCACAGTCTAGTGGCCTGGGATTTGTAAAGCTGTGCCTATGAGATTGCTGATTATACTGGGAAGAGCTGGCAGTCCAAAGCTAGCTGGAATAGTGTCTGCTGTCATTTGGGAATTTGCTTTATTAAGGCATCCAGCTTACTCCCTTGGTTGTTGATGCTGAGCAGAAATTGAGAGTAGGTCTCTAAGCTAATTTATTGTCTGTCCTTGAAACCGGATGTTTATTCCAGTTTGGAATATAGAGTTTCCAATCTGTATCTACAAGCTTTTCTTCTTCTTTTCCCAGCTGATACCTATCTCTGCTGCTCCATGCATGGCTTCCACCCTGTCCATCTGTGTCTGTCACCTCTTCAGCCCAAGTGTCAGCTCCTGTAGCTCTGTATTTCTCTTCCTCTCAGAAAGAGCAGAGTAACCTTCTGTCACAAAGGTTTCGGACCAGGAAGTACAAACTGCCCTCTTTGTCCACTGCATCCTGTTAGATTAGCAGCTTCTGATTAATAGTGATATTGCCAAGTATGAAAGAAGCAGCTTTACCAGGAGCTCTGAAATCCCATGGTTGTAAGGGACTTAATTGTGGGCTGAAACGAGCTGATGACCACCACCACAGGATAAATTAAAGTAAATTTGCTTTGGTTTTTGTTTTTTGTGTTTTTTTTTTTTTTTTNTTTTTTGTTGTTGTTGTTCCTCTTCTGCTACTGATTGCTATGGACACCATTCTGATTCTGAGAACACAGCAGGTATTCAGAAATGTCATCCTGATGTCCTGGAAAATGCCTCATTAATCCAGCCAGCCATTTTTAGGCCTTTTCCTGCAATACTGAATTTAAGCATTGAACTTACCTGGTTGTAATTGCTAATTTTCTTCCTTGGTTGCTGCATGATTTTAGGAGCTGATGCTTCATAAATCACCAGAGGTAGAGATGAGCAGAAATCTGAGATCCTGCTAACATGCCATGCTAGACAAATTCTTGCTCGTCATAGTGATTTGCCCTAGAGAAGTATTTTTTTCCTTTTGCTTGAGAACAGGTCTCAGACCTTAGATCAGTGTAAATTTCAGAGCTCCTCTGCAGTGCTAATCCCTCATTGCATTGTTTTGGAGCTGTTAATTGATGATAATTCTGGATGCTTAATGCATTTTGTTTGAGGATTTCTAAACCTTTTCCCAGCAGACTCCCTCAGTGACACTGGTTAGTTGGAGTGGTTTTGAAGAAGCTAAGGGATTGGAAGGCAGAAGACGCTGTTTCTCTTTTGTGTGCAGTGGTGCCATGAAAAGCAAGAGCTAGAAAGGGTGAGAGTGTGATTGTTCCTATCCCCCTCTGTACCTTCACACTCTGTACCTTCACGTTTGAAGAGTGTGATGCAGAAGCAGAGCTCCATCTGCTGATGTTCCCTTTTATGTGAGATTGCTCCTCAAAGAAGGGGTTATTATACAAATGTCTTTGCTGACCTGTTTTTCTGTGTAAATACGATATCATGTCTGTGGGCATGTTACCTACTGCACAGAAAAGTGAGAAATGAAGTCAGTTTCAGGGCTGGAGAAAATAAGCTCCCCTTTTAGTTGTATGCAGATCATAATTTCTAAGCAAGATTTAGCATCTTCACAAAACTTGGACCAAGATAATTTCAGACGTTACCCCAAAATGAACCTTGATTTTTTTCCTCATGTTCAACTTGGATGGCAGAGGGAACAAGGTCAGACTTTGTGGTGTTGGCTGGTAAGAAGGGAAATTTCAAGGTCTGTCCACGCATGCAGATATTTTTTCTGTCTGAAAGGATTCTGATACTCAGCTGAGGGCCAAAAGCTGCTCTTCTGTTTTGGTTTGAAGTGGTGTCTAGGGAAGAGGAAAACAGTGTTGGCAGCAGCTTCATTTGCTTTGAGCATTATGTCTGTCTATTCCCTGGAGAACTCATTAATTTTTAAGGCTGTGGCAGCAATAGGCTAAATGGATACAGTTGTGATATCCTGGTGGTTTGAGATAGTGCATTCATCCTTTTGGGATAAGCAGTTCTGCTTCCTTCAGAGATTGTGTGGCACCCCAAGATCACTGGGTCAGTCTAACGTGAGAAGGCAGCTGCTTAGTAAACAGGAAGATGCCATTTGGTATAATAGTGGAAACAAGAAAACTGTTCTTTTTAAAGCATTTTCTGCTCTCTGAATCCTCTTAATATTCACTTACCATGCTACTAAACTCCACCTGTTTGTAGAAAAGGGGTTTATGCAAGAAGGTCAGGCTCTTGCCTGATGGTTTATGCTGGGGAGACAATAATGTGTGAAAGACAAGGTTCTGAGCTACATTGGTTTCTCCTCAGTAATTGCTAGTCAGGATGAGAGTTGACTGTTGACTTGCAGGATCTTAATGTTGTGAATGGATAAACTTTTCAAAACTGGCTATGTTAAAGGTCATGTTTCAGGTACATGTATATATAGCTATTTTGTAGCTTGTAATGTCTAAATACTTAAAAAAATCAAGTAAAATTAAGACAATATTGGCCTACTGTGGGAAGTCTTATATTGGACAGAGTGTAGAGCTCCTGAGTTCTGACCTAGGAACTGAATTGTTGTACCCAACTTCTTTTCTAAGAAAAGTCATAGCAGACTGCCACTGCCTCCCAAGGCACAGCCTGGATTGTATGAGAAACATGAGGCTTTTTAAAATGGGTAGGTGTTTCAAAGGGGCAGTAATTAGCTGAGCTGGCAATAAACAAGCAGGGGAGGCTGTGGCATGGCCCTGGAGTCCCAATACTGTTCATTGTCACCTATTACACGGCCACAGTGCATGGGGCAGGATAAAATGGGGATCCTTGCATGAGCCACTGTTGGGGCTGGGGCTCACAGACCTGGCTGCAGCTGAGGCCTGAGGCACTCTGCAGGCAGTTCTAGGCTACATGAGCACAGCTGTGAAGGTACCAGGAGCATTGAAGGATTTAGGACAGTGAAGGATGGAGGCAATCAACTGATGGACCTCCATTTGTTCCTGAAACCACTTACTGGCTTTACTTTGAGCTTACCATCCTTACTTTTAACCCTCCTGGCCTTACTTGAGTACTGAGACAATTTAATGCAGATTTGGCTGGTCATGAAGTGCCTGTCTGCCCTGTCCATTCTCTTAACAATGTCTAATGCTGCTTCCTTTTTGCACTATTGCAATCCATTTCCAAAAACTGGAAGCCAGAAGCATGCAGTCTGTTCCAGTTGATGGGCTTGGAAACTGTAGGGGGTCCGAATTGGATGCTGTATAGCTTCTAGTTAAAAAAACAGTGCCCAGATACCGTGAAATACTCCACATATAAACATCAAGGGGAGAGCAATGCTCCATCTAATGCAAATTATATTCAGTGTGTAAAGCTCTTATATATACTGTGTATTTCATAGTGTTTGCAAGTTTATAGTGATTACCTTCTGGGCCCTGGACTGTTAACATCATTGGCCCTGTGATGGAAGAAAGATCAAGCCCTTTAATGCGAGAATAACAAAGTATAGATGGACAGTGACCCAGACCACAGAAACAGCTTTGTGCTTTGAGACCCATGGATGTAGATGTGTACTCAGATGCTGGGGATCCCTTATTCCTTGGGGAGATGCTGACAACTCATGTCCCACTGAGATTAGACTCAAGGGCACTTATTACCTGCAGGATTCAGCCTTAAATGCCTGCTAAAATGTTTTCTGCCTTTGGAGCTTGTAATGGTTCAAAACTTCTCCTTTTTTTCCCCCAAATTTTAATTTATATTTTATTTTTAAAATGAAAACAGGAAATCCAATCTACTGTGGCATCAACACTTTTCCCCCACCTCCCTCCCCAAGTCTCTCTTAATGGACTGGAACCTTGTATATAATTTTTCAGTAGTTCCAGGTTTGTTTTGCTAACATATGAGGGATTTAAAGCCTAAATGCTGGCAAAACCTTAACTAGCCTATTGCAAATGTGTCACTATTCATTAAGGACTCTCTAGGGTGCAGTATGTTCCTTGGTGGATTGGCTTCCTGGAAATTTAATGGCAGTTTGTGAATTGGCATCTGATTTTGTTTTTAGTCTATCTCCTGCTACTATAGAAAGCAATTTTGGTTCTGATAAAATGAGATATTTTGTTTTGCTTTGCTTTACTTTCATGTTGTACTTTAGGCAGGAGGATGAGTCAGCTGGTGTGATCTTTGAGAAATAGTACAAAGAAAGATTTCTTTGAGGCCACTTACTCTTCTGGAAATTATGTAGGATATTTATGCCCTGCCATCAGTAACCAGTTGAGTTCCTATCTCACCTGTTGGTGAAGTTCAGTTAAGTTCAGAAAAGGGACCTGAGACTTGTGTGTAATTGTAGCTTTATTTTTTCCAGTAGTTTTGTGGGGGTTGAGATAAGAACTGTAGGGCACTGTGGGATGTACTTAGTTCCTGGTATATCTGGAGGGGAGATTATTTTGCTTCATCTCATTAAAGTGTTGAATTGCTTTTATTGTGACATGCTGCAATATTCTGCAGTACTTACATGCTGTCCATACAGCATTTTTGTGCAATAACTTTCTAAATAATTTCATGTATGGGTACAATCATTCTGGAATAGTTGTTGTTTAAATACTCATCCTTTTATACTGTGTCATAACCTGTATCTGTAGACAGAGTCATAAGTGTTACACAGTTTTGGAGAGCTCCAGCTGTAAGACCCAAAGTGGCCTGTGTAGAAGAAATTATTTTGTGTTGAACTGCTTAGAAAAAATATCATCTTTGATAAGATTATCCTCCTTTAATTACTATTACCATTTTGTTTTCAGCTTGTTTCTTGTAAAATACTTTTCAGTCACTCTATTCTTTGTTAATTTTGTGACCTGTACTCTGGCTCACTAGGAAGCACAGAGGCAGGCATACACCTTCTCTGAATCAACTTAGAATTTCATGATCAGGGCTGCACCACTAGGATTGAGAGTCACGTGGGTGGGAAGGGACATTATATCAGTGGTTCACTTATGAATAAAGAAAGGGGAAAGTTGTGGTTGTGCAGAGAAGTGGATGCAGAGCTGAGTAAAACTGGTAAAAGGGTGACAGGCCATGTGGCTGGACAATATCTCCTGTTTCCATATCAAATTTCTCTGATTCAGTCTATATCACAAGTGTCAGTGCTAATGGCCAGAAGGTGTTTGCTCTCTCTGTAGCCTCTTAGAAAGATGACCTTGAATGACTGTGCGGATTTTGCTGGGGTTGTAAGACTGGACTCAAAACTGACTCTGTGGATCTGGTATCCTTAACACTCTTAGGAGTTCTAGGCAGAAGAATATAGTAATTTCGATGCTTGCTGTTTTGTGAAATCCTGTGAGGGGAATTATCCTTACTGCATGAAGACTGAGAACTAAGGAAATTATTGTGACCACTTGTAGTGGCAGGCTCTGTAGCAGAGTTTTCATGTGTTATGTGAGAGGCTTAGGTTTTATCAGTGGAGAACTTAATTTCCCTGTTTCACAGAGGTTGGATTTTTACAGAACTATAACTCTGTGTATCTTGGAGAATCTGCATGAGAGCAGAGCTGATTTGTGTTGAGACAGATCTCCCACACGGCTGTGAAAATAAGTGCACAAATTCAGAGTAGCTGAGTGTAAATCTGAAGTAACTGTCATGGAGATTGATGTTCTCTCTAGGAGTTAATCTAGATTTACATTAGGGAAACTGTGACCATAATCTCCCAGGATTCATCTTCACTAGACTTTAGTAGCTCACTAAATTAATTGCTAATTAACTTGAGATAGTTGATTATTGTGGATGCTTCCCACATACTCCTTCTTACGACAGTCAGATTTAAAGATAGAGCTCCACTAGATCAGGCCATATCTTACCTGTTCTGAAATCCTGCTTGTCAAAAGCTGTTCCCTTCAGCTAGGTATGAACACCAAGTGCAGGCAGCAGACATTACACCAAGGAAGTAACTGCAATACACTGCAGTCCTCAGGAATCTAAACTTGTGCACATCTGGGTCAAAGCAGCAGGGACATGGCAGCCCATGCTACTGAAGGCAGTTAGAATAAGCCAGGGGTTTAGAGAGGTCCTGCAAGGTAGTCCCAGACTACCTTTGAAGGCTGGCCTTGGCAGTTTATACAGTGGAGTGGAGCAGTGTAGACATTTCTTTTGATGTAAGTGCAGTAATCAGTGTGCAATGGTTTCACCACTGAGATATCCAAGCAATGGCATGAGCTACCTCCACTCAAAACATTTCTTTCCTTGTGTGTCAGAAAGAGCTGCTTTGGTGCTTTGTTAATTCTGTACAAAGGAGGTTGTAACATGAAGTATCTCGTGGTGAAACACCAGCCTGGCAGTATTCAAGGACATCAGGAGGGAAATGGCTAGAGCTATTCCTTCAGAGTCTGACAATGCTGAGGCACCCTTACTCAATAAATTTCACCATCAACATTACACTAAAAAAGCACACCTTTCTTGTACATGTTTTATATGGCTCAAATGAAATTGGAATCCCAAAAGGATGGGGTGTCTGATGCTGCTGTAGTCTGGGGAATTAAGTTTTGTGACAGTCTTACTTGAAAACTAAATTTAGGTTCTGTTCCTGGCCCCTCCAGAACAGAGGCAGAGCAGGACAGTTAAAGCAAACCAACTTGAGAACCTCTCATGCCCTTGAAAATAGTGAAAGGATCTGTGCCAGGGTTGAAAGCAAAACTAAATTGGGCCTCTATTCAATAAAAAGTTCTTATTCTTAAATAAACATGTTGTTAGGTCCCAACAGAGAACGTCTAATCAGCATGAATTCGAAAGTTGCCTTTTCCTTTACAAATGTGCTTAACAACCTCCTAGTCTCTGGGCTTCATTTTAAACTGGTCTGCCTCCCAGAAGCCTGCAGTTTGAACTGGGAGGTCCTGGTCATGCTGCCTGACAAACATGCAGTGAAGATGTAAGGATACAATAAATAGGTGATCGTCTTTGCTGCCTGCATGCAAAAGTAAAGGCATGGTGCCAAGCAAATATGCGCATTGGATGACTAACAGCTCCCACACTGCCAGTGTAGGCAGGGAATATGCAATGCAGCCACATATGTGTCTCAGAACCATACCAGGTGCTTTTTATTCTTAATGTTTGGTTTTGTTTTTAAATAGGAGTTCAGATTTTTAAGCAGGATGTTTATCTCTGTGCACAGAAAACAATTGGTCATAGCTTTTAATATATGATCAAGTTCTTAGAACTACCAGCTGATATATCTGTTGTGAGTGACATCAGAATTTCAAGTAACTGCTATAAATGCTCTCTAGGATGGCTGTGCATATCATGTTTAATTTTCTGAGTTTACCTTTATTTAGTGGCTAGAAAATAGCTTTTTAAAGGAAGTGAGAATTTTTTTTCCAGTGGGAATATTGTAATCAAGTTTTGTATTTAATATTTGGGTTCTATTTAATTTGTTTATTAATATTTTTGCCTTGATTGAATTTTGATCACTCTTTTTTGGGTAAAATTGGTGGGAGGTATTCACAAAAATTATTATGCTCTAACAAAGGAGTTGAATCTCATTTGGTACTTGCTTAGCCTTAGTTTTACAATGTACATGTGGATGTACAATGAGCTGAATCCCCAGCAAAGTCCTGTAAATCTCTGTAAGCAGAGAACAGTTCACCTTAACATTTAATCTAGCAGTGAGCTTCCCCTGAAGATGGTCCCCTTTTCTTTCCCCCAAGGATGGCTATCCACACCTCACCCAATTAATTCATTTTCTGTCAGTTCTGTAAGCTGAAGCAGCCTTGTTGCTGCATAGATAGGTAAGACAGGGGGGTAGGATGCTGTGGAGGAACTTGAACAGGAGGAAATGAACCCCTCACTTTCTGTAGCAGTGAAAGGTCAGATCATGCTAAATGCAACACAAAGTGAACCTCGGGTGCTGATGGTTTGGATGGTGGACTCATACACATTCCTCCAGAAATATAAGGACCCTCTGAGCTATGAACTATAGAACCACAGACCAGTAGGCAGTCTCTTGAGCTGAATCTGAAAAAAATGGAGAAACAGCAAACCAGAGACACTTTCAAATCACTGAGATCGAGCTGTGGCCTCACAACCAGATGATCCAATATTCAATGAACAAACCTCTCTTGTTCCCAGAGCTAAAATTTCTTCAAGTTTATAATACTTTTTACTGACATCTCAAAAGCATAGAGCATTGTGGAAAGCAGACTTTCAGAGTACAGGCAGAGAAGAGCTGAAGTCCTCAGATGTTTTCCAGGACATGCTCTCATTAGCAGTGGCAGAATCTGTCATTGTCTATTTGGCACTGAATAACAATCCGATGGCAAACAAATTTTTGAGTTTTATTTCCGTTACAGAGCTATTCAATAGCCTGTGTAATATGGATTGGTCTCTATTTATTTTAAACACCTATTTCTTCTTTCTTTATGTCTGAGTTAGCATCCAGATCCCTCATCCCTATTATGTTGGTTTTGCCAGTAAAAATTACTCTTATATGGGCTAGCAGTTAGAAGGGGTTGTGTGGAATGACGGGGATGGCAGTCCTCAGATAGTCTGCATTATATAAGCTGTGTTTTCCACCCAGGTGGTTAATTAAACTTGGTCTTCAGATCCCAAGACAGAAACGATTTATGTGCACACTTCATTTTAATAATGTGTTTCTGTTCCTCTGCCCCAAGAGTTTTAGTCCTATCTTCTGGTTTGTCCATTCTCGAGAGGGAGAAAAGGGAATGTAAGGACAAAAGGAGAGTGTGGTGCTCTGTGTAGTCTCATTTTGGGCAAATAGTCTTGTCTGGGGGTTGTAGATTGAATGAGGGAACATCTTACAACTTCACTGCAGATGATTGTCTGAATGATGTGTTCTTTGGAATAGATGCTATATCCTTCCCAGAAGAGGGAAAAAATGAACAGTAGCAATGAACCATTATATAATTTTATGTTCCATCCTCTGCAATTGCATTACTGTTCTGTGATGATGCTCCTGAAATTTAACCTGCCTTGTTACCCTGTTAGTGCCAGAATATGTATACAGATAATTGTGTGTACACTTTTTACTTGCATTGGGCAGACCATGTCATTGTTTTCAGCAAGAATTCACTTGATAGCTTAAAAACTTGGGATTTTCCTCATGCATAGCACAAGATAAAGTCACTCTTGGTTCCATGTAATCTTAATGTGCTTCTGGGTATTTGCTACCAGAAATTTGGTAACTGCTTCTCAGTCCTCTATGACACATCCTCTAGGGGTTTCACACAGCTCAAAATTAGGTGTGTGAAAGCCAAAATCTTCTCTTAATTTGAAGCCTGATTTAGCTGGCACTTCTGCACATGAGTGAGTGCTCCCTGTGACTGGTTTTAGCTGCCTGTGTCAGAATAACAAAGGACTCACCAGAGTTTCAAAAGGAAGGTCATGCAGTTGCATTGCCTTTATTGTTTAATGTGAGTTGCTTTCTGTAAAACTACTTGGCCTTGAAGGTTTTCCCTGTAGTCAAGGGCAGATGGAATTATTCTTCATCAGTGTATAGTAGGTGTAAAATGCTGCCAGATCTCAGCATTGTTTTCAGTTTTGCTCTGATAATAACTGCAAGGTGTAAGTTAATTGAGAATAAGCCTTTCTACATTTTCAGAGGCAGGAGTGATTCCTGCCTTGCTTTAGTGGTATTTTTCTTTGATCATTCCCATGCTGTTGGAGAGACAGAAAGACAGGGCATATTAAGCAATAGATGGATATTTCTTTCTCCCATGTAAAACTACACCTGTCTCTAAATTACATGATGGGGAATGAGAAAGCAGAGGAGGAATGCTTGTGTTTGGAGGCAGTGTAAAGAACAGAATTAACTGTGTCTGGCAAGGCACCTGCACTGAATGCAGAATACAACAGTAGAATATAGTTTAAGAAGAGGCAACTATTTCTTTATAGAAAAGTATAGAACTTCAACATTAATTCTTATTCATTTGGCATCTCTGGAAATGTGATACCAAGTTCTTTGTACTGTGTAAAGAAAACAGTTTTATACCAGTATTTCAATATTGTGATGAACTGTGGGCATTAAGAGAGGTCAAAGAAAGCATTTGGGGCTACTGTCATTGTAAAGATTTATACTAAAAACTAGCTGTGATTGGGTTACCTTGTGTCAGCTGAACCACTGTAACTAAATGTAAACTTTCTTACTCCTTTCAGAAGCAAAAACCACTTCTAGCTCAAATTTTAGCTTTTGTCTTCTGCTTGCATTGAACTGAGGGCATGCAGAGTTAATTACATTTCCACTTAGCAGAAGTAATAACCTTTGCTTGCTGGGGCAACCTGTTCAGATACCAGAGCCCATTGTGTCAAGACAAGAAGTGCTGTATAGAGAGTTATAACATCCGTTGTTAAATCACTTGGTGCAGTTTAGGGATGTTTGTCCTTCAGCAGTGAGCCAAGACACGAAGTCCCTTGCAAAATCCAGTTACTCCTTGATCCTGCACCTCATGGCAGTTCTGCTGGAGGGATGTGAATGCATTGCAAAGCCTGTTTCTCAGGAGTTGTTGCACACAACTGGCAATTATGTCACTGGCAAGTTTGAGGGGCAGTGGGGGTGCTGATGGTAGACTCAGAACCGTCCACATCGTCTTTTTATAGTGCCTTTAAGTTGTTTTGAGTAGCACCTGGTCTGTAAAAGAAGGTTGACTTCCTTTGGGACTTGCCTGCAAGACATTTTTTCTGGTTTGAGCCTGGATGGAAGAAATCACATCCGAAAACTAACTTAATAAAACATCTAGCTTGGTTGTCATATTTTCCTGGGAAGGAGGGAGAGGTGTTTGTAAGTGGCTAAAAAAGTATAAATACCATCTGTATGACATAGTCTTATTTTTTTCTGGTTTTAGGAATAACTTTTGGATTATGTTTGGAGACACACTGTGTACACAGACAGTATTTCTTATTCTTGGACTTAAATACTATGTTTGTATTGCTGCAAGTGAAAGAGACAGCATGTATCCAGCAAGTTTCATCCGTTCGTAAGCCCTTGTCCTGAGCAGCAGAGGATTGCTTAGTGATACGATGTGCTATATTGCATCAGGTCATTTTTGAGGGGTGCCTCACACATTGCTCTGCTGTTTTGCTTTTACCTAGATGCTGTCTTCTTGTATACTGGCATCTTCTAAGAATGTGACTTACTTTTAAATATGTTCTTCTTTAACATACGAATGTGCTGCTAAATATGCAGTGATCACCTCGTGTTCCAGTGTCAGAGGTAAAGTCTGTGTATCTAGATAATCTTGGATTTACTAACCTGTTCAGAACCAGAAAGATAATTTTCTAGTCAAAGGATTTCAACAGTACCTCTATGGGAGGGGTATTGTGGGAGAGGCTAAACTTGCGGAGTTTAGCCCTTTAAACTCATGTTCTTAGGAGACTTCTTGATTGGGTTTGTGAGGCGCAGTGTATTGGTATCAATATAAAGAGTTCTGTTTGTCTCTGTGGACTTTGGAAGAGACTGTGTATGAGCTGGCCTGATGTTCACAGTGCAACATCCTTTATGACAAATCACATAAGCCTCAAAGGCAGAGCACTTTATAATCTGGACAAAAAAGGCATCTCTGGCCTCTGCCTTTGCTTAATGTGTGAAGGAGGAAAAGATCCTTGCAATTTGTTAGGGGTGAATTTCTTTCCACCAGCCTGCATGACCCCTTTTGCCCATGTTTTTGCCATACTTTTAGTGGTGTGTTGGGCATATGGTCTCTGAGGTTGTGATGGACTGTTCCCAAATTATGTGTTCAGTTAGCCCCACTGTGTGATAGGTATGACAAATTAAACAGTACTTCACAAATAAGGGCTTTTGTCTTGTGTTTAGACCTTCAAGCTCTCTTGGAGATTTTAGTGAAATGGGGTGTTATGATTTCAGCAGAACGCTTTTTCTGTATGGTGCAGATGGCTCTTAAGGGAGCTTAGTTTATGGATTGTCTCCTTTTCCTTAAGTATTAAAACATTTTATGGTGCATACCCTTTGGTCCTGGTATATTCCAGTCCTTTATGCAGGCAATAAGCTAAAGCATGTTCATCAATCATAATATGGCAATATTTTTATATATATTCATCTCCTTTCCATGTTTTATCTCACCCCAAACATCAGTGGATTGACTCTTTCTTTATGGATGAACAGCTCGTCACGGTCTTTTGGAACGTATTGTCAAGAAGAATTGCATGTAAAAGCCCTGAATGGTACTTAGATAGTGTTAAAGCTTAGATTTTTCCCTTATTTTTCAGGATTCTAGTGCATGAAGGACGTAAATGATAATCCCAGAGGACCATCTGTCCTGGAGCAGGCATTGGAACGAAGTTACTATGTGAGTGAAAGGACTGAGTGCAAGTCAGATGGTAAGTAAGGCAGGGAAGAGGAAATATATTATGTTGTCATATCAGTACAGATGAAAAACTCCACCATACACTTTTCGAAACTTATTCTAATTTTCAGATTTTAAGTGTTTTGCAAAGCCTAGTTAGCATGGAAGGTAGTTTTTGCTAGATCTTTTCATGGTGGAGTATATATTTTAACCTAGCTGTGGTTCTCACATCATTCAGAGTCCATTTTACCTCCATTGCCTGCTTGATATCTATGCAATTCTTTTTAGCTTGGGTTTCTAAGGAGTCCTAAAGGATTGAGCCTTTGTCTCTTAAAAGCTCCTTAGGAAGTCCTTTTAAATCCAGTCCATAGCTGTCTCAAACATTTTTTTTCTTTTTAATCGATTTGTGGTAAACAGTAAGCAAATTAGTTTTGCTTAATCATCAAGGAAGTGGGTGTTTTCAAGCCATTCTGGACTTGTTTCTAAACATATTCTGTCTCTTACAGGAGGTGTCTCCTGTGTGCATAGTGAGGGCTCTTAGAGCAACTAGGGATTTTATTTATTTATTATTACTTTTTCCCCTCCTGGTTTCTAGGGGACTTCTTCCCCTTGTGTCTTTGCATAGGCTTTGACACTGCCCTTCTCTCATCTTGAGGCCAAAATGCACAGAGCCTGCAGGTTGTTCATCGAAAAGATCTTTAATCCAGCAGTGATTACTGGCTTACACTTTATATGTGGGCAATACAAAGGGAAGTTTTTCAAGCAGTTTTGTTTTTATTGCAGAATAAGGCGTGGGTAGCTCTGCCTTGCAGAAAAGCTTAGCCTGGAAAAACCTGGTGTGGGAAGGGAAAAAGAAAAGATCGACAGTCATTTATCATGTGACATCAAAGTGAACAGTTCCAACAAAGAAACTGTGCTAAAACTTTCCATCTGAATGTGAGCTGAAGGTCATGCACTTGCATTCATGTTAATTTGACAGAGCCAGCATGGAAGCATTGCTAAAGTACCATAAGGAATTCTGTGTCTGTAGGCCACCCCTGGCAAGTGTGCTTGCTGAAAAGTGCCCTGGAAAGGCCTCAGTCTGAAGTGGCTGAACAGGCTGCTTTTGGCACAAGAGGCAAAGGCACTTAGACAGTATCAGTGATGCTAATTTCAGGAAATGCCCAGGTGTATAAAATTCAAATCCATGTCTTTAATCTGATGGAAGATGCTCCAATGAATATTTGAAGTAGCAGTCATTCTCCAGGCATTGTCTGCAGACTGGCCCTTGTCTCAAATTTGGCAAAAAGAAGGGTATCATTCTGTTCAGCTGTCAGAAACACAATAATTAGCTTCAGTATTGTACAAAATATCATGTAGAATGTGGCCAAAGGTCTTAAATGTTGTATTGCTTAAGTTGGGCAATTGATTATATTCATACAAAGAAAATACTGCTTTCATTGCAGGGCACAGGAGCTAATAAAAAGCTTCTAAGGCATGGATTGATTAGGGTAGGTTGGAGGGAAAATTCAAATTCTGAAAAATTCCTTTGGAAACTATTAGGATATGTTTATGCCAGCCAGTTAATACAGATGGTGAAACTATAAAATTATGGACTAGATTGAAAAATGGTCATTTTCAATAAGCAGCCATCTATTTATTTCACAGAACTGCCTCATGTTCACATACTCACATCCAGCACAGTACATGAAGCAAAAACCAGAGAGAGTTAAATGAAACTGGGTGGTGTTTCTGGAGGCTTGAAAAGTTTTGCTGTAGCTGCACGACAGAGCCATGAGCTGCTCTTGTGCGGGTGGGAAACAGGATACTGATAAAAGAGGTCACATGGATCTGTGGGGATGAGGAAAATTACCATGCTATTTTTGAAGGAGCATGCACTTGGGTTGACAGTTTGAAGTTGAAGCCTTTCAGTTAAATCTTTATAAAAGCAAGTTTATTCTGCAGTGTGTACACAAAACACTAGAGAAAATTAAACCAATTAAAAGCTCAGTTCATCTCTTAATGGCATTTAAGAATCAGAGAGATGATGAGGATGAGGCAGTTTGCAGTGCCAAAATACACTATCTATAGGTATCTATCAGGAACCCTGATTTCATTAAAGAGTTAAATTAAAAATCAGTCCGTTCTTTTTTTCAAGCATCTCTTTGGTAAATTATTATGTGCCAGTTTTAGTTCTATGATCCTTATTGATTTAGAACAGTTTTAATACAATCTCTTTCAGTATCATCATATCTTTATTAAGGGCTGGAGAAGTTCTTAGTTTTTGGGGGTTTTTTCTGTTAATTCTTCTTGCACTTGATCCTTTCTCGAGCTAGACAGGTGGCGAGTTGCCTTGATGCTCTTCATTCTCCTGCGCTGCACATAAAATTGTTATCTTGCTTCATATTAAGTAAAGGTAATTAGTAAACTGGCATTTGTAATTTAAAGGCTTGACCCTGTTGATGGTGTCCCCTGATATATGTTTACTCCTCTGCCAGCTCCATTAGCCCAGCACAACGGTCACAATGTGAAAGATATCTTATTGTTGAATACCCAGGGTATTACTTTGTTGTTCACACTGGGATTTCACATGGCATTTAAGGGAACTGATTATTTGCTTTCCAAGAAGTTCCAGTGAAAGTTGGAATTTTTGGATACCTTTCAGGCATACTTCATGAAAAGGCAATAGAATCATTTGCTGATATGTTCCTGGGTTTCAGTCTTCAAACCTTAGTACAAGAACGTCACTTAAAAAGTTTAATAATGTATGAAGAATGATGAGCATATACTGGCAGAACATTGGAGCATACTTAATGTGGTAAGATCCAAGACCTCTAGCAGGCAGGCAGCTGTATTTCAAAGATAGATCACAGAGTTTGGGGTTTTTGAAACAATTTCTTTCAGTCCCTAAGGGGATTGGCATCCTAAGTCCAAGGTAATAGTACATTCTACTGTGTCTCCACTGCTACACAGGCAGCAAGAGAGTATCTCTGGGCTGTCACTCCCCTCCAAGGATTATTCAGGGCTATTCTGTCAATCTTCCTTTCATCATTCATATTAGGACAATTGTCCCCTTGTTGCTCATGCCTTTCTGTGTGTAGGTCCTACATTTTAAACTTGTTCTTTGGCGATGGAGACTGTCACAGAATATAAATTTGACCAGGTGCTCTCTGTTAGAGTGAGGTCTGGGTGGCATCAACTTTTTATTCTTGTTTTCCTGTATTCTGGTGAAGAAAATAGGGGCCTATGGGCCTGAGGAGAGCAACAGCAAACTCCAGTCATAGCCCTGCTCCAGATGGTCACAGAGTGAAGGATTGTGGCTGTAGTTTGTTCCTGCTGTGCAGTCAGATGTAGATGTGGCAGCTTGTGCATCATGACAGAAAAGAAGTGAAGCATGGAGGGATATTCCCTGAAGTTGCATTGCTTGCCTTGGCACGTCTCTCTGTAAGGCCATGTTCCACCCCTGTGAGAGCTGACAGAACTGAAGTGCTATTAGTCCTTGTACCTCTTTCTCGTGTGGGACTTTCTCAGCTTTTGTGCTGGTGCAAATATCATAAACATCAGTTTCAGTGTAAGATTTGGAATGCTAGGCTGTCCAGACACTGCCCAGTTTGTAGTATTTGATGTTCTCACAACCGTACCTGGATTTTCTTAATTGTGAGTGACAACACATTTATGTGCTGTATTCACAGACACAATTAGAGGAAGCAAAAGCACATGGTAGGCAGCAGTTTGAAAACCATGTCAGTCTCAGTTTCAAAAACAACTGTGTGGTATTGTCTCACTGTCAGTGTGAAATTTAATCCATATTTTTAAGCTCCTTTTGAAAATGAAACTTAGGCCCATCTTTTGAAGAACAATTAAAATTGTTTCAGCAGAACTAGAGCTCTATCTAGGGGCACTGGAGCTTTTGAAAGTTTTCCTAGGCCTTTTGAGAATCTGGCCTCTTGATGTCCTAAGCCTGTTAGGCATGAGATACCCACCATCATGTTTCCCACTAAAAATTAATCAAAAACAATGTCTGATTTCGGTAGTTTTATGTCTGAAAATTTTCAGTAAGAGCTCACAGCTGTAATGGGAAATGGAAATCACCCAAAACTTTAACTAGATTTTTTTTTTCTGTTTCAGAGTTTAGAGGAAGATATTTCAGAGGAGAGGGAGGGAAGACAGTCTTAATTCTGAGGTTATTTAATACCCAAGAGGAAGGAAGTTTTCAGCATGCTGTACTTCTTGCATATGCTACCTTGTTTGATTTGAGCTACTGCCAGATGCTGTTTTTAGTCTCCACTCAGTCCTTCTGTCAGGCTTTTCGCACTCCTCCTCCTCCTGTGGGCTTCTCTTCTATGGCCTTGTATTTATTTTCCTTCTTTCCTCTCTTATCAGATACTCTCTTCCATTATTCCCAAACATACACCTTCTTTTGCCATCTGTATTTTATCTTCTCCTTTCTCTGCTTGTTGCTGCTAGTCCATTGTCTAGCTTAACTGATGAGAGTGGGTTTGTAGGACCCAGTTTAATGTCATTGAACACACATTTTGTAAGTCAAAAATACTGAAGAGCCTTTTTCAGGGATGTGATATCTGAAACAGTGCAATATTTTGAATTGCACATTTATGCCTCATGGGTGCTGGTTTGGTTTTGTGGACTAGTTGATTAATTAATGGACAAACTAATATCATAGCTGAAACAAGCTGAAAATCAGCTAGCAAAACAGCCAGTCATTTTTGAGAACAGAACTTTGCTGATGTGCCACATGGTCTGTGTGCAACATTTTTATAAACTTATTTTTCAAGCTTGTTCTGCAGTAATAGGGACTGTCACAGAAAATAAATTTGTCACCTTTGGAAGACTAATGTCAGCATATCTCAAACCTCTACTGTTTCTGGAAATTGTGGTTTCTGCCTTACTAGTTTGCTGACTGAGGTTTCATGCTTTCCTTGTGCCTGCTGGTGACATCACCATGGGGAAGTGCACGAAACCTCAACAAACAAAGTACTTCAATAAGGATAGCATTAAGAGGTCAGTGGTTGTGGGGTACCAGCCTCAAGAGTTAGGGGTTTTAATGGTGGAATGTTTTCTTCATTGTACCACTGTTCTGTCTTGGGAATCTAAGTCTTGCTTTGTTTGTGAACCTTCTTCTCTCTTTCCGCCTGCACATGGTCTCTGGTCTTTGTTAAGATTGGGCCTGCTCTGCATCTTCACAAGGAAACCCCTAAATGGAGAGAGGAGGGGCTGCAAGGATTGAAAAGTTTAAAAAGCTGATGGAGAGCAGGCATTGGCTCGTGCTTGGCTGAAGCAGTCTCCCAACCCTTCCATCTGAGAAGAGCTGTCAGAGAAGAGGTGATCATGATATGGTCTCACTCATTAAATTTGCTAGATTTACAACTGCAGTGTGTTGCACCAGGAGATTTGGTTGAATGCAACTAGGGAGTTCCCTGTGTCTCTTTCACCACAAAATGAGTCTTCTAACTGAGATCTGGCTGTGCTGCCAAAAGAGAGTCATAGTCAAGCATGTTATTGAAAAAAAGAACAGGAAGGGGAATCTGCCTCTGTGAACCTTCCTTTGGAGCATTCAGAGTGGAATTGAGGAGCTTAAACTCTGTTTAAGTGAAGAAAGGAGAGATTCAGGCACTCCATGAGAGGAACATGGAGTTTTTCAACAGAAGAGTTGAGTAAATACTGACAGGTTTGACTCTTTTGCACTACATTTTCACAACATCTGTCAAGCTTCCTTTAAAAATACCCAGCCAGCTCTGGTTTGACTATAGATATTTTTCACACTTCCCAGTGTATGGAATTGGCATTTTAATTTCACAAACAAATCTACCAGCTTATTAGATGTATCCACCTGCTCATGCAAATAGCAATGCAGTAGGTTAAATTTGTTCTCATGTGTTTCATCACAGGTTTTTGGTTGTCATTTAAGCTTTACAGAGTTTATTCTGCTCAGGTCCCATGTTTTGCTGTATCCTATATAATTTCATCCTTGGGATTGCTCCCACCATTGTAGTAGGTGGTAGCACTGGGTTGTTAGGCTGTTCTCCCCATGGGATCTGAATACCTCTTCCCTGTAGGCTCTTGGGTTTCTGTGTGCTGCACCCCATGCTTGTTGTGGTTCTTTGCACCTACCATAAAGCTTATCAGGTGTCCTTAATGACATGGATCTGCTACTGTTTTATCTTCAACTCAGCTGTTTAACTAAAAGAATGTGTTATTTAAAAGAGCAATTTCACCTGAAAGTAAATGGCCAAATGGATTTTTTTTTTTTTTTAGTCCCAACAATAGATGCCATTTGCTGTTGATTGCCATCATGGTACGCTTTAAGTGAGAACAAACATATTACTCCCCTCCAATACACACAAGGCTTTTTTCCTAACAGATTTATTCATTAAGCATATGTTCAAAGACTACAGCTATTACCACTTTTAAATAGTACCATTTTTTCATTGCTTTTCATAGAAAAAAATGCTACAGCGTTGTGAAAAACCTATTAATGTTCCAGATTCAATTAACTAGCATAGTCTATTAAAGTCCTTTCTACTCAGGTTGTTTGACAGTAGGAAAATAAATACTGTGTGTTGGAGATGGACCTTCAAATGACAGCCCAAAGCTGCTGCTTTGTAGTCTCTAGCAGTTTGAATACCTCTGCCTTCCCTCTGTGTCTGTCAAAAGTGTCTCTTTCAGAAATTGAAGGGAAGCTGGTTAGACTGTAAGACTTGGTCCCATCTTCCTTGCACAGGAAACATTACTCCTGAAACAGGTAAAAGTTTCATCTGACCAATTTTGTGGACTTTTGATATGTGGGATGGCACTCCTGAAAGACATTAAATGCCTTCCATTTTGTATGCTTTCTGTGAAAGACAAAGATAAATACAGACCTACTTTTCAGAATAGGTCATTTTTCTTTCTGTCAGATTTGTGCAGGCGTTCTCAAAATGGCCCCTTTTAGCATCCTGTGTCCTCACTGCTACTGAGGTTCTGAACGTCCTTTGCCAGCACATTGAAGAGCCCGTGTTATTTTTCTGTATGGAAAAATGCTTTTACAACAGCTCTAAGGTGAAGCTTTCTTTGTTCCTGAGGTTTTTTACACGCTACTAAAGTGCTACTCCTATTGGATGCACATATGGATTTAGGGATGCTATTGTCTGTTCAGCTGATAAGATCATTTCAAGATCTGTGGAAGTGAAAGGATGAACTATGATGTTACAGTTATCCCTCAAAAATAGGACTTGATACTGCCATGCATACTCTTTTGTCTTTTGTGCCTCTGCTCAGCATGTCTGAAATAGATCACAGGGCTTTCTACCTGGTCCATGGATAAAATGTAGCTCTTACCCATTCTATGATCTTCCCAGCATAATTAATGCTCCTGTGGTGATTTGACCTTTGGTGGAGGCCAGGCACCCACCGAAGCTACTCTGTCACCTTCCTTCTGAACTGGATAAGGGAGACAAAATAAAACAAGTGGCTGATGAGTTGAAATAAGACCAGGAGAGATCACTCATCAGTTATTGTCACAGGAAAAACTCAGGGAAATCAGTTGAATTTATTGCCAATTAAAATCAAAGCAGGATAATGAGAAGTAAAACAAGTCTTAAAAACAACTTCCTCCTACCCCTCCCTCCTTGGTCTTAACTTCATTCCTGATTCTCTGTCTCCTCTCTCTTAGTGGTTCAGGGAGATGGAGAGTGCGGGTTATCAGTCAGTTCATCACATGTTGTTTCTGCCACTGCTTTCTCCTCAGGTAAAAAGTTTTTTCTCCTTCTCCAGTATGGGATCCCTCCCACGGGAGGCAGTCCTCCATTAACTTCTCCAATGTGAGTTCTTTCCACGAGCTGCAGTCCTTCATGAACTGCTCCTGTGTGGGTTCCTTCCAGCGACTGTGGCCCTCAGGAACAGGGTGCTGCAGCATGGGCTCCTCTCTCTCTGGGCCTGCAGGATCCTGCCAGGATCCTGCTTCAACATAGGCTTACCATGGAATCACAACCTTCTTTTGGCCATCTCTGCTCTGCCGTGGGCTCCCCCAGGGGCTGCAGGTGGGTCTCTGCTCCTCCATGAGCCGCAGGGGAATCCCAGCTCTGGCACCTCCTGCACTGACCCAGGTGTCTGCAGGGCTGTTCCTCTCACATATTCTCACTCCTTTATCCCGTGGCCACATTTATTTCTGTGCCATAACTTTATTCTTTTTAAACAGATTATCCCAGTGGCATTCCCACCATCTGATGTGCTTGGTCTTTGCCAGCTGCCTGGCATTAGAACTGTCAGACATGGGGAAGCTTCTCAAAGAAGCCATCCTTGTAGTCCCCCCCACACCTTGCTACCAAAACCTTGTTATACAAACCCTTCAGGAAAGGACCAGTTTTGGTGTACATAATTGGCATTGGGAAATGAGGGGTAGAAACAAAAAAAAAATATTTTATAGAATCTTGAAGTAATGTGGAGGAAGACAGAGGTGGGATGGTTTGAAAGTGCTGCACTGGTCTTTAGGAGCTAAGAATGAGATGAGATTACTCAGTACTTTATTCTTCATCTTGAAGTCAAGTGTGGGAGGAGACTTGGTATGAGGCATTTGGCATCTCCTGTTAATGCAGATGAAGTGTTCTGGATAGCAAAGCACACTTCAGAAAGAGTATCCTAAAGGAAGTGATTGACTACTCATATTCCAAAATATGTAATATACACAGTATGTTTCAACTTGGAGACAAAACTGTGGGGCAGCTAGGGGTCCATAAGAATGTGTTTGGTGCCTTTGTGGTGACTTGAATTATAAATGTTATGAAATCAGGAGCTTCTGAAAAGAAAGAAATGCTCCAATCAAGACCTGATGAAACAACGTTTTTTAACAGTCCTGATTTGTGTTGCATAGTTGACGAAGTAAATTCCTGTCTTTTCATTCTCAGAACAGGACATCCTCAGAAAAATACATATGATGCCTTTTATACCTGAATCAATGGGAAGTTTTAAGTGTGCCTCCTTGGCAGGTCTGCCTCCCGTAGATGCAGCACACCTGCCACCTGCTTCTATATAACCTCAGATGATCATCATTTCTGCAGCATTTGCTGGAGTACTGAATGAAAATCCCTAGGCTATCTGTGATCCCAGTCTGGAGCCAGAAGTAGAAATGCTCTGCTTTATGCATGATCCAAAATGGTGTTTGCTTACCATCTTGGTGACCTGTTAATTAATGTCAGCTCTTGCTGTGGTAACTCAGCATGAGGCTGTGTGATGTGAGGGGGAGTGGAGCCCTGGGATACGTGAGTCCATGAGAGGTTTGTTTCTTTGGGTTGTTTTGCAGAGTGAAGCTCACAATTGCAGACAAGAGGTGCAAAATCCTCCCAGAATAATCGCAAAGCTCATCACCAGTCTGTGCTTTTTTTCATGTCACCTTCTCCAACAGAGAGCTGTAACAACTTGTGCATGTCTGCTTATTTGTCTAGACAAAACATTGCTCAGTGCATGTTTCCTCCCTGGGAAGAGGATGAGAAGGCAAGCTGTTGCATCTTCTTAGTGTACTATTTAAGGCTGTGTATCCATGTTGACAAGCATGGTATAGGAACCCAGACAGACTAGACACGGGACTGTTAGCACTTTCTACTCGCCTTGTTCACTTTTCCTGCTCTTGTGTGGATAGCTAGGGAGAAGGAGAGCTTGAAACTGTTATTTTTGTGACATTTTAGTAATCTAAGCATGCCTCTAACATGAATGGACTGCAGTTACAGAGGAAGCAGAGTACTGAACTGGAAACGATGATATTTAATTGTGCTGAATTTCCATTAGGGCCCATAATGGTGTAGCCTGGAATGGAAATAGGGCTCTAATACAGAGATAAAATTGATCCTGTTTGTGGATGTCCACACCTTTATCTCTACAAGTGTTTATTTCAAAGTCCAAATTAGATGGTCTGAGTGATATCATTGCTTTCTGAGGAAGCCAAGCAGTGCAAGCATAGCCTTTTTAAATGTATGAAAGAAAGCAAAATGCTCATACTTGGCATAATACCCTTGGGGCATGTATCAGGTTTGTGGCTGAAGATGACTTCATGTTGAGACTGGTCTTGATACAATTTACTTTACTCAGGAAAGAGAATGTCTTTGAAATGAATGTAATAGTGGCTTTCCTAAATGTTTTTTTGTGAAGGCTCCAGGACATAAGATTTGCGTCACTTAGTAAAGCAGGCTGTCTCCAAATGAATGACATCAAAACATTCCTATTTGAACCTGGCAGGAAGTCAGCAAATCACTCCTCTGCTTCAAGATGCAAACACTCTCATTTACCAGAGCAGAAAGCAGATCTAATACCTACAGAACGCCAGGCCAGTCACTGAGGAGACATTAGAAACACACAGCAGTATTAGCATTATGACTGTAGATGTACTGCAAAAGTTATTAATTTAAAAAAAGAAAAATCCTTCTTTTCTTTCCCAACAATAGCAGTGTGGCAACACCAACACAGATTATAGTAGTATGAATAGCAAATACTTTCAAAAGTGTGTGATACCAGAATGTGCTTGTTTCTTTTAATTGTCAGAGTCACTCTTTTATTGAAGAGGATGTTTGTCTGCTTCTAAATTATTCTTTGATTATGCATTCAGGCACATTTAAGTGTATCCTGTAGTTAAAGTGTAAAGGCACAAAAATTACAATTAGGGTTTGGAAGGAAAGAGTTGGTTATCCTGTTTCAGAGAGTTCAAGCCTGTACACTTCGATCTGCATCGCTGCACCATTGACAGTTCTCCCTGCCTGTGTTGCCTGTGCAAGGCTGGTTCATGAGCATTCTAAGCCTTTATATCTTTAACCATGGAATTACAGAGCTGCTTTGTGGGTTTCCATTTTCAGTGTTAAAGGGAGCTTGCAGCCTGAGATTAATTTGGGACAACTAACTCCACTAAACGTCAACTTGTAGTCTGTTTACAAAAGCTCAAGACAACTCCAAAATTATCACCAGGCATTAGAAACTGTTCAGTGAAGAAAATAACATAACAAAGAAATCTATTCTTTATTGAAAAAAAGAAAATCCTAAAATTGTATTCATTATTCAGTGGTAATCAGATGGACCTTCTGTAAGAGGGTTAAGAGGAAAAGGAGAAAAGACAAAATCAAACAAAAGAAGCTTTGAATTGAGCCCTGATTGAAAGATGGCAAGTGCTGATTATGTGTGGATGCAATACAAGTTAATATTCAGTGTCTCTGCCTTCTGAAGGTCTGCATTCACTTAAGAGCTGTGATTTGGCACCTTATTTAATATTTTTTTGAAGCAAACATTAATTATATATCATAAATCAGTCAACACCAGTGTGTAGGATCCTAGGTCTGAGAGGAGTGCTGAATGGAATATTTGGTTTCTTCCAGAAAGGGTTTGGGGACAGATCAAATGAAGTCGCCCAGACTCACTCTTCAGTAAAACAAAATCTCTGTTATCAGGCTGCATCCTTCCCCCTCCAGGGATGACTTTGTAGGCCAGCATCCTGTCTTTTAAAATTGTGTTTTGGAAACTCTTTTGATTATTTGGAGCAAAAATGGAAGCAGGGGACTTTGATAAGATTGTGAGTTTTGCTTTTCTCTTTCTCATATTTCTTTTCCTCTGCAGTTATCACTTTTTCATGAACTATTTCTTGAGCAACACCACAGTGAGCTACCCTGTGGGGTGGGCAGTGGAAGTTGATATAGTAAGGCATGTTAATGCTATGTCACTTCACCCTCTAAGACTGGATTTTCTGTTTGCATTTCAAGTCTGTAGGGTACAAGTACATTTGCAGAGATTTATACTAGAATCACTAAAAAGTAAGACTTAACATTAACTAAGAACAGATTCTTTCTCTCAGAGAAAAACAAGCCTACTTTTTGAATCATTAATTCTGTTTAATAAAACAAAGTCCTTATTTAGCTCCTAACAGTCCCTCAGTTTCTCTCCTAACAGTACCAGTGGGTTAAACATTAGTCTGAAAATTAGCCACATCACAGTTGTCCTTGTATAGACTGAAAGTTAGTTTCAGAAGTGGATTTAATAAATTAGGAAACTTCTAGGCATTTTCTTTTTTAATGACTTATAAAATGTACTGTCCAGAATTCTAATCACAGAAAAAAATACTACCTTGGTAATTTAAATGTTTATTTCCATGGGTACAGCCCAACCTAAGGATAATCTGCATCCTCTGTAACCATGATAAACATTTTTCCCTCCATTGATAGTAGAGTCCCTTTTCTTTGCAAGAATTTAACAGATTAGGAGATGTTGGCTTCTGTTACAATTGAGTTTTGTGGAACCTGCAGTAAAATGGCTAGGATTTTCTCTTCATCTTATTTAATGATGAAAGTTGGAGCTGATGGACACTTCCACTGCAGCAACTCAGCTGAAGATGCCCTTACGAACTGGAATCTATCCAGGTGATATTTTCACTTATCATTATGGCACTTCCCTGTGGCAGCCAGACAATTACAACACAGTAGCTGTTGGACTGTTGAAAAAATCACAGCAACTTGAAAGCTCTTCTAAATCACAGCAAAGAGCCTTGTCCGTACCCTAAATTCACAGAACGTATCAGCAAGCACATAACATCGGTGATTGATTGGGAATCAGATGAGGTTTGAAGCTTGTTTGATGGCCAGTCTCCTCCTGTTGAAGAAGAGGGAGAGGCAGTTTTTCTTACAGTCTGATGGTTTTCTTCTCCATCCCTCTCTAGCAGCTTGCAGGCTTGCTTTTCTATGTGACCCTGTGGTATCATAATAATGGTCCTGAGTGAACATGAACATTTTTTCTGCCCTTCACCTCTCTTTCTCTCCTCCCACCCATCCCAGATGAAGTGGCAGGTGGACTGAGTGGGAGCAGTGTGAACCAATGCGGAGAAAACGTGTGACTCAGCAGTTCAGCAGGGAGCTGCTGAGTGGAAAGGCAGCTCTTCTCCTTGCACACTCTGGCATCAGGTTGCTGCTCCCTCAGAATGAGATGAGGCCCTTTATGGATGGAGATGTGCAGCTCTGCAGCATGGCAAAGGGACTGTGTATTCTTTTCAGCAAAACTTATTTCAAGTAGATAGGAAAGTTTCTTCAACTTTGTTAGAAATGTTGCCAGTGAAAAAGGAGTAGCATCGGGCTGGAAACACGTAGACCTCAGTTATGTGCGTCACTTGCTCACAGATTTTCTGCATGACTTTCCCTTTTCCTTTCTTTTTCTCTGGATGTATCTTTCCCTTTTGGTAATTGGAGTTTGGCATAAGCAGCAGCCTGTCTCTACCAGCTGAGCTTGGGAAGTGCAAGTCTCCTTTTCCTGGCAAGTAGGTGACACCCCTTTTCCTCTGCACTGTCAAAGAACTCCACGGAGAGTGCTTGCCTTCCTCAGAAGGAGGCTTCTGGCTTTCCCCACACTACCTGCCCCTCGTGGACAAGTAAACACAAAGGAAAGTTGATAATTGTGGGTTATCCTCTGTCACACAAGGGTAAATTAACCTTCTCACTCGGTATTAGAGAGGGGCCATTGCAGTGTCTAAGTGGTTTCGTAGTGATGAAGAGGTGGTGTTATTTTATTACCAATTCTGTGTTTGTCTTCCAGAATGAGGACTGAAGTAGATTTTTCTGTATAGACTAATCAACAGCAGGTAGACATTTTATATCAGTGGTTGTACTTAATAAAAGCTCAGTTTTAAAGCTGTAGTGTGCATCGTCACTGAATTTCCCCAACACATGCATGCAAAAAAGCAAGCTGTGGGGTGGTGACTGGAACAGTGTCACTGGAGAGCTGTTGGGCAGCTGAGTTCCCCTTGATGGGTATGTCAACCCATGAATTGGTGTGAATGAAATACAAATATTTCCAGTGTGATGCTTTTAGCAAAAATACTCATCTTTCCCAAACAGAATCCTTGAATGTTAGAAATTTCAGTTGTTCCCCACACGTCTATGAATACCTATAGCCTGGCTCAGCTTGTTCTTATAGTCCAGAGTAGATACATTTAGTGCAGACCAGAAGCATTAGAAATCATAAGCTGAAATTCATCTCAGATTAAGTAACATACAAGACTGACACCCGTGTTGCTGGTGTGCAGGCTCAGTCTTGGTGAAGAGTCTTCCATTCCTCCCTGATGTGTCAAAGAAGGTAGTTCCAGTTTCTTGATCCTCTTACTTAAATTGATGGTATGTCAGGCTTATTTCTTCATGAGTTCTGTTACTGAGAAGAGTTTGAAGTCTGCAGTCCTACAGAGGATTACAGGATGGATCTAACTGGCTTCCAGTTAGATGTAAGGTACCAAAGTTGCTTTGGTACCTTGCATTATTTAGTGGTAAATGTAGTGGGATCCATGGATCTGCCTGGCTTGTTGCTTGTGTTTGAATTAAGCTGTCTGATACTTTCTGACGTAGCTCTCAATGTGGTTTTGCATTACAAATGCGAGATCTGCCGACCAAAAGCTCTTGGCAGCTAAAACTTGGGCTTTATCCAGAGTGGAATTGGAGGTACTGAGGAGATTACATTGTTGTAAATCCCCTCTATCTCCAGTCAGTCAGTAGTAGGTAGCTGTGAGGTGCATCTGGGGATGTTTTTATTTGCAGCTTTTAATCTGGATACTTTTGGGGCTTAGATGCTCTCCTCCTGAGCAGCGTTTTACTCGGCCATTTGGAAAATATAAATGTATTGAACTTTTGTAAACAGAGCAGGTCAGGGATCATGCAGACTAGCAGTAGTTATGATCAGAAAGGTCAAAAAATGAGTAATGGGGGAGCTAGCATCTCCAGTTTTCAACACAGATCATTATATCTTTAGTGAAAATTTTAAACATAACTTACCAGATGAGTCAGGGGTGCAGACAGAATGAAGAAGAAACAGACTTTCCTTGGTGGTGAATTTTATCTGTCTGTAAACATAATGATGCAGCTGCCGTCATGTTTACTACTTAATAAATTGGTTGCTGTTGATAAAGAAGTTCAGTAGAAGTTTTGGAGTTATAAAGTAGTGACCCACTAGTTGGTTTCCTGCAGAGTGAACAACGTAAGTACACAAGTCGTGTTTGCCATGCAAGTATGAGAGATCCCCTTCCTCTTACCCACTTCATCCCATACCACTGCAGTGCAAAGGAAAGCTAATTATTCAATTTCCATCTTTATCATGCTGCAGTGGCAACCAAAAAAGAGATTGTTTTCTTAGCTAATACCATTCTCCTAAAACTCCAATCTTTGCATAGACAGGCTTTTAAACCTCCAGCACAAGCTGCCTCTTGTTCATGTGCACTCTGAGGCAGCTCATTCAGCTTTGATGTGACTTTCCAGCACCTGGACTTGCATGCAGTCAGGATATCTTATGATGTGTGTATTTAACAAGGTCTTGACCAGATCTGTGAACTACGTGCCAAGGGCTGTGTCCTGTGTGTGCAGCTGAGGTGCAAGTTAAAATTCTTGTCAACAGTGGACTGAGACCCATCTCAATAGTGTACTTTCATCTACTGTTCTTTCATCAATAGCAGTTCTCCCTAGCAGTTAGATGGAAATTAGAGACAGAGATTTCAGTAGGCAGTTGCATTTGGACATCTGAATGGACTTATAAATGGACTTAGGACTCTGGTCTGAAATGCTAGTAATCTTGATGGATGTCAGGTATTGCTGACATGACTCATACTTTGTTGTGCTTCCACTCTGTAGTCCATTCCTACGAATTCTCATCACACATGGCCATCATGAAGATGTGGACAGATTCAGAGGGGTATGTACCTCAATGCACCTAAAACAATTAGGAGCAATGCAGCCGGCTGCTGCAGCTTGAGATTTGGCAGAACAGGCAAGGCCCCTTTTGCCCTCCTGTCTTTTGTGTCTGGAAAGTAGAATACACCATTAACAAAACTTGTATTTTCCAATTGGATGGCAGTACCTTCCAACCCAGAAGCATAATTCCCACAGGGACAGTGTGATGGACGTACATAAGTGTCTAATAACTGTATGAGCACTCTATTTTCATTGCTGGGGTGCATTTTCTTTCTGTTTTATAAAAACTGTTTTGTTGAGGAACAAGCCTTTTTCTCAAAAATGCCTTGTTAAGTCAAGTCTGCCAATGGAGCTGTGCCAATTCCTTGAGCTTTAGCAGCTATGCACAAGTTCCTTTTAAAATGTTAACTTCATTAGGAAGTACAGCCAGGTTGTGAGGTTCTGAGGGGTTGTTTTTGTTTTGTTTTTCTCTGAAGGCTTTGAGTATGAATCAGTTGAGTTACAGAGCTGCTAATGCCTCACCCACAGCAGGATTTGATGGGATCGTGGCATGTTTGTTACTGTAAGGCTTTGTTGATTTGCTTATTGTTGCTACAGTGCTTTTTAGTGTTTCAGCTAAGACTAGTACTCTAAGCAGTTGTTTTTCTGAGAGTTATATAGGTGTTTTTTCATTCTTCTGCCTGTTATGTACTCACATGTATAGTCAGAAAAAAAAACATAGAGAGGTACAGGGGGGTTAAAATTGGTATTGCCAGAGTTACAGAAGCCAGCTTTTACCTCCTGAGTGAAGCAAGATGTTTCCCTATATATATTACTCCATAATATGATAATATGCAGTGCTATATAGCCATGTATTTTTGACAGCTTGTTTTGGTAGCACTGCTTAAGGAAAGAATACTGGATGAATGGATCCCTGGCATGATCCAGAAAGTGTTTTTCCCTGAACAGCAAAGATGAGTTTAAGTTTATGGTGCTGTTTTGAAATTTCAACTTGCTTTCACAAGCCATATGGCTGCTACAGATGTCAGAGACCTTTTAATTCTTCTGCCAAACTTTTTTTTTTTTCCCCTAGCAAGTGTAGTCTTGTGCCAAAGCAGTACTCATGGAACTTGAATCTCCATCTCTGTGATGGAGGAAATGAGGACGCTTATCACATGGATGCTACATTTCACTGTCAGTCAAATCACTAGCAGGGGAGAGGCTCAGTTCATTCCTGGATGCAGTCATCCTTGCCAGCTCTCTCAGGACCTTCACATTCACCTTGACACAAGAAAGCTTCACCGATGTTTCACTCATTATCTCCTCTGCTACTGAAAGAATACTGGGCCCATTAGGGCAAACAATACAGGAATATAGGATTGCAAGATGACATGTGAGTACTAATTGAAGTATTGTTTAAATCTGACATAGTTAAATCAATACAGAACCTGAGGTGGGTGTCATTATATTTGTTAGAATCCAATCTTCTGTGATTTTTAGGAGAAAATTTTTGAGTGGACTTTAGTTAATACTAGACTTTCTCATAGTAAATCCAAGACATGTATCTGTTTATTTATATGTATGGATTCAGCCAATTCTCTGTTATATTAGTTCTTACAACTTTTACCTTCTGTTGTGCTAGTGAAAATACTGGAATCCTGGGCTCTCAGGTCCATAGGCCAGGTCTCTACCTTATGCAGTGAAAATAATTGAAAATAAGAGTGGTCTATTGTCCTTCATACAGGACAGTTTTAAGAAAGAGAATGTGACCCCTACAGTTGTACAGGTGTTACTAGACAACACTGGAATTCCAGGAGTTCGACTTCTGGGCTGTGGAGAGACACAGATCCCCATGGTTACCAACACAGAGCAGTGCCCTAACTTTGGCATCTTTGTTCCAGAAGATGCAGTTAAGTGGCCTTCACGTCATTGTATTTTAGTCAGGGATTTGTTTCCAACCAGAAATGACCTTGTAGAATCTCAGACTGTTACAAGTATGAAACAAAGAAATGCTGTTTATGTGCTACGTAAGGCAGCACCTTTAGTCAGTAAAAAAAAAATGTTCTGAAATATGAAATATTATGAAAACCAGCTGAAAGCTGAGCGTGAAATCTGCATTCCTTGGCTCCTTGCATTTCTTGGTCTGGTTGTCTTCCCAATGCTGTTTTATTTTTGCACTGTGTATATTTTATCTTGAGATTTGGGGAGGAGTATCATTGGAAAAATCAAAAATCAGGAAATCATCGGAACTTGGAAAAACAGTAAATATGTTCATTAGTCATTCTTAGTGACAGAAGTGCATTATTTAATGCAGATAAAGGATAAGTGGAACTTAAACTATGTTTAGTGTAAGTGGAAGGTTAGAGACTTTAGAAGCAAACAGTAATAAAAGTATAAGAAATAGATTTTTTTGAAGCTTTAGATCTCAGCCACAGGTGCATGTCTCTCTGCAAGGATGACAAAAATAGTTTCTGACACGAAGATTCTGTCCCTGCTAAATTTCAAATTCTTGTTCCAAAACACAGAACATAAACATCCCACAAAAATAGCAGGAAAAATTGGCAATCATTAACAAGTATTTTCCTCTCAATTCTTGTTCAAATCTAGTAAGACATGAAGCAGTTTAGAAGCTTGAAACTTTTCAGCTTTAAGGACTGAGAGGTAGACTTCCCATGATATCTAGCAATTAAAAAAATTCAGCATTAAAAAATGAATTCTTACTCTGGACAGACCCTCAGCTGATTCAGAGATATATTTCATTTGCCTGATTGGAGCTGTGGCTAGTTAATGGATGCTTATCTGACTTAGAGTTACTATTGTGAGACATTTAGAGAAATGTTTTACGGAAACCTGACCTCAACAAACCATGTAAGGACCAATGGTGTGGCCTTTCCCTGGGACACAGGAGCTGGTTTAGGGTTAAGTCTACAGTGTTGTACACAGGGCAGCTTTGGGGCATTCCTCACGTACAAAGATGTAAGTCAGTAATACTCACACCTAATGGTTCTGGTCTTCCACTCCTCACTTGTAAATTAATTTATGTCTACACTGACCCTATTCAAAATACTGTTACTGAGGGAATACCCCTCAGTAACACCAGTAGTTATTTCCACTAAAGAGTGCAGCTTTGCAATATTATTAAATAGCTCTTGAGTATGTATTCATCCAAGAAGTAGGTTATTGGAATAAAGTCTATTTTATTAGTGCCTTAAGACACTCAGCCAAAACCCAGTGTCCCCAAGCACTATTCAGACATATAACAAGAAACAGTCTCTACCTCAGAAATTTATAATCAGATTAGACAAAGCAGACAAATAAAAGAAATGGAGAAAGTGAGACAGGAAGGGGCAAAATGGGTTCTCTGTCATCATGTAGCTGGGAGGTGTGTAGCTAGGCAATAGCACAGGTAGCTTCTTTGGAAAAGTAAAAATGAAAAAGTGCAGCAATGTAAATGAGAATTTGTTAACAACAAAGCCCAGAATCTGCACCTCCGGAAAGAGAGGGAAAATAATTTATCCGCCCACACTCACTTTTTTCTGATGAAGGCAGGTGAATAAAGCTGCACTAATAGAGTGTGACGCTCACAATCCTGAGCTGCGCTTGCTGAGGCGGAACTGAGAGGTAACCATCGTCTCCAGGAAAACAATAGCCCTGCAGCCCCCGCGGTGCCTGCAGGGTCACATCCCATTCATCCCCCGCACATGTTATTTTCACGTGAAGGTTGTTCCTGTCCAGCTGTTATGGAGTCAGTGGATGAAGCTGAAGGACGTCAAGGAGAGCCGAACAGGAAGGAGCAGTCCCTGAAAGCCTCCCAGAAAACGGCAGTGCTTGGTTGGCCTCCCCAGTGGAATGGATTAATACCTGGATACAGCATGTATCTGTTTGTCCTCTCACAGATACTGGTAAGGCAGCTTGCCATAGCTTTGGAATGCTGGAACTCTTCTTTTAGGCTGTGCTGCCTTGGGAGGTTTCCTCATTCACTGTACATGTAGCAGTGAATGAGGAGTAGGTGCAGTCCTCATTTCTGCAGCCACCTCTCATGGCTTTGCCATGAGAACAGCCTCTGCCTCTTAGTGTCCCAGACTCCCATCCTGTTTCCTGCCTCTCTGCAAATGCCTCCTTTGCCAAATGACTAATATCCCACCAAATCCATTTTCTGTAGCTGGTATGTATGGGGGTAAAGACCCATGTTGTTAACAAGTGGAGTGGGAGGTGTATTCTTCAAAGCTGGGGTGTGCCCTTCACAGTTGGGGAATGAGGTTGTACCTCTCCATGAGTGTGTTAAATATAAAGTCACTGCTTTTGTAGTTTATGTTATCTGTGGCATGTTCACCCTTAAGTGGTTCAAATGAAAAGGTTTCTGTGTGTGTGTGTGTGTGTATTTATTGTGATTCCTATGTGGAACATGGCTATTTGTGAGAGCTTTGAGAGAGGCCTTAAGAGTCTTTTAATAGCATCCTAAATTCATGGAATTACTAATTTTTATCTAAAAGTAGTAATCCTGAAAGTTCAGAAGCCAGAGGAACCTGTTGCTCTTTCGGTGTTGCTCCACTTGCTGTTTCTGGGCAGCCCTTTTTCTAGTGAGGGTTGGAGGGAGCCTTTGTAACTCAGTGATGCACATATAGTTAATAGTGGCTGAGCTTGGAGCCTTCAGTCTTTTTATTCCTGTTAAACTACAGCCTAGAAGAAACCTGACTTCTTAAAGCAAAAGCGATAATCAACATGAAATCAATGCTAACTAAATTAGTTAATTACGCAGTCTTGAAATGAAAATGAATGCATGTATAATGAGAGATGCTAATTATGTCTTTTCTGATTGATTGCACAGCTTCTCTGCATGATGCTGTGGTACAGCACTTACGGGACCATCCCAGCAGCTCAGAATGCCTTCGACCTGCTCTCTTACTTGCTTACCCCATTCAAACAGGTTTTTTCAGATCAAGGGGAGGTAAGTCCCTGTGCTCCTCTCTGGTTATATAGTTGATGTCAGTAGCCTTGGGTCGTGCTTCTAGTATCTCTTCTGATAAGTGTAATATGTGTGTATTTCATGTGTATGCCCTGAAATGGTAGAATAGTTTTCTGAAAGCAGAAATTGGGCTGAAATCTTATCTATGATGTTGGGTCAGTATTGCAGATTTTTCATTACGTACAAATTATTGCAAATGAAACAAAGCAATAAGAAGTCATCTCATTAAGGTTTAACCAACAGTAAACGGAGAGCTGGAACTTAATTTCTTAGGATGAACAGAAGCTTAAATTCTGAATGAATGGATCAACCCATATAAAAGGAGCAAATCACACCATAGTCTCAAAAATATATTTTTGTTGAGTGTTTAGAACATACCTGTGTGCAGGTAATGTATTTCAAGTGTACTAGGCACACAGGTTCAATTATATCTACCCCAGTAAAATTGCTTAGCTTCTCACCTTGACATGGTGACATGTATACCAGAATGATTCATCTGATAAATTACTGGTAATTATACCCAGTGCAGATTTTTCTAGCGTGGACAGAACCTTAATTAAGTGGTGAACAGCTACTTTAAAAAAACTGATGAAATGTATTTGCTACCAGAATGCTTAGATCCATTGTACATAATCTTTGAGGCAGAGGCTTTGCAGTGCTAATAGAAAATTGGATTCAGTACCTCTTGTGATTGAAGTACAGTGGGGACTTTGTTTTCTCAGTGTTTATGAGCTGCATGTCACCTGCTCTTTTGGGGTTTTTTGAAAGGAGCACTTTTTCTTTGCCCTTTTGCAGTTGACTTTATTATGCACAGAGCTCTTCACAGACTGTTTCCTGTGTCTTATTTGCAGTGGCTCAATCATTAACAAATTGTTATTCCCACCAGAAAATCACTAATTTGTATAATTTTGACTTACAATAATTGTCCTTCACGGAGGAAACTGATTCCTAGAATGCATCACAAGAACACCCCAAGTATAACTCTGTGCAGATGTTCATGCATATGTTTGAGGACTGTTTATTCTAACACTATTTATTGTGCAAATTTACGCTTGAAAACAGTATAGGGAAATAAATCTTCTGCTGTTAAAATAAGCAAATGGAAGCTCTTAACTCCAAATTTCTCATTAGCTTTTCTAGTGGGAGAAAACCAGAGTAAAATTCCTTTCTTACTGAAGCCCATTAGAACTGAATTTTGTACCTACTACAGAGAACAGGCTGAACTATAGACTACTATAAAATGACTAAGACATCAGAATTAATTCCACTGCCAGTGGTGTGAGTTAACTGATGGTGTTTCACTGAATGTGTAGAAAACACAGAAAACTCCTTTGTGCCTAGATTCCATTTAAGAATTTCCAAACCCCGGTGCAGTACTAAACTTTGTTTACAGCCCTCTGCCACAGTATAAAATCACACTGACTGTAGCAATAAGCGCTGGTCCAGTCTGCAAAATTGGATTGTGGGTTCAGATCTCAACTTTGGCAAAGTGTGAGGGTAGGAAGCAGAATTCCTGTTTGCCTTCGCAGTGGAGTCTGGGGTTTAGACCTTCTGAGGTGTTGAGGCTTAGAGATGGTTTCAGTTTCCATCTTCTCCAAAGCCTGGCTTTTTTTGGTTTTTTTTTGATGGTGATGGCAGCTTTTCCACAGATGAGTATGATATCAGTAAATCTTCATGGGAGATAATGCACACTTGGCCAAGAACATGCATGTAGACACTGTACTGTGCCACCAAATGCTTCATGAATCATTGTCTATTCTGTTGTTCCACAGAGCCTAACTACAGTTGGAAGCGTTGTGGTATCATACATCCTACTGTCTTTGGCTTCTCTAGGACTTCTATTTGTAGGATCTCTGGTAAGTTATGATACAGTCCAAACTATATTCATGCCCTTTTTCAGTGAGTTTTTATAAGATGTCTAATTTATCCGAAGTTGTTGGTATTATGCCCAAGTGGATTTTAAAACATCATTTTTGGGGCTGTTTCTGTATACTTATCTGCTTGCTTTATGTAGAGGAATTAACCTTACTCAATTTCTTGATGAATTGGGGATTGCACTGAAGTAGAAAGGTATATAAAAATGTTTTTATTTTTTCCATAAATGCACAGATGGGCAAACTATTTGCACTGAAGTCGAAGGGATGTGGTCCATTAACAGGACCATCATCTATTGATTTCAATGGCAGAAGAAGCTGTTCCAGAGTGCCACTGTTCTTCTGAATGTGAAGTCTTGTTAGATGTAGGCCAAGACCCCAGCTGCAGAACAAGCCTGAGTGGCATGACTACAATTAATGTAGTTAGCTGTCAGCTGTTGAGGAGCAGCAGTGTGTTGTGTTTCTCCATGGATTGTGTAACTGGCACAAAGTTGTGTGGTAGGTGGGAGAGCTATGTAGAACTCTGTCTTGTCAGGGAGCTCTAACTGAATGTGGCTTTTCAAACCCCTCTACACTGTTCTCTTACAGTGGGAATGCAGCTACTGAACATCCAGGCAGAGCATCACCTCCTGTCCTTCCAGAGGTGCACTCCAGTTATCTCAGGAAGCTGAAGCTGTGCTCTGCACATGCTGTTTGAGTGATGCACAGCATAATGAAATGCATCCCAGAATCATGGGACTGTAGGTGGGCAGAGATTGCTAATCTAACATCCTGCTTGGAGCAGGGCTGTTGCCAACACTCAGTAAAGTCAGCCATTAATTTTTCCACACTGGTTTTGAAAGCCTTCACGGGGAAGGAAGGTTTATCATCTCTCTATGTGTCTGTGCCACAACCATGTGGCACTTTTGGGGAAGAGACGTTTCCTAGTGTCTCATCTGAATTTCACAAATGTAAATGTCTGAGCTGAATTTCAGCAGGCTTGTGGCCATTGTCCCTTGTAGTATCAGCTGACATTACCAAGAAGTGTCTGGCTGCATCTCTGGAGCTGCCCTTCAAGTAGTTGCAGGGCACTGTTAGATCACTGCAGCCTCCTCTTTGCAAGCTGAACAAGCTCAATTCCCTCCACCTTTTTCCTGTACTCTAGACCCTTGACCTCCTTTAAAACCCTCTACTGGGACCACTCCAGTTTTTCCATATCTGTCTTAAACTGGGGGAACTAAATTTGTAGACAGTATTCAAAGTGCAGCTCCATCAGTGCCAAGGAGAGGGGAATGCTTCCTTTGATTTGCTAGCCACACTCCCTGCTAGGAAGTAATGTCATATTATATATCATGGTGAAATCCACTCAGAGGCAGCACAGTGGCAAAAATCTTCTGTTTAATGTGTCAGGAAAATGGACTTTCTAAAAACTTTTCACAAGGCAAAATAATTGTAGTTAATGCCTCCATTATTGTGATCATTGATGTAGGCAAGGAAGTTAGTGAGGTTTATGCAATTTTCTAGGTTTTTGATGCTGTTGTACCTTATCCAGATTAATTTTGTCCTCAAAATAAACTTTTGGTAATTCCATAATTGCAAATATGAAACAAAAAAAGAAAAGACACCTAAGAATTTTCAAGAATGGTATGAGTTCCAGATAAATTTGCAGCAAAACATTCTGGGCTGAAAATCTGAATAGCAGGGGTGTGATTTTTTGCATATTCAGCTATTTCTTGGTGGATGAAAACATTTGTTGCTGACCCATTCTTAGCACAGAAGGTAAAGTGAGTGAAAGCTCTCCATGGCCAAATATTCTGATCTCTCTTTGCACTTGAACTCCTTGTAAGTGAACATGAACACCACTATGGATTAAAGAAGACTTGGCCTGTCTTTTTGTTGGTTAAAATTTGTGTGTAGAAAAACATTTTCTAACAGTTTCTGTGTAGGTGAATTTGGTTTGTGCTAAGAATTTTCTAGCTAGAGTAGAGGCACAAATGTCACTCTGTGTCACCCTGCTCTCTGGATAAGTCACTGGGCACCCAGTTATGTATCCTGTGAGTTCTGAACAATAGTCCATCTTGCCCAGTATGTTCTCTCTAGCATGGGCATTAGGAAGGAGAGACTGTTTAGAGAGTGCACATGAGCCTTGTCCCTTCCTCCCTACCTGTCACCTTCCTCTCAGATGTCTGAAGTCCTGCTGCTTTGCAGTTTACAAATTTGAAAACATCTGCTTTTATCAGTTACTTGTGGAATAAGGTGTAACAAGTCATTGGCAGAGCATTGAAAATGGTGATTGAACCAGGCAGGGTTTCTGCAATCCCAGCCTGGTGGCCAACAGGTTATTGCGTGAAGACAGTTTTCTTTATTTTCCCCTTTGTCTCAGCTGAGTGATCTCTCTCTCTCCCTCTCTACTCAAAATTCCATGTGCTGCCTAGAAGAGACCTTGAAGCGATCTTTTCCTTTGAGGAACACCTTTATGACCAAGCCTTTCGTTCCCAATGTTCAAATTACACTGTCCTGCATGACATCTTAATATGCTTTAGTAGCTTAGGAAGACAAATTTGACCTTTTCTCGTGTCACTTTTTAAAATTCAACTGGTCATTTAACAAGCCATGTAAGAAGAAGAAGAAGAGGCTTTTGGAAAATGGAACCTGTTCTTAGTCTCCAAAGGGTGCATGACAATGCAGTATAATTTGGATGCCATTAGCCTGAGTGATACTCCTCCTAGTTCTATGCTAGATGGATGAAGTTGGCCTAGGGTTACAGATCCTGGAATTCAGAGGTGGGCTTGAAATTTTAAACTGAAATCTGTGGGGAGGATTTGGAGTCTACTGATCTGATTTCCAAATCACTTATTCTATCACAGCAAACTGTTATGATACAGAAATTTTTCTGATTAATCAGATCTGTGCAGAAATTTTTCAGATTAATGCAATTTCAAACCTTTTGTTAATTTGTAATATAAACTTCCATATTGCACTTGTATCTTAGAACTTCACAGGTTTCATTATTTAATGTGTATACCATATTCAAATCAGATAATTAGATTATAACACAGTCTTTGACCCTGGCCAAAAACTGATACGGGCATTCTGGGCCCCAGGATCAGGTACACCAAAATTGAGGCCTCTTCAAAAAATGATGGGTTTATGCAAAAATTTGGGATACAGTGCCTGGTTATTAAAGATGTTCAGCTCAATTCTATTAACTTAAGAGAGCTATATGTAAATTTCAAATTGAAAGCCATTAAATCGGGAGAGGTATGATTTGTAGAATACTGTAGTGGATTTTTGTTTTGTAAACAAGCCTGAGAAGGATAAGAAACAAAAGGACAGTGGTATCACGTTGGCTTGCATATGATGGTCACAAGCACATTCCACTTCCACTGTATCCCTGAGTTAAGCCTGGCTAGCTCTGTGGAAACCTCTGTGGCTGAAAGCAGGTTTAAATGGGTAGATATGAATCCTTGTAACACACACCACAAAGCCGCTCCTGCATGGAACATTCCTGTTCTCTTCAGTACTCTCCAATTCTAATACAGACAGCTGGGATGCTGCCCTAAAGACCTGTGCCCTAGGCTGTATGGAAGGTCTGCCTACAAGCAGAAACTTTTTAAAATGTTTGTTTCCTCCAGTTCTGGTACCTCCTCAGAGCCCAACCAGACCCCCCCTTTCCGCTGCAAGAGGACAGACGCCAGTCTGTGAGCCGACAGCCTTCCTTCACGTACTCAGAATGGACAGAGGATAAAAATGAGGATGACTTCCTAGATTTGGATCCCGTGCCAGAGACTCCAGTCTTTGACTGCGTAATGGACATTAAAGCGGAGACAGACCCAGCTACTTTGACGGTTAAATCCGTGGGCTTGCAAGAAAGGTAGGGTAGATGTGACTAATAGAGAAGAGTCTGCTCCCAGATTTTGTGGGTTTAGGAGCTCTGTGCCTAGTAGGAAACTTGATTGCCTTTGTGAATGTCATTTTCAAATGTGGTTGTAAAGTCAAGCACCTGCTTTATTTCCTGTCCTATTTTCAGTCCAGTCATATATACAGGCATGCTAGCTGAACAGCACACAGTTTCTGAACAGCTGTCAACAAGTGCTGTTCTAAAGCATCATTTCTTTCCATTGAATACATCTATTTGTGTTTGATCAGTCTCTCACCATTCATCAAGACAGCAACTGCATTGCATGAAATCCTCTATAGAGAAGTGAAAGCTTTTACCTCTGAAAGAGGTGGGTCCCTGTCACTCATACTGGAGGACTAGTCTTTTCTCCTAAACCAAACCATAGAAAAAGTGATAGTCTTTGATATTCCTCATATAAATCAGTTAATCCAGAAGTAAATAAATTTGATTCAAATGAACCCAGTAATGAACCTTTGGGGTGAGCTGGTGTTCACCACTTGAACCATAAGGGCAGCTTGAAAAGACGAGTTTCTCAGGTCAGTCAGGAGCTTCTCAGAGAGGTTCACAGCTGGGAAAGGACAGTTTCAAGATTAAAAGAAAATACTTTTCAATTTTGTGTCCTTTCAGTTGTCTTTGTGAAATAGAACAAAGGTCTTGATGATAGAATTCCTGTGAAGAAATTCTGCAAAAGTGACAATGTTATGAATAAGAATGAAGTTACTGAAGGGTCCAGTATAGTAAAGTATCACCTTTCTTTATATCTCAGTTTTTAAGCTTAATTGGAGTGCTAACCATAGTTAATTCTCATCTCTAAAGCTTAAAATGAAGGACAGAACCTAGATTTTAAGAATATGATGCTGATTTTCCAAATCTCTTCAGGACACAGTAAAAAGGGGTATTACAAAAGAGGCTTTCAATTTGCACTCTTGTGGGTTTAGAATGTTTTTTCTTGCTTTATGGTTTGTTATAACATTGTCCTAAAATCTTACACCTTTTATTATTTTATTCTACCTTTATATAAGATCACAGTAATCTCTGGGGCTTGTCCCTGAAGCTCCTGCTTTGTTGGTTTTTCATTATAGGCAAGATTGGGTTTGAAATAAGTGAGTAATTTGTGTTCTTCACTATCCCTGATTTCATTCAATTTTTGTCACTTTAAAGATGTGACATTTCTCCCCAGGTGACTGCTAGCCTACACGAAGGATACTCACTGTATCAAGAGAACTGGGGAGTATTGCTTGAGGAATAATCAATTGGTTAAAGTAATGGATTGCAATGAAAAACCTGTCAAATAACTAGAAGTGGGAGAATGAAAGCAATTGCCTGAAGTTCTCAAACTAGGTACAATGCCACCAGTTAAGATACAAACTTGTTTTCAACATACACATGTCCTTGAGAAGACAGACATTGTTTCAGGTTTTACCTTCTCCTGACAAACTTCATTTACATTACACATTGATCACTTTTCCTTTGCTTGGTGGTGTGTTAAATTACTGACGTGTGCCTCTTAGGCATCCAGTCTGCTTTTTTCTTACTTCCCTCTTATTCTTTACCACCTCTACAATTATAAAGATGATCAGCAGCTAAATACAAGCACCACTGAATGTTGCTGAAGGAGAAATAATCTCATTCCCTCATGTTGAAGAGCTATTAATGTAGGTAGCCTGTTCTACCTTGAAAGAACCAAAAGCAATCCTTATCAAATGCATCTGTTTTGGGGACAAATATGGTAGCTGTATAATAGCCCACAGGAGGGAAAGGTGAAGTCCTCTGGAAGGTGTCACTAAAGATTCCATGTCTGACACTAGTGGCATTTCCCCATGGCTGTGAATCATAGCAGGAGCTGGCTGCAAATTCTTTTGGACAAACTCCAGAGTCCAGGAACGGGCTGTGATCCAAGTGATGATTTCTGTCCTCTCTGTGAGCTGGTCATGCCTGTGTGCTTACATGGTTTCTAATAGCTCCTGCACACACCTTTTAACTACATTTTTTGAGTTGAGATTAATCAAAAATAGGTTTACTGTGTGGATGTATAGAACCTTTACCTAGTAATCATCATATTGTGTGGCTTTATTATTATGTTAAAGACATTTGAATATAGATTCGCTGACAGCTTTTGAATCTTACTTTTGTCTATCATATATGAGACTAACAGAAGCTCAGAAGTGCTTTAAAACTATATTCATAGTAGGCATTTTGACTTCTTTGGTTTGTTGTGTAGCTGACTAACACTAAAAATTCTGCACTCAACAGTACTTCTGTTTATAATGTAACTGTTAGTGTTGGGACCTTCATTTTACCCTTCTTATGATGTACAGTTGAGGAAAAAACATTTTTCAGATAGAGAAATTATTCACTGCAGTGGTTGGCTTTTCACATCTTTATTAAAGTTGTACTGATAATTTATCCCAAGATCTTACCCTGGTGATGTAAAATCATCTTCTGCTCTTGTCCACACAAGAAGCATCACCCATTTTCTTATAAGTAGTGACCAAAATGTCCCCATCAGAACCAGGTGGTTGGTTTCCTAAAGTTGTTCATCTGTTATTGCTGGCAGTGATGGGTCTGTTGTAAGCAAACTTTCACTGCTCTATTTTGCAGGAGAGGTTCAAATGTTTCACTCACACTGGATATGTGCACCCCAGGCTGCTCTGAGCAAGGCTTTGGCTATGTCATGTCCCCACGGGAACAGTCAGCCCGAGAATATCTCCAGACAGCATCGAACATCCTGACTGAAGAGGAGCTGCACAAGAAAGCACTGGATCCTTTCATACTCCAGGCAGAGTTCTTTGTGAGTGTCCGACCTCTCTCTTCTAGGGGCATCAATAAAAACGGGATGTTGTCTCTCCATAGAAGACTTTGGTATTATTTTCTACCACTATTTTAAAAGTAGCGCATGCAAACTCCACTTCTGTCAATTAAGCATTTAATACCATTTCCAAATTTATAATTTCTGTAAATTACAATGTCTGAAAGCTTTCAGTGATATTGTCACTTAAAAACTAGAGAACTGGTTCTGGCAAAAACAACAACAACAAGTCTTTGTTTCACTAGTTTATTTTTGTTTGGTTTTTTGGGGTTTTTTATGTATATTATGTTTTTAACAAGAGCAACCAAAAAAATCACTGGAATTCAGAGGAAAAGACACATTTTCTATAAGCATAACTTCTTGAAATGTGTCTGGAATTGCCATAGGGATGAAATTAGTCCTAATCCACCCTCTCTGCTGTTGAATGCCTAATATGGAGCTACTTTGCAAATCTAAATATTCTCTGGTTACTTGAAACACAGTGTGGTTCTGTCATTCAGCAGGAGCTATACAAAGTATATGTTATGGGGTTTTTCTCTGCACAAAAATAATTTACTACTGAAGTTAATACTGCTCCATCAAATATTCTCTTATGCATGAAATCTTAGCAGAGCAGGAGGAAGACTGTTTTGCAAGATTACAGCCCTTTCACCCTGTCTTCTTCATGACCTCTAAGTGTCTGAAAGGGAAAGACCACTCTGATTATCACTTGCTGTCCTCCATCCTTGTGCAGTTTCAGGTTTTTTTCCCTTTACAAGAACAGGGGGATAGTGTGGGCTTCTGTTTTGAAACAGAATGCAAGGTATCTGTGGTCCTTAATTCCTTTAGTGTTGTGCAAGTTGAAGGAAAGCAGCTTTTGTGTAGGCAAAGCCCTGATTCTTTTAAAGGAAAGCATCTATTGCTCTTTTAGGGAGGGAATGTTGGTGTCTGAATTGACTGCTAGATTAGTCCACATACAGTTTCATCCATCTTTGAGTTACTCTGTAGCTTTCCAGCAAAGAAAATAATGTTAGAAATAGGAAAAAATACACTTCATTTGTCTGAGAGATTTTGAATTAGATTTCCTGGTGTTCATAGAATCATTCAGCAGCCAAGCCATCCCAAGCTATTTTCATTCTTTAATGAAAACTGAAAGAGCAGAAAATGCTGTGCAATCGAAATGTCATTTCTGTAATTAAAAATTGTAAATGAGTTCTTTTTCTATGAAGCAGTTACCACCAGCTAACTCTTCATCATGTGTTTTCACTCTAACCTACTTGGTTTTCAACGTCCAGATCCCAGATGAAGCAAGAAGCTGTTTCATTTTGGAAGAAAAGTCAGGGAGGACATTAACAGGGCTAAATCCTGAAATTCATACAAGATTTAGAATTTTTATTCAGACAATAGTCCTGTTGCTTTCACCAAGAATTGGTTAGCGTGGTGAATGCCTTAAAACCCAAAAACACATGGAGTTTGGCTCAGGAAGAGTTTGAATTGACTAAATACCAAAGAACAATTGAGAAAAATATGAAGATTTTGTTCCTGTGCAGTTCTCAAAATTGATAGGAAATCACTTTAACAAAATGTTTTTGTCCTTATTTGACTCTGGTTAAAGCTAACAATGTGCTCAGTGCTTTGTAAGAGATGGAGTGCAGATAGTCTTCTAAGGTTCCAGAATTGACCTCAAGTTGTTCCAGGGCAGGTTTAGATTGGATATTAGGAAAAAATTATTCACTGAAAGGATGAAGCACTGGAACAGACTGCCTGAGGAAGTGATGGAATCACCACCCATGAAAGTGTTTGTAAACATGTGGATGTGGCACTTAGGGTCATGGCTTAGCAGTAAACATGGAGGTGCTAGGTGAAAGGTTGGACTCAATGATCTTAGAGCTCATTTTCAACCTTAATAATTCTATGTTTCTACAGTCTATAGCTCTGCTTTTCCTTATTTTTTCCCAGAGTGAGGCTTGCCTTACTCAACCCTGATTCCTGTTAGCAATCTGTCCTGTAGTGGTCTCTCAAATCCAGTGTGCAGCAGCTGGGATGACCAGCTTGGTTCCCATGAGCAATATCTCTGCTGAGAGACGAGATTATTAACACATCCCTTCTCTTCACCTGCCTACTGACTCCAGCTGGTGGAAAGTTCCTGTCTGTTCCTGCCTGGCATTGGCTGCCTGTGGCAGGGGATGAGCAGTGGGGAATAGGAAGGCCCTCCATCTTTGTGTGCTCTTTGCATCAGCGATAGAGAACACAGGCAATCCCTGAACGCCCCTTTGCTGTGCTTTTCCATGGAGCTCAACAGCACGATGAGCAAAGCAGTGATGCTCCCCCAGCTCTGTGGAGTCAGGTCAGCACACCAGCCTGTCATAATGTGTGTCATACTTTGTTGCTGGTGCAAGTCCCCGGCAAATTATTAACTCCCACCCTCAGAGAGGAAGCGATGTGAGTCAGAAAGGATGGTGCTGAGGTCCATCCTCTTGGAGCCGCGTCTTGCGTTCCGCCTCTCGCATCGCTCTGTGCCTACACTTGCAATTCAGTTCTAATAATATTAGGAGTGAACATGTCATGCATGTTACTCAATGAATTAGTCACTAGGAGCGTTTTCACATGAAGGATTTCAGAAAAGAAAGCCAGTGACAGTAAAAGGAAACATCAATCATACTTTGGTGGTAAGTTGCTAGAGGTACTGTACAATATGTCCCAGCTGACTTCATCACTTTGCCTCCCTCGCAGGGAGGACGTAATGGGCTTGAGGTTTTTATACCTATTGTGAATCTAATAATACTACTGACTGTCTCTTATGGTTTTGTGGGGTTTTTGTTTTTCTTGTTTTTTTAAACAGGAAATTCCAATGAACTTTGTTGATCCAAAGGAATATGATATTCCAGGCTTAGTCCGTAAGAATCGCTACAAAACAATTCTCCCAAGTAAGTTTCTGCTTTTCAAGTCGCTGAGGCAGGGTAGTTTATTCCACATGCTGGAGGGCTTTGCATTTTCCTTTCCAGAGTGCATGAAGTGTACTGTCACCACAATGTATTGTCCAAAAACCATGTTATAAAGCAGCAGCTTCAAAGCATAAATCAAATTTCCAAAGAGGTACAGAGCATGAAGAACCAAAATGCTGCTGATCTTTAGGGAAATTACTAGCTTTTTTTAGTTAGAATTGCATCATTTGGTGCTGCTTAAAAGTTGCACCCAAGAACTTGCTTTATTAAGATGTTATTTAATGATTTCTTTGGTTGAATTTCTTTTGAAAGACCAAATTCTAGCAACGTTCTTTTCCTGACTGATGTTTTTTTCAAATGCAGACTGAGAATATTAGGAACTGGCCTGATGAAATTAAGACAACAAAAAAAGTATTTTTCTTTTCCATTACACTAGTTTTATTTGTAGGAAGGAAGTAGGAGTTTTGACAAACATCTTGGTACACATTTTTACAAATGTCATCATTTTCCCCTCTCTCATACTTGAAGATACTTTGAAAAGTGATATGATTGAATGTCATATCTTTTTATCTTTCTCGAAGCTATTGTTGGAAGATGGTGCCACCATCCACAGTAGTCTTTTGCAAAATCCAAAAGGTTCAATGTCAGGTTAGCAAATAGATGTGCAGTGAAGTAAAAAATGTCCTCAGCTGTACCTAACAGTCAATGAATCTGGATTGGAAATGGTTTCAGAAAAGACTTTTTTAATGTCTTCAAACTCCAGTAACTGCAGCCCAATGTGTGCAACTCTTTTGATGACTTTGTACTGTACCTCAGACCAGAAGTCTAAAAGCATTTAACTACTTCCAATATTGCTGTGCTAATGGCTGAGGTGATTCATTCAAGTATTAATTGAATAATTCCACAGTTTTGGTGGAATGGGAGGATTTCAAAAGTGGATATTGATTTCAGATGCCCAAGGTGCCAGATATCTAAGTGATTTTTATATTCTGAATTTGGCATTTCTTCATCTCAGCCATATAGGTATCTGCCAGCAGCCACTTTGAACTCTTCCTCTCAGATAACTGCTTTCTACCCAACTATCTCTCTAAAGGTTAACAGCATTATTCAGGCCTTATTATGATCTGAGGTTTTTTTCCTGAATGAACTTTTAGAAACTTTGTTTCTGACCGTGGCCACAGGATGGGTTGATGTTGTTGAGGAAAGGAGAGGGCTGAGTGTGCTCACTCTTATCCCACTGCCTCCATTCCACAGGGCTAGCATTAAAGAGAGGTAGCAAGGAGATCTAAACATTCTCTTTATGGTTCAAAGCCAAAGATCCCAGTAAACATGAATCTGGTCTGTCTGAGGACAGCATTTCGTGCTGAGTCTGTGTTTGTAGTACTGTAAAAATTACTGTGTGCTTAGTCCTTAATATGATATTGGGTAAAGCACAATTATTGCATAAATTTTATTTTATTCTTCTTTCTAAGCTGGCTGAATTTTTTTTTAAAAAGGCACTTGTGGTTTGTTTTTAATATTATCTTGATCATATACACTGTTGCTGTTTGCTGAGGCCTCTGTCAGGAGGCTGTTTCTTGTCAATGGTAACAAACTGGGTAGCACTGGTCAGAGTGTGAATGAATGTGGGCCTGTGTCAGTTCCCATTAAAATCAATGAAACAGCCATTGACTTGAGTGGGAATTGGACTGAACTTCTTCCGTAGAATAATGTTTTCTTTTGTCATCTTATTAGAATAAGAATAATGCTTTATAAACAGCCTCAATGAAGGAGACTCAAGTACTGAAGAAACTTAAAATGCAAGAGACCTGTTAATATTATTTAATTTCTCTGTAACCATTATATTTGTTAATAGCACATCTTGGAGTTCAGTCCATTGCAAGATGAACAAGGAAAGAGTTATCGTCATCTGGCTTGCCTGGGTGCAAGAAGTGCATGTTTATGTTTTGGTAGAAAAGCTCTTTGCTGTCATTTCACGAACAATATTCCAATGTCTTTGAAGCCAGAATGAGTCTGTTGACCTAACAGATTGAGAAATAATTTCCTGGAGCAGAAAACTGCTTTTCCAGAGTCATGCTGAAAAACTGACTCTGCAACAGGACCAATTAAGGCAGGCTTCAGAGAGTGGGTGAAAACTGTCGAAAGTTTCACTGCAAATTACCCCAACCATCCTTTCCCTATTTTTTTAATGGTCTTAACATGAGGGTTTTCCAAAGCCACTCACATCTGCTGTGATGGCCATGAATGCATGTAAATGTCTTGCTGTACTAAACAATCTTGTGTGTCTCTTTCCTCTGAGCAACTGATAAACTATTCCTTATCTCCTTACACCTTTCAGATCCTCACAGCAGAGTGTGCCTTACCTCAGCTGATCAGGACGACCCCCTCAGCTCTTACATCAATGCTAACTACATCAGGGTAAGAGCTCCTAGCCCAGTGTGTCTGCCCAGCCTCTATCAGCCACCGTTAATGTAAACAGCATCTCAACATACACTGGCTTTTAAAGGCATCCTAGCTGATCTGATTGCTCTTCTCTCCTGCTTACATTAGCTGAAACCCAAATCTCAAAGTGCACCTGTACAGGTTCAGACCAGACAGAAACATACTTCTGCAGTTCTTGATGCAAAATTCCTTGTCAGCTGACCTAACCAAGGCACTGGATAACCAGCCTGAATAAGGCTCATGACCTAGCCAGAGTCACCTCAAGGTTGTTGGACACTCTTTGCTGGAATTACGTGAGTCCATACTTCGCTCCATGTACACGTGCGCAGGAGAGAGATAGAGAGGAGAGCTGGTACCACAGAGTCAGTATTTCCACCAGGATAGCTCTCTGGCTTTTTTTAAGAGCAAACCTTCAAGGTTGTGGTGGACATCCCTGTTAAAACTGATCTCTTGTTCTTTTGTTGACAGGGCTATGGAGGAGAGGAAAAGGTATATATTGCTACTCAGGGACCGATAGTTAATACTGTCACTGACTTCTGGAGAATGGTGTGGCAGGAGCGTTCTCCCATCATTGTCATGATTACCAATATAGAAGAGATGAATGAGGTAATGCTCTTATATCCAGTCTATATTTTTATCTGTACTCCAGCAAATATTTTCAGCATAGACACTAAGCCAGCAAACAGAAGTTAGTTCAGTGGCCTGTGCAATCAGAGCCAGCATTAAATTCTTCAGGCTCAGAAGATGTGGCCTCCTCTTTCAATTCAGTTTACTGTAAGTCCTGTTTTGCTGTCTGACTTCTCCTACTGTTGATTTTGCCGTTTTCCTCTCCCAGCTGACTTGAAACTCCTCCTAACCCAGTTCTATTTGCAGGCAGCCTTTGAAGTTCTTTCTAAAGGAATCAGAAACAATAGTACCTAGTAATTGTTAATGTTGGATATCTTTATCAGTAGAGTTGTTGCTGCTTTATCTTGCATTTATTATTATTTGATGTCTATATGCACATTTCATTGAGGAAGTACCAGATTTCTATATGATAATCAACAACTAGAACTCACTTGAATATTGAGGACCTTCCCCTGAATGTGTCTAGGGAATGCTTATGAAACACTGAAATTAAGACTCTGAAAATTTCTATTTGCCACCTACTTCCATAAATTAAACTGTAATGATGGTTTTCTAAGCCACCTAAAGTTTTTTTTTTTTTTTTTNTTTTGCTATTTATAATACTGCAGCCCTCCAGCTGTTCATTACTTACCTGCTGAAATCTTTCCCCCATAGCAGAGTTGCAAGAACTTTGTGCCTGGGCTTTAGCTCACAGACAAGTAGCTGAGCTTACATCTGCCTTTACTGACAGTGTAAAATGTGAGAAAGTGGTCTGGGCATGTATTGGGCTCTGCATCCTCTCTGACCACTAAGCAGCAAGGTTGAGTGGAGATACCCAAATGTTGTTTCTTAAGCTGCAGCAGCAGTGTATGTCAAGCTTGTCCTTGAGAGCAGATTAGTAATTTAGGTTACAGATTTTTGGTTGGAGAAGAAGCTTTAGATACTTAGAAGCCAAAGAATATGGGCATGCATACAGACAGAGTTGTAATGGCTTATCTGCTAGCTGGAAGCTTAGTGCCCACAATCAAGCACATGCACAAACCTTTAGATTTTCATAGTTATAAAGTAAATAAATTTAACCTTCAACTTCATTGAAAAAAAGGGCGTGAACAAGACTGACACAGAATAATCATGTTTTGCAAGTTAAAAATGGTCAGCTATTATAGCTGGCTTATTGGACACATCCTGTCAAGGCATTGCTGATGCATAACAGACTATGCTGCTGATCTGAATGCTTTGTTTTCACTTATGTTTTAAACTTGCACCTGCCTGTATCTGAGCAGCAGCACTGAAGCACTGTCTTGCTCATTAATCGAAGTTGCCAGCTTCTGGCACATACAGTATTAAAATGTCATGACAGTCAGTGCACCACAATCTTTTGAGGACTTTGATGTTTAAAGAAGATGCAGAGGAAATGCTGGTCCTGAATGACACGTTTGGTGATATGTTCTTCCACTGTAGTTTTTATAACTAGATTGTATAACAGGAAGGCAAAATAACCTTTTTGCCTCTTGCCTACATTGACCAAGTGTTTCACCCCTCTTATCAGTCTTGGGAAGTGGTACACTGCAGTCCTAATGCACTATAGAACTGGAGCTTGCTACAGCCTGTATATCACAACAGAGCTGCTGATACTTTCCTGACACATTTTGTGTCAAAAGTGTAATGGTGTCAGCAATCTCAGCCATAAATATAGGGTCCTTTCATGTAAATGTCTTCTATACTCACTTCATTTATCTGCAACACTTATATTAATAGATGAATAACAGGACTCAAAGTATATAGATTCAAACCCAAAAGTTTTTTTAGCAATGATGCTAGTAAGAGAGGTTTTGTATTCCTCTTCAGTGGAATGACTTCACTAATGTAAGTGTTGAAAGCTCTGCACCTCAGCCCTCTGTCACTTCCAATCTGAACTGACAGCCCACAGAAATGAGTGGGCAATCTTACTCCACTCCTTTTAGCAGGGCAATGTCTGTGCTATTGATAGCTGGTAGTGCTCTCGACAATTTTTGCAGTGGATTCTGCAGTTTATGAGTAGAGGAAGAAAAACCAGAGTCTGCATAAATAATTTTACAGAGACACAGTGGGCCACACTCCCAGTGGGTTATTAACTGATGCACTGTGCAGATGGAACAACACTGGTTCTCCCACACAAAAATTTTGACTCAGTAACTTTGCAAGGTACTTTTCTGTTGTTAGTCTTTCTACTCAAGTGGAATTACGTTTGGTGGGAGAGAGCAAAATGATTCAACTTGTTTCCTTCAAGATTATGTACAGCTGTGTGAAAGAGGAATCTCACAAGCATTATCTTTACTGAGGTTTGTTGAATAGCAGATACCTATTCCCCTGTGATAATGATATAGCTTCTTGCATTATCACAAGGGAACCTTTTTCTCAGACTCTGCCTCGTTCACATCATTCCTTGTCCATGAACTAATTAGTGCACCATCTTGAAATGCCTGTGTCTGCCTTTGCATATTGATTAATTTAGATAAAGTAAATACAAAACCACAGTCCTTTTTAGCCTTTCTTCCAGGATTGGAGTGCTTACAAATTTTCACTGGCTTATCTCTAGTGTATCAGTACCACAAAGTAGATCTGCAAACGGACTGTAGTTTCTGTGTTTCTAAGTGTCAGGTTGTGCTGGGTGCATCTCTTGTTGGTTTTTGGCAAAACGAAATGTAGTAGTCTGATCTCTCTGAGCTACTGCTGCCTTTTAGTTCCCTAGCTTTGAAAGATTCTCACTGACAATTTTAAGTGGATTTTGGTACATAATCTATTTCCCCAAACATCCCCAGTCATGTTATTTTGTGCAAAAACATATGCAAATGATAATTTTATATTCAGAGAGCATTGAGCCTTTATAAAAAATAGAAAAGCTGTATTTTGTGTTTCTACATCAGTATATATGCAGCACAGATATATTGGTAACTAGTGTATATTATACTAATCATTATTATCTTAAAAGAAAGATTAATTTAAAAATGCAAGCACATTGCCACCAGCCTCTATAATGAACCTTCAAAATGCACATCAGTTGCATAAAGATAAATAAGGATGTGTGTATTTAAAAGCATTGGTTAGTAATTACTTGATTTGTGCATTTTTAATCAAGCAATCAGGCTATTATGGATGCAGCAAAAATCAGCTGAAATGTGGTCCCTGTTTAGTAAGTGGAAGCTTGTACTTATCATAGAAACAAAATTTATTCATATTCATCTATGCATGTGCTATATTCAGTTTCAGAGGAGAAAAAAGCCGAGCCTCCCTTCATACCTGCTTAACTGGATTTGTTTTATATTGCACACAGAAATGCACAGAATATTGGCCAGAGGAACAGGTCACCTATGAAGGAATAGAAATCACAGTTAACAGAGTCATACAAGCAGACGATTACCGTTTAAGGCTCATCACCCTAAAGGTAAATCATTCCAATGTACTTACAGTAGCTTAGCTGTCTAAACCTATTAATGCAGATGTTCAGGAAGAGTTGTGTAGAAAGTTTCTGCACAGTGCACTGCCGTACAAATACCACTTTTCATTACTGAAGTTGTAGCTTTGCCCAGTTCACCAGCATGAAGGCTACAGGAAAATAAGCAGTCAGAGGTTTAGGCTGCATGTGTGCAGTCTGAAAGCCACCAGGCCAGTTGTAGTATGGAGTTCACTGGGTAAGAAGCCAGTGACTCACTCTGTGCCTTTGTCCTTCGGGTTCATTTATCATTTAAAATGAAATGTCAGCTTGCAGAGAGCTTCTTACTTTGCAAGTGTAGTTTTATATACCAGTGACCATTCTATCATTCTGTGAATAGAAAGTTTTAACGGTGGTTTAATTTTTTAAGTACTTAGATACTACTTAATCTGAAGTACCAGAGTCCTATTTTACAACTCTTTTCATTGCTAGGTTCTAGAACATCAAACTACATGTTTTAGTAACAGTCTGTTTACATAAACTTCATACATGTTTCATCTGCCAGATCTACCCCAACCTCAGTATAATGTGATAATTTCTTTCCAAGCTGGAAAAACTCTCCTTTTATTCAACCAGTTTCAGCCATATGCTAATGGGCAGAGAGCCAGCACATGACATCCCATGTCTGGATTCAGAGTGTAGAAAGTCTGTCACTCATGCTTTTGGCGAAGGCAGCAAGGAGAAAATCACACTCTCTGACAAGTGGGAAGTGAAGAATATTTACGTTGCAGACTTGCAGCTCATCTGCTTTTGCTTTTAAGTTAGACAATGGTTTTGTTTTCAGTACTAGTGGGTCAATGTCTGTTTCCTCACCTCCAAATGTCAAAATGTGAATTGCTGAGTTCTAGAGCTGAAATAAAGATTCCATTTAAGTTGCCATTCCCTAGAGCTGTACATTTGTCATTTAATGGCTATAGTGGAGCAGCAGCTCTGAACTGTGCATACATTAAGTGACTTGGTAGTGAAAACTGGAAGAGCCATGAATTGACTTCAGTTTGCCCTTAAACAGGAGTGTTGAGAAATACATGATTACTTCATGCTTTACAGAGTAGACTGTCATTTTTCTCTCAGTATAGGGGACAAGATTTATCATGTTTTGGGAATTTAGAAAAACCTCTGGCTATAGGCAAGGCTTGTTTTCCTTTCTCAGAGAAAGCTACCAGTGTCTAGCCACTGAGTCATAGCTCAGCTGAGTCTCAGCTACAGCATACGTGATGGCAGACTTCAAATGGTCAATTAAGTCTTGCTTCCTCCTAGCTGTTCCCAAGTCTTCTCAGTCTCATGGAACCATCAATAGAGAATATTTTGTTCAAGCCAAAGCAGAAGTCTACAGAACTACAGAAGTCAGGGTTCTCCAGGCAGAAGCATTAAACTTTTAACACAGTAGACAAAACTGAAAGCATCCAGAGTTCATCACTAGAACTTTGTCTGTTTTCTGTTGCTGTCAAATAAATTACTTATGTAGTGATTCATGTTTTTCTGCAGATGACTTTTACATTTCCCTCAGTGTTATTGACAACATTTTTATTATAATTTTTCACAACTGAGTTAAGAATTGGGTGTTTATAACTTCTGTGACTCACACATAGTCACACATTCAAAACCAACTGCGTTTCAGAGCAGCATTGATCGGATTTGCTGTAGTGAGCTCAAGTGCTATTCATGATAACTAGTTATGCTCTCTTAAACAAAGTTTTTTTCTCCCTAGGATATATAACCTAAGGCCAGATTCTGTGCTATGATAGTAAGATTCTCTTTTCCTGAAGTGAGCTAGACACAGCCTTGAGGATCCTTTGGCTATGCTTCAGTGAGCAGTTTAAACCCAGTGTAAGATCAAACAGCAACTCAATGAAGCCAAGCCTCCCTTTGTCCAGCTTTCTTGTTCCGACCCTTGCACCATCTCCCGTGTTCCCTGTGACTGTGTACCAAGCCAAAGGGAGAAAGTGATTGATCCATCCAAAAATCATCTCAAGAAAGGAAAAAGATCTAACGTGATTGCTTTCCCAATCTAGTTCACTGTGGAGCTGTGTAAAAGCTCTGTCATCCAAAGAGAAGGATGGAAAATGCTCAACCACAGAGCACTCTTAGCATCCAATGTCTGACAAGCATAGAGAGGGTCTTGGGAGTATATATGACAGAAACTATTTTCAGATTTTTGTGCCTTGTTCTTTAGAAAGAGTTATATTTGTCTTTTCTTTTCCCCCTCTTCAACTCAGCCACCCATGTGTTGAAGGGAGGGTTGTGGAAGCTAACACTTCTGTTCTTGGACTTTTTGCAAACATTTACTTTGCCCTGTGCCAGCTGGCTTGTGTAATGGCTGCAAGGGTAAGGCCAGTTCCCTGAGCACCATGTTACTATTTTCCACCTTTAGAAATCAGACAGAAGGATATAGCTTTGAACACACAAAATCAGAAGCTCACAGTGCTGCTTGGCACTCCGAAAAGAAAACAGCACATTTGCTAAATTCATAACCATGCTGAGACAGAGAATCAGAATTTGTGTCTCTCAAAAAGACCTGGACAACAGCTCAATACAATTCCCACCTGCTATACTACCTCTGAACTTCTCACCATGTCTAAGAGAAAAGTAGAATTGACAGGAGACCGATATAAGTCTGTCTGTCAGAAGAGATAGAAAAATAAGCTCCTATCTCTCTCTCTCTCTCTCATCTATTTATCTAGCTATCAGAGACAGAGATATGGCTCCTGGCTCTCTGTCTGTCAAATACATTATGAAAGCAATTATGTCACAAGCACAGCTCTGGCTTTGCTGAATGAATCTGTCAAGAGGGAACAGACTGCCTGGAGTGTTTTGCACACAGCTCTTGGCACTAAAAGAGCAGAATACTCTGTGTGGGGAGGAATTTTGGGGGGGGGGGTGTAAGGCAGTTTACTGAAGTGCAATTGTGATATTTAAAGTCCATATTTCTGTGTTGTGTGGCTTCCCATTTGGATTTCTGTACCATTTAGCATTCACATAATGGTTGGGGTTGGAAGGGAACACTGGAGATCAGCTGGTCCAACCCACCTGCTAAAGCAAGTTCCCCTAAAGCAGGTTGCATGTGCTTGTGTCCAAGTGAGTTTTGAATATCCCAGAAAAAGATGCTCTACAAACTCTCTGGGTAGCCTGTTCCAGTGCTTGGGAAAACAGATTTTCTCTCAAAATATTTTTCCTCATATTCAGATGGAACTTTGTGCCCATTGTCCTGTAGCTGAACACTACTGAAAAGAGCCTTGACCCATCTCCCTTCAAATACTTATAAATTTTGATAAGATCCTCTCTCAGTTGTCTCTCCTCCAAGCTAAACAGGCCCAGCTCCCTCTAAGGGAGGCCCTAATCATCTTCATGGCCCTCCACTGGACTCTCTCCAGTAGTGCCTTGTCTCTCTTGAGCTGGGAAGTCCAGAATTGGACACAGCACTCCAGGTGAGGCCTCTCTAAGGCTGAGTAGAGAGGCAGGATCGTGGCTCACAGTCTGATGACTCTGCTTTTCTTAGTGCATCACAGGACACCATGGGCCTCCTTGGCCACAAGGGCACTGCTGGCTCATGGGCAGCTTGTTATCTACCAGGTCCTTCTAAACAAGGCTGCTTTCCAGCTGGCCAGTCCCCAGACTGTACTCATGCCTGGGATTATTCTTCTCCACTTGCAGGACCCTGCACTTGCCTGTGTTGAATTTCTGTTCCTTTCTGTCCAACTCTCCAGCCTGCCCAGGTCTCATGGCATGGCAGCACAGCTTTCTGGTGTGTCAGCCACTCCTCCTAGTTTAGTATCATCATCAAAAAATGAGCTGAGGGTACTCATCAGGTCACTGATGAGTAAATTGAACAGTGCTGATCCCAGTACTGATCTCAGGGGAAGGCCACTGGCTATGGGGCTTCAACTGGACTCTTTGCTACTGATCACAGCACTCTGAACCCATCCAGTCAGTTCTCAATCCATCTCACTGTCACTCATCTAACCTAGGCTTCCTGAGCTTACCTCATGAGGAGGTTATGGGANTGGACTCTCTCCAGTAGTGCCTTGTCTCTCTTGAGCTGGGAAGTCCAGAATTGGACACAGCACTCCAGGTGAGGCCTCTCTAAGGCTGAGTAGAGAGGCAGGATCGTGGCTCACAGTCTGATGACTCTGCTTTTCTTAGTGCATCACAGGACACCATGGGCCTCCTTGGCCACAAGGGCACTGCTGGCTCATGGGCAGCTTGTTATCTACCAGGTCCTTCTAAACAAGGCTGCTTTCCAGCTGGCCAGTCCCCAGACTGTACTCATGCCTGGGATTATTCTTCTCCACTTGCAGGACCCTGCACTTGCCTGTGTTGAATTTCTGTTCCTTTCTGTCCAACTCTCCAGCCTGCCCAGGTCTCATGGCATGGCAGCACAGCTTTCTGGTGTGTCAGCCACTCCTCCTAGTTTAGTATCATCATCAAAAAATGAGCTGAGGGTACTCATCAGGTCACTGATGAGTAAATTGAACAGTGCTGATCCCAGTACTGATCTCAGGGGAAGGCCACTGGCTATGGGGCTTCAACTGGACTCTTTGCTACTGATCACAGCACTCTGAACCCATCCAGTCAGTTCTCAATCCATCTCACTGTCACTCATCTAACCTAGGCTTCCTGAGCTTACCTCATGAGGAGGTTATGGGACACAGGGTCAAATACCCTGCTAAAGTCAAGATAGACAATATTCCTGCTCTCCCCTCATCCACCCAGCCGGTCATACCATCATAGGAACCTTTCAGGCTGATCAAGCATGATTTCCCCCTGGTAAATCCATGCTGAATACTCCAGATAACATTTTCCTTCACGTGTTTAGAGGTGATATGCAGAGTGAATTATTTAATTGTGTTTCCAGGGATGGAACTGAGGCCGACTGGAACTCGTTTCTCCCTCTTACCAACTTTTTGAAGACTGGAGTGGCATTGGCTTTCCTTCAGTCTTCAGGCACCTCTCCTGTTCTCCATGACCTTTCTAAGATGATGGAGGGTGACTTAGCAGTAACATCTGCCCACTCCCTCAGCACTCATGGGTAGGCTCCATTAGGGTCCATGGATTTGTGGGTGTCAGGTTTACCTAAATTCTTCCTAATCCAATGCTCATCAACCAAAGAAAAGTTGTCTTTTTTCTCCAGAATTTCTTGCCTTCAAGGTCTGGTATTCCTGAGGACCAGCATTAGCAATGAAGACCAAAACAAAGAAGGCATTCAGTAACTCTGCCTTCTCTGTATCCTTCACCACCAGGGCTCCCACCTCAGCAGTGGCCTCACATTTTCTCTGCTCTTCCTTTTGCTACTGCTGCAACTGAAGAAACCCTTCTTGTTGTTCTTGACATGCCTTGCCAGATTTAATTCCCAAGAGGCCTTAACCTTTCCTGTCACATCTCTGCATATTTTGACATCATTCCTATATTTCTCTCAAATGCCCTGTCCCTTTTTCCATATTCCATAAATTTCCTTCTTGTGTTGTTTTTTTTTTTGCCAGAAGTTTCTTGGTCATCCATCCATGGCTCTTTCCCTGTTTGCCTGATTTCTTACCCAGAGGGATGCATGGAAATTGAGCTTGGAGGAAGTGATGCTCGAATATTAACGAGCTGTCTTGGATCCCCTGTCTTCTAGGGCCATAACTCAAGGGATTCCTGAAATTAAGTTCTTGAAGGATGTCTTCCAAAGTTCAGGCTTGTAATCCTACTTACTGCCCTTGCTCCTTCCATGTAGGATCCTCCACCATCTCTTGGTCACAGCAGCCAAGGCTGCCCTCAGCCTTCATGTGCCCAACTATGTACTAATACAAGGTTACCTCTCCTCGTTGGCTCCTCCACCACTTGTGTCAAAAAGATCTCATCAGTGATTGCCACAGACCCCTGGACTGTGTGTGCCTAGCAGTGTTGTCTTTCCAGCAGATTGATTTAATCTACTCAGTCTTAAAAGGAAGGCCATGTTTCAGTATCAATTTTACAATGAGAAGTTCTTGTAAAACTTTTGTGGTGTTTGTCTTGACTGGCTTGCAGAAAGGAGAAGAAGTCAGAAACCTGAAACATTACTGGTACACATCTTGGCCAGACCAGAAGACACCAGACCAGGCCCCTCCTCTGTTACAGCTAGTACTGGAAGTGGAAGAGGCCATGCAGAGTGCAGAGGAGAAGAATGCCCCAGTGATTGTTCACTGCAGGTAAATAAATGTTGAATTCCCAGGGCTCCTTCGCACACAGTGATGCCATGCAGACACTGCCATGTAGGCCATCAGTCACACATGTGAAATTTTGCCCAACTGCTTCTGAAATACACTTGGAATTTCAAAGCTTTAATGACAATGATTTTCTATTATGAAGTGTTCCTTTCAGATACAGACTGAGTTGAACATAAAAGGCTGGCAGTGGCTCAGTTACTTGTAAGAATAATTCTATTTAATTTGCCTTACCAGTGAAATATGCCTTTAAATATCTTTTAAGAGCCAGGTTAGCAAAGATTAGCATACGTTAGGGGAAATTGAGTAGGTAGACACATGCAAGCAGGCAAATATTAGCATTCAACTTTAAGCATCAAATCTGTATTGTAGATTCCTTCTTTGTTTTTGTTTTTTTTTTAATAAATCATTATTAGACCAAAGACAACAATTTAAATATAACACATTACCAAAAGAGTGACAAAGCTGATTACAGCACGTACTAATCAATAGTCAGGAAATGTATGCAATTGATAGTAAAACTGAAGTATCAGTAAAAATCTCTGGCAAAGATGAAAACTTCTATGGAAGAAGCAGTCTCTACAGTGGTTTGATGCCTGATGAGAAAATTGTAATTATCAATCAGAGCAGAATAAAAATAGATGAGGATAGGTACTTCTCTTCTATCCTCAGAAAGAAGTGGGATGATGTACTTATCATTTGTAGACACTGTGAAGTATGTTCTTTTGCACTGCTAACTAGGGAGCGTGTTAAGCATCAGCAGCCACAATTAAATCAGATATGCTAATTGATTTTCATCCAAGAGTGATTTTAAAAAGTTCGTTCACACACTCTAAACCATTAAAGTTTACTGTAGATGAATTGCAGTTCTTGGAAAATGGGAGGAGTTCCAGGGGTCTAAAAAGAAGCCCTGTTTTGCCAGTGTTTAGAAAGGTTAAATGTGATTACTTGGAAACTACAAAAATTGTTTTGTCCTCAAAACAGTTGTTCCAGGTAAATAGTAGAAAGCGCGATAAAAGATGCAGTTTATTTTGCCAGGGTAATCTTCCATAATTTCAATAACATACATTTTGCCAAATTTATTTTTGTACAGAGTTTTGCTTAATTTTGCATAATGTTTTCTAGGAAACAGCAGATGGTTGCTCTCCAAAAGCCATAGTAAATGGGTATTATACAATGAGAATGTTTTTAAAGAGCCTCTTGGCAGAAATGGTTGCTAGCCTGATGTCATCAAAGATCTGACTATAAGCTAATATGGAGTAATCACTATTAAAACCCTTGTGTGATACCACATGTCCGGTTTTTCTGCCTGTGTTTTAAAACAGATGTGGAAAAATTTGAGAGAGTTCAGATGAAAATAAGAAATGGTTTCTAAGGAGGTCCTCTTTGTCCACAGCTATTTGTGACTCTCTAGGAGCTCCTTGGAGAACTATGGTATCTGCTGCTGATTACCATGTCACTCTTGCTTTGCATATTTGTTCTGTCCTCTTGTATGGTGTCATTCCCACAGTAATAATCTGGGGAGAAATGGGGCATTTTTAATTGAAAAAAAAAAATACTAAGAGACATTGTTGATAGGATTATGGAGTTTCCTATGTGGATAATGTGCCACCCAATACTCTCTCAGCCACTGAGAGACCTGCGGCTTGTCCTGGGAGAAGCACTGTTTCCTTTATCTAAAAATGGGTGTTATTCCTTCCCTTTGAGAAACACTGAGGTCTCTAGACAGTAAACAGTATCAGGAACTGTGTGCTGTGGTCTGTTTGGTTATGATCAAGTGGAAAATAAAGGACTTGTGGGCAGCTGTGAACCTTGAACTCCAATGTTGCTTGAACATTTGCTGCCGTTCAAAATGCAAAATGCAGTGGTTTTGCATTATGATTTTTCTCACAATGGAAATGAAAGCAGGATTTGCTGTAGTTGTGTCAAGTAATTATTCCTGAGTATGCTCACTTAATTATTTCATGCATAAGAAGGGCTTCCAGCATTTGCTGGTAGTTTGTTAGGTGATGAGAAGAATTTGTAGCTTCTATAGCACTGTGTCTTAGAAAATAAACTCAGTTCTGGTCATTACATAAGGAATGTATCAGGTAAAAAAGAGTTAGGAAATTTTAAAGAAAAAATTTTGATAGTGAATTTGTTGTATTCTGCTTTAATTCAAATTACCAGATTGTAGATCTGATCAGCAAATGGTATCACACTTACTATACTGCTGTTAGCTCTAATTATTTAACGAAGGGTTGGGGTTTTTTTACTCTACCTGTGAATGAAAATAGCTTTCAAAGAAGCTGTTAGAATTGAAAATTTCAAAGCAAAGTTTGCCTTCAAAGCAAGCATTGCTGTCAAACCAATTTTTTCTAAGAAATGCAGAAGCTTTTTGAATGGTTCAGTGGGAGGTTCAACGACACATTGGGTCAATGAGTCTCTGATAGTCTATTTTTAGCACTGTATCTGCAATGTTCTCCCTTTTGCTGTGAGTGGCTCATACTTAATCATGTCATCCAGTGAAGCTGATATCTTTTCCTAGTTATGACTTTCCATCTGGAAGCACCCAGCTCGCAAAGGTCGGAGGGACAAAAGGGATGATGGGGTCTGTGCCAGTTTAGTGGCAGTCGTTTGACAAGAAAGTTCCAAAATCCTTGTGACGTCTCCACTGCCTCTCTCTGCTCTTCCCTTCCTTAGTGCAGGCATCGGGAGGACTGGCTGCTTTATTGCCACAAGTGTCTGCTGTAAACAGCTGAAGAACGAGGGCATAGTTGACATTTTGCGAACAGCCTGCCAGTTACGGTTAGACAGGTAAGAAAGCCTGTTTCCTTTCCAGAAAAATAAAAACAAAAAATGGTAATATTTCCCCTCATTTAAGGAGAAGCAAATAAGGAGAGGGGAAGAACAAACCCAAGTGGAGGCCAAGAGAGAATGTTCCTCTGACTTGTAATCTTTGCCTGAGCAGTACAGCCCTAGAGCTGATTTAGGTTCACAGCTGGCATCAAAGTCTGCCCAGCTGCCTATCTCCATGCAGCAAGGGGCAGCCTTTTACCAGCTGAGGAGTTGGCCCCATATTCATACAGAAGCAAAGGCTCAAAGATCTGCTGTGCTTAAGTTCAGAGCCACAGATTATCACTTTCCACTCAGAAGGAGTATTGAAAATTCATTTCATGTACTTGAGTGGTGAGCCATGGTGGGAGAGACATTGCTTGGGGAAGGAAAATGCACAACCTGGAGTGTTTGCAGACATATGAAAGGGGCTGTGAAAATCTCCACAAATTCAATGGTTTCCAGTTAAGCATTTCTTAACACACCACCTTGAGTTTGATTATGAAGTAAACAGACTTGAATTTTATAGCAGAGATGTTATTTTTCCTCTCCCACTGGTTTCAAGTGCCATCAAAACATGTCTCAGTGCTCTCTCTAATGATAATGATAAATGTAGTCGGGGGAAGAGATGTCACGAAAAACATACCAAAGATTTTTCTGAGGAGAAAAAAAAGAACCTCAACCCCACGCTGAACTTTATTTCAGAGAAGAAATTATGCTCAGTGGGAGGCAAAAAATGAAATGCTTGCTGCCCTGCTGAGGCTCTGATAGACAGGGACCTGCAGGGGCTTAGAGATTTGGCTATTTCAGTGGATTGTAACTCAGACAAGGGAAGGCTTCTTGAGAAAAAGAAGACCAGAATATGAAAAGTGAGTGCTGATTATCCATGGTCCAGTTAAATATCTGTCTGGATGTGAGGTATCTTGTCTCTGTGACTAATGCTACACAGGAAAATCACTGCACAAATGAAGGCTGAAGGCGCCTGTTTACAAATGTGTGTGATACAGCTGGCCAATTGCAAATACTAGCTTTGAAGGGAGAGGGGAACTGGCAGTCACTTGAAGACTCTGAAGAAGGAAAATCATACTTAAAGGACACCATAGGGGAAAGGAAGACTGCAGGAGCCTCTGTGTAGCTGCCATGTAGCTCTCAGGAGTGGGATGGAATAGATAAAAGCCATTTAAATGTCATGGGGTAAAATACTAAAGAGGGAAAGCAAATCACCATCCTTCCTACAGAAAAGCATGATTTCTTCAAGGACTGAAAAATAGGGGTCATAGTCTCTTGGAAGTCATGCTGCCACTGACTCTCATTTTCACTAACTCCCCCCAAAATCTCCAGAGATTCAGAAACTTCAAAAGTAGCATGAGATGTTGAGACAGTATCCAAGCAGCTATAAGAGGGAAGACTGTGTCTCCTCTTGCCTGATCATTACTGTCTAGGATAGTAAGGAGTCACCAGGGACTTAGGGAAAGAAGGCTGAATGCAGGCCAGAGTAGATGTCTGAAGCAATGCACCTCCCTGCTTTACACAGTTAGAAAGGTTGACATTAGCCCTGAGAACCACCGTTGAGGTTGCCATGGGTATGGAGAGAGCAAAGGGTATTTTTCTCTTCATTCCCTCACAAATCCCTTGGAAAAGTTCTGTGCACTGGGCTTTGCATCAGTGGCCAACAGATGGTCCTAAAACAACCTAGTATGACTAAAGAGAGGAAGTAATCATTCCTGCATCCTTCCCACAGTGCTGAGAGACATTTGCTGTCACTTCCCACAATGCAACTCAGATTTCAAAGGTTTCTGTGGCAAATAGGGGTGAAAACACAATTCTGTGCCAAAGCCTGGACAGCAAGCACATGTCATGGTGTGCATATGTGTGGCAAGGGAGGAAGCCACCATATAGCAGGAAACAGGATTAAAAGGAAAATAATTTCCCGTGGTCTGAATCTCAATGGCCCCCCTGGTGCTTCTGTTGCTACAACTTCAGGGTGCAACCCGACTGTTAATGGAATTTCTTGGGGAGAAATTGTCAGATATGACTAATGTTCCTTGTGGGTCACAGTCTGACATAGATATATTTCAGTGCTGTGTGGAGCACAGAGGGACTCAGAAACAAATCAACTGTGAGCTTGTATTAAGTAGAGCAGGTGGGGAGATGCTCAGCTAGCAAATTTTTTTTTTTTTTTAGAAACACAGTGTGTTTCTCACCTTTGCTAGTTGATGAGAGGTTAGAGAATATGTCCCTGCCCTTCCCTGTTCATTGCTAAGTGTTACTTATTAATAAAGTAAGTGCAAGGGGCTAAAGGACAAGGTTGTCTTTCCTGCTCATCTCCCCCTTCCTGATATGGCTGCTGTGTGGCCCATAATGGTTAACCTGGGCCTCATAGAAAAGAGCCATCCTAAAGGAGAGTGCTAGCAGTCTGCTACCCATTTGGCTTAGAAGAAGCAACTTTTCATTAATGTCCTCTGGTGAAGTTTCTAAGGGAATGCTCTTCCTCAGACTGACACAGTCTGGTTGGCTCCAATCTCCCATGGGTTCCCATGCTCCTCAACTCCACTTGTCCCTAGTTCTCTGGTTAACTTGCTTAAAGCCTGTGGATTGGTACAGAGGAAAGAATCCTCATTGAAGAATGGGAAAATTGCATCAGTTGTCTGGGCTGGTTTGGCTTAGCCTGGCCTAGCCCTCTTTGGTCCCAAATTCAGTGAGAGAACTTTGAAGAACCTCTGCCAAGGAAAATCAATGTAAAGCCCATTCCTGTTCTCACTACCTTCTGTTTCTTGCCTAGCAGAGACTTTCAAAGTGGAGCTCAAGGTCAGACTTGAAGCTGCTTACAATCAAAAGGCACTTCTCACTCATTTCAGAAAGCTTTGGAATACAAAGCTTGTGGAGCACAAGCTTCATCTTAGCTGTGCTACTTCCTCACATATTTGCAAGTAATAAGACTGCTGTTTCCCTCCCCTTTTCTTCTTGCCTTTCAGGGGAGGAATGATCCAGACTTGTGAACAGTATCAATTTGTGCATCATGTCATGAGCTTGTACGGGAAGCAGCTTTCTAGAGCAGCAGAAGAATAAGTGTTCATGATATTCCTAAAGGCTAAAGCCAGGAGAACTTTTCACTGCGCTCAGATATATTTCAGATCTGATAAGAGACACATGGTAACCTGGCTGTCTTAGCTGGAAAGATACTATTTTACTTTGATATTGCTTTTATGCTCTTGTTAGCATTGACATTTAAGAGCTGAGGTACGCCTTGTCTTAAACATATGTGACAGGACATAATCTTCACCAAAAAAGGCTTATTTATACTGTAAATAATAATAGTAGCTTCATTTGTTACAAAAGCAAGAAGAAAAAACAGAAGAAAAATCCACTGTCTTCAGTTTGCTATTTTTTAAAAGCTCATTGCTAATATATCCAAATATAGTGTGAAACTTTTTGAATTGTCATGCTGAAATGTGCCGTATGTTGACTAAGCTTGAAAGTAAATTTTTGCCTCTTTCTGATTGTTTTTACATACAAAATTACCGAATACTGTGTGTATCGTAAACCTTCTGAGCCTCTGCATTGAAAGATTCAAGTAGATTTGCATTGAAATGATGTTTCACACATCATGTTTGCTTGTTTATTTTTCCTAAATCCACTATCAGTGTTATCAGAACTAAGGGGGAAACAATATTTCAATGACATGAGTCAAATTCTTGCCTCGAATTCTTACCAGCAGTGTACCCCAGTGTCATGACAGAGGGGTGAATCTGAGTAGACATTAATCTGAACATAAATGCTTTGTGCTTTACCTTTTCTTTGTGACTATTTGGGCATCTTAGACATCTGTCAGACAGATTGTATTTCTGCAAATAGTTTCTATTTTTACATGGAATACAATTTCTCCTGAAATCTGAGATTCTAAATCAGGTGAGGAATTTTTTTAGTCCATCTTTATTAAAAGTCTAATAATAAAATCATTTTTATTCTGTGAATTTATAATTGTTTCAAAGCTTTGAGGGTAACCATATGTCCAGTGCTTATTAAAATTAATGCAAATCCTAAAGGCAGCTTAAAAAAAAAAGTCTGTGTGAACTTGTTGGCTGCTTTGTGATAAATGTGCCCTCAAACCAGATTTAGACAACAATTAGCCTGTTCTACCCAATGGCCCAGGCAACAGTGTTTCCTTTCCTAATAATACAGACTGCTGCCTGTGTTTTTGGTTTAGACTTCAATTAGACTGGGAAGATTGTACTTTGTGTTTAATGCTTAGAGGTGAGCACACATTTCAGTGCTTCACTGAGCAGAGAAAAATGGAGGTATACAATATCCTTAACATGAAAGATGAGTGTTTTGTGAATAGAAGCTCTGATGACCTACTAAAAATATATTTGCTTCTCTTTATTTGTAACAATAACCAAAACCCACTGCTTCTATTAGTGCAGAAGATTCTGCGAGTTTACTGCACTTCCTAATCAGGAGAAGGTAAAGCAGCTCTCAGAACAATAAGGGCTGATCCTGCTCCCACTGATGTTTTGCCATTGACGTCAGCAGGTGCAGGGTAAGGCCTGAAATGTTACGCCTACAACTCCATCACTGTGGGGAAAAAGTTTCCCAATATTTCAGTACACATCTTTGTGTTTATTCTGTATCCATAAACCTGTAAAAATCCTGTCTGCAGGGTTTGCATGAATGTGTGGCAAAATGTGTTATCTTTAAACCACTTGATTTTATTGCTGTATTTAAAATATTTCCTTCAGTGAGAAGCTAGCAGAAAGAACTGGCATTCTTTTTTAAAATACTGGTGATAGTCATTAAAGAGAGCAATAAACTTAAGCTTTTGAGCATAACATGACTGTTATTTTATGTAAACCATGATATCTATATTCTCCACTGTGCTACCAACTTTTTCAAAGGGGTAACACTATTCTGTCTAAGCATTCCTTAAAAATAACAAAATAGCCACTGATATTCTGAATAACATTAAAAGTGGAACTCCCTATGAATATTTTTCAGCTTTTCAATGCCCTTCCATGTCAAAACTGACTCAGTGAATTAAACTACTTGCTCTGTCATCAGCTTCCTATTCATCTGCTAAAGAATGCTTGTTGGTTGGAGGGCGGTGTGCATATAGGAGGTAAGTTCAACATATAAATTGCCTCCTGCACAAGGAGATTTTCTAGAAGATAATAACTTTATGGCAAACAAAGTATAAAGGGCTCTAAGATACTGGCCTCGAGGTCCCTGCAGAGATCCTCCGCAGGTGTCAGTTGGCAGTGCTTCACTGACTTGAGTAGAAGTGAATGATTTACACCAATGAAGGAAATTTGGCCTGCTGTCCTTTCCCATTCTACATGTCTGGAATGTCCTGAGAGTGTGGTTGTTGATAAAATCAGATTGGTTGGAATCAATTCACCATGGCAAAGCACATGTCAGCCTCGCTGCATGCTCTGGTGATGAGGGCTGCACTGCTGCCACCTCATACCAAGCAAGAGCAATACCACTTGGTCAGGATCAAAATATTCAAATGCCTCTTAAAGTCTTATTTTGTCTAACAGATTTGGCACTAATCCTCTGGCCTTATCATAATTAACATATTTATGTCTCTTTTTTTCTTTGCTTTTTTTTCAATAGAATTTGAGATCTGAAGGACCTTTTATCAGCTGTTCTGATCTCTTCTGGCAGCAGAGGTAGTCTTAAGAAGTGCTTAAGATTAGCAGAAGGCAGCTCTGGCCATATGCAAGCCCTTGAGATGAGTGGGGCTGCTGCTTCTGTAATAAGTGTATTTGAAACTGAGCTGACAATAAGAACTAACCTAAGCTATATCTCTGACTAGACTTGTCTCTTTACTCTTTCTCTATAAAATGAAAATTCCAAGCATACTTCATCCACTCTCTCCTGCTCAGTGCCCGGGACTCTTTGTACCAGAGGCCACAGCATTAGTGCCTACAACACAGCTGTTTCCCAGAGAACTGAATTCCTCTCCCCAGGTGGGTAAGCATATAACAAACATGAGATGATTTTATTTAAAACCAACTGTGATGTCTTCTGTTTGATAAGCTTTTTCACACTTTGAACAAGGCAGAGCCTAGCTCAGTGCTGTGGTTGTTTGCTGGTCAATTTGGTCACTGCACTTAAGCAGTTTTATCCTGTTTTTCTTTCTGTTGTGGTAACAGACTAATGGCACATTCTGTCCTCATGCAGGTAATCTGAGATCAGCAGATGCCAAAGTTATGTGAAAACAAAAACTAAGATTGCACTTGAGTGTAAGGGCTGTCCTCAGATAAAGCACGACTCGCTCTCTAAAGGATCAAGATAAAGATGACTTGGTCAAATTATTCTTAAATGACTACCTAACAGTCATGTAGGTAAGAGAACTGCATTTCTTCCAAGGCTTCCAAAAGTGTCATTTATTCTGGATTTTTCCTCTGTAATTAGTCTACAATGGAAAAATCTTAACATGTGAATTTGCAAAATCTACTTGAGAATGAAGACAGGACAAAACAGGATCTTGGTTCCTGCCACTTCCCTCCTGTCTCTTCAGTGGAGGAATTGTGCAGCTTGCATATAGATGGTCATGCTTTATAGATTTGTTATGGAGAAAAAACAAAACCCTTTTTCTAAAGTCCCTGGAGATAACCTTGTCTCTTCTGCCAAGTCTGTAGATGAGTATTTCTTGGTGTCTGCAAGAATGACTGTCACCTTAGGGCAGCTCAAGAAAGCTTTTTTTCCTGCAAACTAAAAAAATTTCTCCATTCAAAAGCACAGAAGAAATATGTGAATGAAAGCAGCATTTTCAGCTTTGTGCATAAGGTACAGGCAGTCAAAGATCTGCATGTTCTAGGCAACACAAGCATTGATTTCTAGAGTCTCAATGTGAATTTCAGATATTCACAAAGAAGTTAATTTCTTCAATTACATGCAAGGAAAGAGAAGAATCCACTCTCATTTGAGTCCTGATAGAGATCAGGCTCCAGCACCTGAATACAACAGATGCTGCATTCTTGTGGTGTGGTGTGAAAGTCACAGAAGGGGATATGATTAGATCTGCCCAAGATTTTGGGCCATGTAATACCCAGCAGGACAGCAGTGTCAGGTTTACTCAGATGATAGCAAAGCTGAATGAAGAGAGAGAGAGACTGAATTATTTACTCAGAATTAAGAGCCATGTTGGCACTAGAGCTGGCAATATGGCTCTGAACATTTGAGAACATAAAGCTTAAACAGTCTGGCAAAGGGCACTTGTGTTCCCCTCGGTTCTCTATCTCTTACCTACCTGTTGCTGCTTATACTTAAAATAAAATAAAGTAAGTCACTGTATTGCACTTATTTTAACCCAATATGTCAATAGCCAGTGTTTTTTAGAAATCATCTCATTCCTTGGACAGAGCCTGTCTTGCTAGACACCCTTCAGAGGGCTCAACCTCTTCTGCGTATATCTTCATCCCATAATTTTGGGGGTAGAAATCTGCAGTTATGTGCATCTTACTAATGGCATTTCTCCTCTGAGAAACAGTTTGCTTGCTGAATTAAAGCTTTTAATTAGTCTGACCTTAACTCCCCAGGTCCCAGTACCAGGTGCAACTTTACTCTAAAAAGCCAAAGGCAACATTTCCTTGGATCAGAGGGGGAAAATCCTGCATAGATCTCCTTTGCATGTTTAGCTTGTTTGCCTCTGATGTGGACCCAAGGAAACTCGTCAGGAATTAAGTCAAAACTGATAGTGCACAATGGAAACCTCCTGTTGTAAATTAGCTTTCCTATCACAAAAGAAGGAAGGCCGTGTGTGATTGGTTTTACTACATCCACTGTTGTCTTCTTGGTATTTAGGATGTTGTGGGGAGTACAGAAAGCAAACACTCAGGCATCACAAAGGTCAGGGTGTCAGTTTGGATAGATGGAAGGAATTGGATTTTGTTGGCAATGCTTTGTTTTTTGTTGGGGAAAACACAACTTTCAATGCAGAAAACAGCTTTCTCTGTAGCTAAGTTGGGCTCTTGGTCCTGAAGTAGAATACTGAAGACATAAGTGAAGGTTGGTTTCTTCATTGCTTTTATTAAATAAGCGTTAAATAACACCTTATCCACTTCATGACATGACCAGTCCCATTTCCACACACTTCTGATTTCATCTGTGTTAATAGAACACAAGCTTCCAGACAAGAGAGCACAGAGTGTCTGTCTTGCTGGATTCCTTCTTTAGCCTGTGAAACAACATATGTTTGTTTTGGCTGGCTGTACGTGGTATTTTTTGCTCACTGGAAAAGCTGACAGTGTTTCAGCCTCTGCACTATTTTTTCTTGTTTTTTGTTAAACTTTCATCTTCCTCTTTCTTTCCAAGACTAGCAGAAATCACCTAGAAATCATCAGGAAAAGGTGGTATATTCCTGGAGGGGAATGAGAGGCTGGGGTGTCCATTGCTTTTTCCAGAGCTTACCTGTAGAATTACCCCCATCAGCCCGTGTAAATTGGCTTGATTTTTATGTTCTTTGGTTTTCTCAGTTCCAGTGTTTTGCAGAGCATAACCCAAGTGCCTCCTGCACTAGACTCCCTTTTCAGCTGAATTTAACAAAATAGGGAGTAGGTACTCTGTTCCAAAGAGAAATCAAGTGTGGTCAGTTAAGCAGTTTATTGCCTCTATATCTTTTTAACCCTTTGTTGCAAGCAAGATAGTTTGTGTCCTGCAGAATGGATTGGTCTTATCCATGTAAAACAATCTCCTCCCCTCCTCCCAGCAATACTGTGGTTAACATGAGTAAAGTTAAAAAAAGCTAAATACACAAGCTGAGATCTGTAATTCATTCCATTCTTGAGAAGTACCCTTCCCACTGGGAGTGAAGCCTTCCATATGAAGAAGTGTGGCAGAATCTGATTTATTAAGGAATAGAAGACAGCTGATTAAAGAATGACTTCTAATCTGAAGTTGTGAACTGATCTTCTAAAGCACCGAGTCTCTGCTTGAGTAACTGAATGAACTGGGTGGACTTGGAAAGGAGAGAAAGTGCTGCATATATAATTTTATATATATAAGTAAACAAAGCCAAAGCCAAACAAAGGAGGTATGAAAGCAGCACTGGGAAATAACTTAAACATCAAAGCAGGATTTTTTGAATGTTTAACTGTTCAAAACCTGGGCACACATATTTTGGTTTTAGCATGAAAAAAATCTGGTAAATTATTTTGTAGTCTGCCTTTGATCAAAGTTCTGAAATGGTGTCAAAATCAATCATAAGAAAACCTGGGATTGGGGAGGTAATATTTATTTTTAAATAAAAAGGTATCCTTTTGACCTACAGAAGGTTTATTCCTTTTAGCATCATACTTGAAGTTTTATCACCTGTTATTGCAAGAATGAGAAAGTGCTGAAGACAGTGTCCACAAGAGGCCAGTATGCATTGAAATTTTGAACTATTCAAAGCTGTATTTGTCCAGTGTAAAGGGACCCAGGCATCTTCTTTGGAATGCAGCAAGCTACACAACTTCATGTGAGCTGAGGGACACCGAAGGGTAAGTAATAGTTGTGAAAGCTCCTGTGGTAGGAATGATCAGGACCTTATCAGCTGGGATAAAAAGGTAATATTTACATAAACCTATATTTTCAAGAATGTCATAATTCTTTGTGTCTGTGTCTGTGGTCAAGCAGGGTAGAAACTGGCTGTGAGTCCAACACCTTTAGACTCATATCTGCTTCGCTTTTCCTTTCCTTCCCTTACAAAGAAAGCAACTTTGTAAAGTATCACTCTGAATTGTAACTCATTTTCATGTTCAAAAAAATCTGTGGCTGAGGATGAAAATTTTGATCAGGCGAAGGAAAATCTAAGTAAAGGGAATTCCATTTTTTAAGTGAAAGGAGGAACTGTGAAGGTGGTTGCCTTACTTTTAAGCCATGTCACTGTAGCTTTTGTAGGATTTGAAAATCCAGATCTGAAGGCATGCAGAGCAGTGGAGCAGTGAGCCAAGCAGCATCCTATATCCCTTCTCATTTTAGCACTGAATGCTGTGGATTTGGCCCACAGTGGCTGAGGGGAAAATCCACAGCACTCTTTTCAAGGGCCTCTGGGATTCTAGGGTAACATTTTGTCTCTTCCTAACCAACCCAAATCAAGTGCTGTCGCCAACACCCATGACCACTGGTACACAGGAGTGAAGGGGTGAGAACAGGACAGTGAGAGAGGGTGGCAAAGGGGGTGGGCACACCCTTGGGCAGACCACGCATAAGAAATTTGTGTATCATACAGGCAGCCTGGAGGCAAAAGCCAGCTCAGCATGGACATCAGGGTATGTATATTCTGTAAAGGGAAAGGATCTCCTTGGGAGGATGCCCAAAACAGAGCACTTTTGGCATATCTGTAATTCCTGCTGGCAACAAATAAAACTCTCAAGGTCATATGCTATTAACACTGTCTTTCCTGTGGACTGTATCTTCTAGGTTGCCGTGCATAATCCTAACTTTATCATTTGTGCCCCCAAATCTTGGAAGAGCTTTTGAGTTGATTTTCTTCTTCCCTAAGATCTTTCAGCAGCATAAACAACTGTGTCAGGGGCTAAAATTACTGCATCTATCTAGTCACAGAGACTTTTTAAAACTAGAGAGCTGTAGTTTCTAGATGACTAATATTCATCCCTCAAAAACTACAATCAAGTAGTCCAGTTTCCCCAAACTGCCCTTCACATGTCGACCAATCTTAGATTATCTTGGCTTAAAGCAGCCTGCTAACTGTCTTGTCATTGCAGTGAGGACAATGACACAGTTCCCAGCCACATCCACTGGGAGCAGTTAGTGCACAGGCCCTTGTGGAAATTCACAAATCCCTCTGTATGTGATATACTTAGGAGAGCTGGGGAGGTCCTTGATTAGAAAAAAGTGCAGTGAAGTATTCTAAATTAATAAGATGGAATAACTCAGGCTGGTGGTCAAATTTATCTTGATTTTCCTGGAGTAAAATGGAGACATTTTGCTATTAACCACAGAAATATAACTCGGCTTCAGAGTGGTGTTCTCACAGAGTTTTAGAAATTAGTATTCAGGGACAGCTCCTTACTGGTCAGTTTTTGGGGAAAAAACCCCAATTTTACTTAAACTTAACAACTAGTTAATATTAAAATAAGCTAAATATCTTCATTCTGGTAGAAAAATGTAGCTCTTTGAAGCTTTCTGCAATTAAGCAGTTTAAAGCAGAAGGATTTGTCCTAAATTATGGACATTTACCTAGACACAGGGTGTGAACAGCACTGAAGAGTTTAATGCAGCTTGTGCAGAGCAGAGTAAGTTCTAATGGGCTTTTTGACACATTCAGCAGTGAAGCCTTCTTGAATGACATCTGACATCAGAGCACCTTACAGCACACCTGCGCAGCAAGGCAGCCCCATTTTCTCATTGTCTAGATGACAAGATATATACAGAGAGAGCAAATGACTTGCCCCGAATCCTGCAGAAATTCAGGAAAGAGCTGAGAAGCTGATCAGCAGCCTCCTACAGACAACTAGAACTCTTCCTGCTGCACAAACCTTTCTCTCTTCAGGAGTTTTAGGTGATGAGCCGTTCTCTGTGTATTTTTATGTTTTGGGGCTTCTTGTGTCCACGCTTTCCCATTCCTGGTAAATAAATCCTGCAAACAGTACTTTGCTGTTCACTTAATTAACATACTTTTTCTCCAATCAAAGAAGTGTTTTCCAGGAAGTCTTCTGCCTTGTTGAAGCCTTAGAGCATGCCGATGTGCTCCTTTGAGATCCTTGCAGGAGAAACCCTTCCTGAATTTGTGGGAAAACCTTGTCCACTGAAAAAACACAAGGGTGAGTAAAAAATATTTTTTCTGGAAGATCTTTAGCTAGCACATGCCAATAACTGACTGTATTTCCAGGTGCTCTCAGGTATATTCACTCACCCCATGCAAGGAAATACAGTCTGTCATCTTCCATAACCAGAAGAGGGGTAAACAAAAAGAGGTGCAAACTGCAGTTACCTATATCCTTCCTCACTGTTTTCAGAGATTTTTCGTGGATCAGTCAGATCAGTGGGAAAGCTGCTGTTCATTTAAGCTGCTGGAAACTTGTCCTTATTGATTTAAATGCAGCAGTTCTTGTTATGCTGAATTCATGATTGAGTGATTTGGCTAGGGCTGGAAGAATGTGACCTTTAATGCATAAGTAAATAAGCTGTTCCATCATGTATAATCTCTCCCATATGACAGATCTGTGACTGTCTAAAGTGACAGAAATATCGTATTAGTCTTTATTTTTTGAGATATATTATCACAAAAAGTCACAAATCATTCCTGTCAGTGTGCAGAGAGCTGCTAATGAAAGAATTTCATTCTAGAGTGCTATCTGTGATGGATGTAAAGTTGTAAGAAGTACGGTAAGTAAAATAAAGCAAGGTTAATCTAATCTCTTCCATAAAGCAGACAGGAAAAGAAACTATGATTTAAAATAAACTCAAACAGAGAAAGTCAGTAACAGGCCACTGCTCCATTTCACTCATTCATTCATTAACTCCAATGTTTCTTCTTGAATTTTAGGAGACAAAGCAATATTCTGAGCTAAATTTAAAAGCAAACCAAGTCCTAATGTAACATGGAAAAGAAAGAGTGGGTTATTTTTGTTACTTAGTTTTATGTTAAGAATAGTGAGGCCCTAATGCCTCTTGTGTGTCATAGAATCGTAGAATGGCCTGGGTTGGAAGGGACATTAAAGATCATCCAATTCCAACCCTCTACCATGAGCAGGGACACCTTTTGCTAGACCAGGCTGCTCAGAGCCCCATCCAGCCTGGCCTTGAACACTGCCAGGGATGGGGCATCCACAACTTCACTGGGAAACCTGTGCCAGTGCTTCACCAACCTTACAATAAGGATTTTTTCCCTAATATCTGATCTAAACCTGCTCTCTTTCAGTACAAAGCCAATCTCCCTTGTTCTGTCACTATATTACTGCCCTTATAAGTCTTGCCTCATCTTTCTTGTAGGTTCCCTTCAGGTCCTGGAAGGCCACAATTAGGTCACTCCAAAGCCTTCTCCTGACTGAACAATCCCAATTCTCTAATTAACTTGGTGGCCTTCTCTGGATTCACTCCAACAGGTCAATGTCCTTCCTTCAAGTGTCATTCAGGCAAAACCAATGTTAAATCTTAGTAATTCATAGTATTATTCAGGACGCATATCCCAATTCATCTTGGTTTCATTTGCAATGTCCCGTGGTTGCAAAAGTACTGCCCTTCCTCTGTTCTTTTCCTTCCCTTCCTCTGTCCATCTCTCTCTTCTTTCCTTAATTCTTAGTTGACCTCTTCTCTCAGGCAGTCTTTTGTTTGAAAATCTGCCAGTCAGTCCAAGTCTAACTCTTCCTACAGTACTTCAGAGTCTTAAGTGAAACAGCTTCCATTCCCCCTTCTCTGGTCTCTGTATTCCTCATGCAGTGCTGGAGGAATACTCACTGACAGTGCAGAGCATCAGAATGAATGGATGTCTCTGAGAAGAAAGGTGGCTTCATTTTTCTGCCTTAGGCCAAGAATTCATCTGATCCAAAATACATCACTATCAGTGGAAAGACTTATGTCTGTTTCTGGGGTTTTAGGAAGGCTGTGAGGAGCCTTTAGGGATGAGAGGGAATTGGATTTGGCCTCAAAATTTCTGCCCTCAGAGATTCTGGATTTTCAACTGGTCAGTTTCTTTAGTGATTAAAAAACCACTGATATAAACACAAATAAAAAGAGGATTTCACTAATACATTTGTCATACCCACTCCCTACCACCCCAGACTACTGGGAAGTTCTCGTTATTATTTCTCTGTTGTTTTTTCTCTTTCCAATCTGAATGCTGCTCCTGAGATGGCACAGATAACAAGTCTGCAGTGTCCTCTACCTACACTGATGCCATCTGCACAATGTCCTTGATCATGACTAAAGATAAGCCCTAGAGGTCTGGCTTCAATATTGCTAGGCCAGTTACTAACAATCAAGCTTGTAAGAATTTCAAAGTTAGGCAAAGGGCAGATTGGCTGCAAGTAGATGGAAGTGAAGCAGGAGGGAAGAATCTACGCCCTGCTGGCTTTGAGCTCTATGGCTCTTGCCCTCTGAGCCCACTGCACTAAAAGGATGTATTTGCACAGGTGCAAGCATTGTGCTTATTATGGAGGAGAGGCTTTGTGTTTCCTGAAGAAAAATTAACACAAAGCATATAGGTTTGAAATACATGTTGTGCATCTCCAGTGGGAATGGGGCAGACCTAGGCAAGTACAGTCTTCTGTGGCTGACGGGAAACTGTTGTGCAGAGAGTGATAGGTAATGTTTGTTCTCAGACCCATGAGGCTCTTTGTACAACATCAACGTCAACTGCAGACAAACATTTGAGGGTCAGAATTGGTGGACCAAACTGTAACTCTTTTCTTACATGTCTCTACAACACTCATGATTCACTGGTCTTTTTAGGCTCGAACAGAAATCTGACTTGTAGAAGTCATAAACCAACCCACAATTACCACAGCACCCATATGAAAACACCTTTCAAGAGAGAGCAGATTTCAGTTTGAAGCCTGGTTATTACACATAATAAGCCAAATTCTCCACTGACGTCAGTGTGGAAGGGGTGTGAGTCACTACTGAATTTGGACCAGTTTTAGCCAAGAAGATGGGAATGATAAAATGCACCCTGGCACTATCAAATGCCAGTAAAATTTGCCCAAACACTGTTGCAGCACTTTGGAGTGAGTGGATGGGCCTGGATATAACGAGAATGATCTGTTTTTCATCTGCACATGCTTCCTATGACCAAATAAATATGTGCCTGCTTTTTGAAAGAAAACCAACCACATTTTATGCAGCAAACTAGCTTTTAATGAATGCTGAGTAACAGTGATGCTGCCTGCCTGCATTACCTTTTATTGCAGCAGGACCATCTCTCCAAGATGAGCTTTGCCATAAGCATCACCTTTTAAGTATAATACTTACCTTTTGATTAAGCCCTAGGCAGAGCTTGGGCACAGGCTGTTTGTTAGTATGGTAGATCAACTCACTTAAACAAATAGTGATCCTGTGCAAGGCACTGCAGCATTCTTGGCAGGTAAAGCAATAATATGGCAGTCATCCTTGAACTTGTCAAATGGTTCCAGGTGTGCTTGCAGATGTCATCTGAAGTTGCCTGAAATAATTTACTTTACAATGACAAGGAGAGAAAAAAGAGCAGAGCTGGGACAGAAGAACTGAAAAGATGTGTGTCTGTTAGTAAACACCTTTATAGTATTACATGGAACTTTTAGTGAGCATTATGAGCTATAGTTACTTTAATTTCTGCTGAAGTTGAAGGAGTGAATTGATCTTTCTGCTACCAGTTGAGAAATCAAAAGTGTTTCATTGACATTTTGCTGTTCAGTGTAAGAATTTGGATATCAAAAATAACAGACTGTTTTTCTTTCGTCTTTTTGAATGTTTGTCTTTTTGGTATTTTAACAGATGTGCTCCCTAACTCCTGACAGAACTGCAGCCACTAAAAGTGAACAACTGACAGCAGTTCTTGGAATTCCCCAGTAAAGAAAAGTGCAAAGCTTCCCTTCGAAGTTCAATGGGGAAGAGTCAAAGTGGGATGATAAGTATGAATGATGATTCAACTGATGATGGATTGGCCCACACTGAAAATTAAGGGTGTTCAGCCCAGTTACTTTAAAGGCTTGGGTGTTAAGACTGGAGGTCTAGTACAGAACACTCTGCTCTTCATTGATCATAAGTGATGAAAAGTAAACATCTTTGCACAGTGGGTCGATCAAATGTGAGACAACAGAGTTTGAGCTGCAAAATCCATAAAGCAATACCACAAACACCCAGAGCTTGGGCTGACAAACTTGGACTCCACAGTCTCATAAAGCTAGTGTGATAGGCAAGCAGAGGATCATCAAGACCTCCTTTTCACACTGGAAGTAAAATCCCAAGCCTGGAATCTCTCTTGCACAGGAGCCCATGTTATATCCTGCAAAGACAAAGACACCTGCTTTGATTTATAATGTACTTGCTGGTATGTGGCAGTTTTTCTTGCCCATCCCTTCCCATTTCCCAGGGGTTCCAATTCAGTTTGTCAGCAATCTCAAGAACACCCAAGTGAAGAGAAAGGGAAAAGCCTGCCTGGAGTGTGTGCTAACTACTGAAGGTGTCACCCTGAAGGGGATGAAGAATAGATGAGTGATAGAGAGGTCTCTTGAGTACACCAGGAGGCAGAAAGGGAAGAGAGCAGAGCTTATCATTCAGTGCTGCTGAGCTGAGTGACAGGGGAGTTTGCACAGTGATCACAGGATGCACAAGAGAGTGAACCTCATGGGCAGTACAGCAGTGCAGCTGTGGGAGGTAAGTGGGGATGACTCAAGAGAGGAAGAGAAGGAATATTTAGTCTTTACACTATTTTTCAGTGAACTCTCCAATGGGGCACTGCTGCTTTGCTGGAACACCTAGCAAACTTGTAAAATAGCACTGATCTGCAGTCTTTTTATTGTTTAACATGGAATAAGCTGTTAGTCTGTACCTTCTATTGGTAGTATGACAGTAATAATGAAAGACTTTTAGCTGTATGAAGTGGTAGAAGAATAAAGCCAGTAAATCTTCCATTTAAGTCCTTACACCTGTCACCTAAACCAGGCTAGTAAAATGAGCATATTTTATGTTAGTCAGGATTGCCCTAATGAATTCTTATCCCCATTCTTTAAAGTGACCCATGGGACTTGACTTGACTACAGTCTGCTGAGGGCCAGCAGCACAACAGAAGGCTGGTAAATATTTAATATCACATTTGTTTTGTGAATTAATTTTGCAGTAGCATTATTGATGCTGTAAACTTGAGTCTATGATCCTTACAGAAATACATACAGCTGTTAAGAAAACCAGGATAGGCTTCTCAGCATAGGCTGGAGAAGAATTTCAAAGTTAGGGTGTGGATTTTAGTGCCAGTTAGTCTTTGAGATGACTTCTGCTAGATGTGGACCCATCAGAATCCAGGTTCAGATACAAATATTGTATAGGCAGTAGAGGAAGTGTTTGATTGATGTGACAGCTCCTCTGGGCCAGCTGTGGGAATGGAGCAGTGCCAAGGAACAGCTTTCAGCTTCAGCTTTTGGATTCCTATAGCTGCATTCCCTTCAGTGAATACTCATAAAGGAAAGTAAAAACTACTTAGGAGCAACCTTTTTCCATTCTCCCTTTCTTCACAGGATTTCTTCCAATTTATTAAACCACTTTCATCCTGTGATCTGTCAATTTTGTTTGGAAACCTCCCTGCTGCTAAACATCTTCTTGGGGTTTGAAGTGCTCATCTGACAATTCTGAACAGTCTTTTGTTCATATGCTTCCACTGGTATTTTTTCCAGAGACACAGTACCTAACCTGTCAGAGTTTAAGGAGTGTCTGGTTGATGTTTAGTCATATGGTTTAGTTTTGGGTAGTCCTGCAAGGAGCAGAAACTTGAAATCAATGATCCTTTTAGGTCCCTTTCAACTTGACCTATTCTATGACATTTGCAACCATAAAGTGTGAAGTTCATACTTTTAATTGGGGATCCTGACAAGCTGTGTTGTCCTGAATGATGCAAAGCTGGAGGAATATGGCTCAAGAAGGCAAATAGGTAAAATGCCCATGAGATGATCAGTATAATGAAAGGCTGCAAAACCCTAATGGGACTTGCCTGGTGTAGATAAAGGGCTTCTAGCTGAGGACAAACAGATGGACAAATCAGACAAGAACAGGTCATATCCTTCCCACACTACTACTGTCTCAGTCTTACTAAGTTTTGGCTTTGGATCTTGGCTTTGTCAAAATTTTCCTTTGCAGTCTCCTGTGAAGATGCTTTCGCATTGGCTAACCCATTTTCTCAGCCTGTAGGCTCACACTCTTTCCCATGAGGTTGGCTTCTCACCACCCACCCTCCTCCCTCTCCTGGTCTCTGATTTTCAGAGTAATCAGTAAATGTGTCCTCTGCATGCGAATGCACACCTTCATGGTTCATCTAGACAGATGCACAGATCCACATAATGCTGAATTAATTTTGTCTATGGTTCACTTCACCTGAATAGGAGCTGGAAATCCTGGCAGCTTAGACATCTTAGGGCAGGAAACTCTGATCAGAGGATTCAGGGACACTGTTGGAAATTCTGTTCACTGCCGTCTGTATTGTTTACTGCCTCAATCTTTTTGTCAGGTGACAGGCTTGAAAAGGATTTGGATAGTGAAGCAGAGAGCCATCCACAAACTCATCACTGACAGACTGGGAGAGGAGCAGGGGGCAGAGTTGCCAGAGGACATAGCCACCTTGTGTCCTTCCTGTTCTTTACCAGGTGTACACAAACACCTGCAGAATCAGTGCTTCACCAGCTCTCCTCACCTGGGCCAGTAGCATTTTACAGGCTTCTCTGTGTGCACAAGCAAAACCTCTTCCTGCTGCTTCTTTGTTCCTGGAGGGGAGAAAATCCAACAGTCATACTGCTTGATTTGAAGTTGCTAAGTCAGTGATCAAGAATTTTGGCCTGAGCCTTTGCTTCAGACGTTGATGTCATGAGGACAAGCAAAACACCTTTTCTGAAAAGATGAATAGAAGCGGAAAACTTGCTTGTTATATTTATGCATAAGGAGGATATTTTTTAGGAAAATTTTATTTCTTTATCTGCAGTTGAAAGAGAGCGAGAGCAATGTTTTTTTTATTTTATTTTATTTGTATGGCTCAGCTCTTGGCAGGCAGATGGCGCCAGATGGGCGTTCAGTGTGGCAAAAAGCCTCTTCTGCCGGCTGGAGCAGGGCAGCGCTGGTTTGTCTGCTGGCAGGACAAACAGGAGCACGGATGCTGTGTCTGCCACACTGAATGTTTATCACACCTGTGCTGCAGTGAAAATACATCCACAGCAAAGATTTGGTATAGGGAGAGTAGGTTTTCCTGAAACTACACGTTGCGTGACAAAAATAAAGAAAGAAATAATAAAACAACAAATATGTTTAGAATCATAGAATGGCTCAGGTTGGAAAGGACCTTAAAAATCATCTAGTTCCAATCTTTCACTAGACCAGGTTGCTCAGAGCCCCATCCTTCCTGTTGCATTGAACACTGCCAGGGATGGGACATCCACAGCTCCTCTGGGCAACCTGTTCCAGTGCCTCACCACCCTCACAGTAAAGAATTTCTCCCTGACATTTAATCTAAACCTACTCCTTTCCAGTTGGAAGCCTTTATCTCTTGTCCTGACACTACATGCCCTAGTAAACAATTTTTCCCCATCTCTCTTGTAGGCTCCCTTCAGGTACTGGGAACCTGTTGGTTTTGTTTTGGGTTTTATTATCATGTGCAAGACATCCTTATCAAGCCCCCGTATTATTCTGCTATAAATGAGGGAGCATTTTCTTTACCAATTCTGATTCTACTATCTTTATTGTGATCTTTGGTATATATCTCCATGGTACTTATCCCCAAGGAAAATCCCTAGAGTAGCAGCAGAAAGATGCTTTACAAAACTGAGAAACTGCCTGGAATCAAATCTCCAGGTCCTGGGGAAATGTGGGGCTTTGGGATTTGCTGCTTCCCAGAGCTCCTTCTTTTCCTGCTGAGGTGAACAACTAAAGGAGGGCAGGTGACTCACTGTGTAAGAAACAGAACTAAATCAACCTATTCAAAACATGATCAGTCAAAGCATAAGACAAAATTTTGAGTGTCCCTGAAGACTTTCACAAAATACTAAATTCTGATAGTAAAAACATGAAGGAGTGTATGAGGGACCCAGTTTTGGACCACTTTTTCTAGGAACTTGCGGATACAGGATAGGTTTCAAGTTTGCAGCTGCAGCCTTCAGTTGTCTTCTGTTCTTTCCAGATGGTCCAATTATTGAAGAATCTGTCCTTGAGCTTTGTGTGACACACAGTGTCATTGTGGAGAACCAAGTGGACTGCAAGCATCGAGGTCCCTTCCAAGGCAAAGCCTAGGCCCAAAGTCACGTCAAGGACAGCATGGAGGAGACAGAGGAAGAAAACATGGTGTTGGAGAAAGCCAATGACTGCATTACAACCAAAATCTTGGTGAGAAAAGATAGTGGAGCCATTGTGCTGAATCTGAAAAATCACTGTGTCAGGAGAGGAATATAGTGATAGGAACAGGGGCAATGGCTTCAACGGTATGTTTAACATGAGGAAGAAATTCCATACTGTGAGGGTGGTGAAGCACTGGCACAGGTTGCCCAGAGAAGCTGTGGATGCCCCATCCCTGGAAATGCTCCAGACTAGGTTGGATGGGCTCTGAGCAGCCTGGTCTAGTGGGAGATGTCCCTGCTCACGGCAGAGGATTGGAAGGAGATGATCTTTAAGGTTCCTTTCAATCAAAACCATTCTGTGAAAAACTAATTTAGTTAGAAAACACTACTGAGCTATCTTCTGGGAGCTATAGTTCAGGTACCTGATCTAGTTGAAGCTGTCCCTGCTTATTGCAGGGGGATTGGACTAGATGAGCTTTAGAAGTCCCAACTCAAACTGTTTTGTGAGACCTCTTGTTTCTATATTTGATCCCAAATGAAAGCAATTTTATAGTCCCTATTCCCAAGACCAGAGTGCATCACAGGATATACAAGACAAACAGCATGTCTGGGCTATTGAAACATTTAAGAAAGTAAATCGACAGCTTGAAGCAATATATAATTTTTCACCTAAAGCTTCATTTTTGTCCAAACTTCCTATGGATTAGGGAAGATGTTTCTGAGCTGCTCTGCAAAGCACTGCAGAAAGAGCTTTCAGAATAAGTGCAATAATTGAAATGTTTAAACATTTGAAATGACCAAGGGAAGTAGGTGGCAAAGAAATCATCTTTAGAAAAGCACTGTGACCATGAATAAATCTAAACATATACGTTACCCTCCTTGACTTCCTGCTATACATACATATATTTCTTTGCACACACAAATATAACAAATACACACAATTTGGAGTCAATAAATTGATTGTTCTGTGCTAATTTGATTTTCTTCTCTGTAAAGCCTCTGAGAGAGGTGTCTCACAAAAGTTGCTTAAGTGGCTTATTACCCACAAGCAACAATGAGAGGCCAGAGCATTCAGCACCTCTGAAAATCACACCTATGGATTTGGCTAATTTTGACTGCTTTTTCCTGAATTAGACCAGAACTGACTTGAACAAGTGGCTGATTTTGTTGTATCCATCAGATAGCAACCGTATGATCCATGTTTAACACAGCTTGTGCAACACATGGGAGTGTTTCTATCAGCAGCAGCATCTGACTAATGAGACTGTTGCTCTTCTTCTTCTGCTAGTATTTTGGTTCTTTCTTGGATTCTTTCCTCTGTCTCATTCAGAATGTTGGGATTTCATATTAATTGAATTGCAATCACTCATGGTATTGTGCTGGTTTCAGCTGGGATAAAGTTAATTTTCTTCTTACTAGCTAGTACAACACTGCTTTGGATTTTGTAGCCATGTAGTGTTTTCTCTTATTAAAGTACTATTCCGTTTCCCATGCTTTGCCAGTGAGCAGGTGCACAAGAAAGCTGGGAGGGAGCACGGCCAGGACAGCTGGCCCAACCTGGCCAGAGGGATATTCTTATACCATAGACTATAATGCTCAGTATATAAACTGGGAAGAAATGGCTTGGGCCTGCAAGTCACTGCTCAGGGACAGGCTGGGCCTCTGTCAGAGGGTGATAAGCAACTGTAGCCATCTCTTGGGTTTTATTTCCCTCTCTCTCCCCCCTTTTCATCTTCTTGGTTTATCTCAGTCCAAAAGCAATAAAAATTAAATTAGTGATCCCTATGTAACTATTAAAACAAGGACACGGAGATTCCCAGCTAGGGGCAATTAAGTATCTGCAAACAGCAGAGAGCAACGTGATGAAGGTGATCTGAGGTGTAGGTAGCTTCAGTACTTAAGGTTCACATAGAGGTTGCCAAAGGCCCTAATGTATGCCAAAGAATATAATTTGTCATACATGTTACTATGCTCATCAACCCCCCCCCCCCATTAACCCTTTTAAAAGAAGAGAAAATTCCTGTGAGATTTATGAAAGTTGCTTACATTCTTTTATTTTAATACTGGATTTTTAGTAGTAAAGAATATGTGCCTAGTTCTGAACCGATCAATACCACAGACATACTCCAAAAGATTTACAGTAGCCTAAGAAATGCTGAAATGGGCAGATTTTATTTTGTGCCAGTAACAGAGACTTCTTTCTCTATATGACTAAAGCATTTTACAGATAAAAGACTGTCAGTGCCATCAATAAATACCCTAAACTATTGATGGAGTCCTGTAATAGATACTGAAGAGGGCCTTAAGTAGTTGCACGTAATTCAGAAAATAAAATGGCCAAGTGTGGAAGCCAGTATAGCTGAAAAACAGAGAATTCTATGTAGTAGATGAAGCCCTTGAGGTTAAAGTTACTCAGATGGGAAAACATTCAGGCTCCTTTACATCAGAAAACAACAGAAAACAAAAACAAACAATTTAAAGCCTGGAGCTATGATTCTTCTCCTATTTGAAGACTTGCATTATATCACATTCTGTTTAGGAGAGGAGAATACCCTCTGCCCGTATGTACTGTATTCCTTATGACTCCTGTGCTCAAATGAGAGTAAAAAAGCCATGAGCATCGAGTTTGTTGTGGCATGCTGCACTGGATTATTTTTTTGGTGCCAGGGGGAAGGTTGTTGCATTTTAGCTGAGAATTTCAGAGCAGGACTTGAATTTGGATACACAGCTCCCTACTATTTTGATGGAAAACATACAGCTTTTTTAAAGGTCGATCTTTTGTTCTTCTCCTGTATTATGGAGGCTGCTGCAAAGTGGACTAAAGAGCAAAAAACAAGGTCTGTATTTTTTTTAATTATTATTAATTAGGAGTATTGCAATCTTTGGCAAATAAACTTGAAGAACATTAATAGGATCTTGCAAGTCAGTAAGCACATTACCTAATCCCAGTCCACATAGCACCTGACTACTTCCCACAGACTGTCGGAGGGATTTATTAAACAAGAAGAGACACAAGGGACTCAAAGTCCTAGAAAACAGGTTGTAGGAAATGTACTGCAGAGCTCACCAGCCAGCTAGGAAGAGACAGAAGCAAACCTTTAATGCTAAACACCTCTTCTAAGCACATGTGAGTGGTAGGCAGTGCTCATAGCAGACTCCCAGATGATTCTGTGCCAGAATGTTTGAGTTTTTTTTCTTAAATGGCCAACCTTGAAACAGCATCTCCATTATGTGCCATGTTAGGAACCACATTGCTTTGCTGTACAGAATTTGCTCTGTGTTTATTAGGGCTCTTTTTATACCCCAAAACCCTGCAGGTTTGGCATCTCGAAATGGGTCCAGCTCTATATTCACATCTGCAAGCTGTGGACTCTCCTGCTGTCACAGAGCCTTCAGAACTGCTGAAGGTGGTGGATTTTTTAACTACACCCTTGGCTTAGCCTAGAAGAGAACCGGATCATGGAGATGTTTTGTCAGAATACACATTAGAGACATGAGTTGAGGACACCAAAAAGTAGATCCCTATCTCTAGTACCACTTACAGACAAATACTACTTCTGAACCCAAGCCATGAGTGAATCTGGTATGGGAGAAGCAGAGTTGTTAGAGGAAGGAATTCTAGCAACGTCACCCTTAGGTGAGACCTGCAGTATTCATCTAGCTGGAACTCCTATCTGTCAGCTGTTACTTTCTTTCATTTTTAACATATACCACATTTTGTAAACTTTAATTAGATTCATCTTGCACCAAAAAAAAGCATTTATCATCACAGCTTGGCTGGGTTTTGTTCAGTTTTCAGAGGTTCTGAGAGGAGATGGAGAACAGCACAAAGTTGTGCAGTCCTTGAGCCAAATTTAAATCATTCTGCCATTCTTCTTGCTAAGCTCACCCCTGAATGTGTCAGGTTTAATGGTGTAAATAGTTGTTTTTTTCCATCACATGACTTCTCACATCACGCCTCAGATGTGGTTACAAGGTCACTGTTGGAAAATTCTCTGATTTCTGACATGGACTCAGTAGTCTCAGGATGGGTTAGGACAGTTGATACTACAGTAAACAAACCATCATGTTTGAAACAGCCATTTGCTGTAAAGATGTGGTGTTACTAAAACAGGATTATAATCCTTTCATGCCCTCAGTGAGCACTCAGCATTCTGGCACCAAAAGCTGAAGTAATATTGGCAGAGGTCATGCTTCAAGTACACTAATTACGTCTTGAGAATGAAGACACAAATGAGAATGACCTGCCATGAAATCCCTAGCTACCTTACTAATTGAGGTAGCAAAGCATCTAAATCTTTATTGTTTAGAACTTGTTTGCTTAATTATTAATTAGAAAATTCAGGCTTTTTGTCTTGATACTCCCAGGTGACAAAGCATGGTGCTGGCTGTCCTCAGTAGCAGTAAGGCCAGCAGGAAAAGGTGATTCATGAGTAGAGCAGAAGGACATTCAGGTTTCACTGAGGAAGCCTCAGAAGGCAGCAATCCAGGTGGCCAATATGAAAAATGGTCGTTTCTCTTCTCAGTCTCCTTTTTGAAACTACACTGCTCATCTATGAGGCATGGCTTTGTTACTGTATCAAGTATACACCAAAAATTCCCAGAGACATTTTAGGCTCCAGACAAACTTCTCTGGTGTGGCATGGCAACATATGAAGTACTGTGCTGAAGAGTATGAGAAGTCCTGTGAGAAACAGACATTATACAAAACTGCTTGTAGCAGAATTTGGACAGTAAAATCATCAAATGAGGCATTAATGCTTACCTTTTCCTTTCTTTTGTTCTCATTCATGTATTACATGTAAACTTTTTTTGGCACATTTTTTACATTATTTTTAAATAATGTAAAATTCCTGTTCCACCCACCTCACCTGAAATTGTCCTGAGTAGGTGCTTATCAAAAAGCAGTTGATTTTGTGGTTGCACAACTATTGAGAGAAGAGCTAACAACATCTTAACTCTTACATGTAGTGCCTTCTGCTGAAACAGTCTGAAGGGTTCTTCTTACATTTCTCTGACGTGACTCAACAGGCTGAAGAATGGCTGTGCCTTTCTGTGCAATCTCTCATTCTCTTATTTTTAAAATTTTTCTCTCACTGTCTGTTTTCTTTTATTCCCACCCACCCAGGTTTGATCTGACTGTGAGGCTGAAGAGCCACATGGTGGTTTGTTCTGGGACAGCACCATGCCTTCACACATCTTTTCAGTGAGCTTTTGTGTTATGTGCTGTCAGAGGAGAAATCCTGCAATTAGTGTCTTCTTGGGCATCTGATGAAATACAGCAGCAGGGTTTTGGAGGCTGGAGTCACCTTTTGGCCTTTATCACAAGCTTTCACTTTAGTTTAAAAGTTGACTCTTGGAGAAAACTCATGCAGAGCTTCACGTTCACAAAGCCCTGCTCACCGTTTTTATGGCAAACCTTTTTATAGGCCCCTCAGTGGTGATAGAGGGACTTCTGTGCACACAGGTTTGTCAGCTGCACAGCCCAGCCCTTCACGTGGGGACCATCAGTGCTCAACAAACCGTAAAACATCGGGGAAGCTCTGTGATTCACCATGAGATGCAGAATTTTTCAAGCATGCAACTACAGTTCATGTTAGGTGAAGAGAAATCATTCTTGATTAAACCTTGAGTGGTCAAGGGTTGTAAAGACAGTGCTTGAGGTCCCAGCACTGCCTTGTCTGAGGTCCAATTTATGTTGACATGGATGTTGAACTCATTTATATAGATGCTAACAGCAATTTATATGCTTTCCTCTTTTATTTTTAATCTTAGAACTACATGAACTCAGGCTCCACAGGACCTTGCAGAATGAGCCCCATGTAAAAAGGTATCTCTCAGTTTAAATTGTACAAGTTGATCTGTATCACACCAGCTGTTTTCCCTCCACTTCCAAGATGATCAAACTAATGAGCTGTAGCATGAATCTGCCAGGCCACGCCAGCTGTGTGCACTTTGCTGGGGACAAAGCCTGCCGTTGCAGATTGAAGAAATATCTGAAACATTTTTGTATTGGGCTGATTCCATACAAGTAGCTCCTGTAGCCACAGACATCCCTGTTGTGCTCAAAGATGGGGTTTGTTACTGTTGCTGCCCAAGCCAGGAAGCAGAACTTTATGGTTACAGTTGTCTCGGCCAGTGCTCCCCACCACCACCACCAGTGGTGTGGCAAAAAGAGGGAGGACAAGAACCATTCCCAGTCCTGATCCACAGCACCAAGTGATTTGTTTCTGACCTGTACTACATTATCCTCAAGAAAAGTTGCAGAGATGTCCTTTACAACATTAACATGTGAGCTGCAGGTACAGTATAGAGAAAACTCCATCACTTTGGGGTACTGACAGGAGATACTCTTCTGCTGATGGAAATTACACACAGTTTCTGCATCAGTACTAGAGTTAGGAAGATTGTATATTTTTTTCTTTAAAATAAAAAACCTCAGATGCTTCCAATGATACAACCCTTTATCCAAAAAAGGCCATGGGAGCAATCCAAAATGTTTTCACTCAAGGGGAGAAAGACTCCCTGGTCAGAAAAGACTTTCCTGTTGTTTCCCAACCCCCTCCTTCATGTTAGCTGAAGCCTGGAAGCAGCACGGCTCAGGGCCAAAGAATTAGGATGGTACTTCGACGGCTTTATTTACTCTGTTCAATGTGGAGGGAAGAGGTGAAGCAGTTGTTGCTCCAGACACTCCCAATGCTACCTTGTTTTCCATGTCATTATTTGAACAAGCAAATCCCCATAACACCACTGACACAATAGTGTCTGTCCCCTCAGCAATCTGGTGGCACCATTTTCATTGCCAGTGGGTCTGTGGCAGGCTGGCTTGGGTCCTGAGAGAGATTTCTATTACTGCAATGATCTGCTGGTGTTACAGACCTATGTACCTGTCATCCTTTCAGAGAATGCTATTCAAAACTAACAGCCTTATTTTTTCATCAGAAGGTAATTACACAGTACAAATAAGCCCTCAGGTTGCTCAGGGTAGAAGAAATCAAGGAAGGAAGTACTTTCCTAGATATACAGTGACTTTGGAAGTGAATATTTTTGCCCCAGAGAAGGACAGAGGGAGGGAGCCGAACAGAATAAACTAGTGCTTAAATGGCTCATTAATTCTTAGCTTTCCCTAACCACCCAGTAATCTGCAGCTGGCTGAAGGAGTCCCAGACACCATGACCCTAAACCACAGCTCAGATGCAGAAGACAACTAGGGGATGTATCATGGTGTCCTGCAATGTGATTTCAGTACTGACTGTGGTTCACAGGCACAGAGAAGGTCTACAGCAATAAATTCCCTGTCACAGGCCTGCTCCCAGGGAGGAAATATTTCTTCTGAGTCATTGTCTGCAAGGAAGTGGGGACACTGACCCTCTGGATTCACAGGAGCAATGGAACATCTCCAAACACAGAGGTAAGCACAAGACTTGGGGTTAAGCTCAGGCTCCCTGTGTGGCCTTGAGTATGTCACTGACCAGCTTTGCACCTCAGGTGCTCACTTGGGGATTAGATATAAAAATATCTCTTCTTCTATCCCTTCCATTTGTTGGCAATCTCTTCAGGACCAGGCTTCCTTTTACTACCTGTGTATGTAGCCCATTACATAGCACTTTATACAGATGCTGTTTAAATTAAAATTCAGGACATCCATGTGCTCAGAGGGTGATATCATCATGTCTTGACAGACCAGAAGATTGTGTTACAAGTCATTTGTCTTGTAGCACATTTTCAGTCTGACTGGGATTTGCTCTCTAAATGAGAAGCAAAGAAATCTGTGACACACAGGAGACTGTGTGACAGCCTTTCTGGACCAAAAGTCCCTGAAAGCACATTAAATTAAACATTTAGAGGTCATTCTGTCAGGTAAATGCCTTCTTCTTTGTTCAGTTGCTCCCTACACGTGCCTAATCGTAACACGGATGTCTAATCAGCAGTGCTCCCAAATATAACTGAACATGGCCCAGCTCATCAAGGCAAAATGGTAAGTGATCCTTCTGCCCAGTCTGGGGAATTGCAGAATGCAATGACTCTAAATGGTGAGATCAAAGACAATTTTTTTGGATTGGCCTGTGCCTGGTGTAATAAACAAGATAGTAATATAAAAAATTATATATCAATACATATTACTAGATAAGGCATCTATTTCTTCAGAAGCCTATCCACATGCTGCTATGAGTCTTCTAAACCCATTAAGAGTAATGGGCAACACATTAAATTGACAGAATGAGTGGTACACTAAAAGGAGTAATGAGGTGTCAAATTTGTATTTGTATTTACCAGTCAGCCTTTCCTGATGGATTAGACCATAGGTGTGGTACTTTGGTTATGTGTGCAGGTGAGAAAGAGCACTTCCAGTTATGAAGTCGTGTTCTTGTGTGGAAGTGCTATAGGCCTGGGTTCTACAGAGTCTGAAATTACTTCAGTAACTTCTGTGCATGTTGGGCAAGTGTAGGAGAGTTGTAAATGGAGAGAAGTTAGGTTGGAGGTGCCTTGCACTACAATCCTTTGATAACAGCCTACCTGTCTTCAGGCAGGACCAGCAGGACGCAGATGTGAACTAATTTCCTATTCTTCATTATAAATGGCAAGTCACAAGGTTTATTTGCATAAACCTGAGAGATGGTAGAAAAACTCTGAAGGAGAATGAGGAGATAAGCTCTTTTCTGAGAATGAGGTCTCATGAAAGAATTTTGCCATACAGTGCTGCACTTACAATCCAGGGGATTGAACTGATGAGATCCCATGCCAATGCTGCAAGCAGTATTAAGTACTTCAAGAAATGTGTTTAAATACAGGCTGAAAATAGAAGATTTGTAGTGGACACTGGAAATTAAATTGTACACACAGTTCCTCTTGATTTCCCCCGAGCATTCTGTAGACTATTAATGCCTCACCAGCAGAGCAATATCCCTTCCTCTGCAGAATCACCTACTTTGGTTTATAATTGGGTGTAATTTAATCATGCATTTCTAAAGTGCTTTGGGAGCCAAATATCCAAAAGCACTTCACAATTTAATGGCATTAGTATGAGAAGGCATTGATATATCCCTGTGGAGCAAAAGTCTGACACCTCAGTTATAGCTGAAAAAACAAAGAAATTAATTGCTTGCTTACAGTTGCATAGCAGATTAATGGAAGAATGAGATTTCCAATTCCTTCCCCTCTTTCTTTTCAGTTTGTATTTGTTTGCATGTGGAGACAGGTATGCTGGTCAGATGCCAAGAGTAATGTGGTGTATTGTTCATTCTTCCTACTCCCTGGGTTTTCCCTGATGGGAAGTAAGGTCCAGGTCATGAAGTGTCATACCCAAGCTCTTTAAGATTTGTAATCAGGCAGAAGAAGACTCTGTGTGTTGATGGTGCTGGCTCTGTTTGCATGTTTGTGTGTGCAATGGGAAGCAGCCCGCAGTGACTGTCCTCAGCAGCATTTTGACTTCAAGATGGAGTACCCTGGGAAGGACAATGCTTCTTGCTTCCTGGTCCCACTAAGGAGCCATAGCATGTGACAACAACAGTTGTGCCCTGAGCTGGGCTTTCATCAGCATTCCCCACCACTAGTGACCCAGTACAGGGGTACCATTAGCATCACAGCTAAGCCTAAGCTGTGGCTCACCTCAACAAGAAGCACCTGCCCACTTAAGACCCCTACAACTTTGCAGCTGCCAGCTGATCATCTGTGGTAGCTCAGGTGTGCAGCCACTGGGATTTGGGGGTGATTCCCTCCAGGCTGAGTAACCACAGATTTCTTGTCTGAATGTGGTTCACACCCTGTTATTTTCCAGGACAAGCACACTTGCTGGGACTGGCACTGTGTGTGGATCACACTCCTCTGGGCCCTCTCTCTGTCCACAGAGGAAGAGATTGCTCAGTTTCTAGGTGCTGGAGCTGCAAGGGCTACATTGTGGGAGCTTACCTTCATATCCAAAAAAGCAGCCTAACTCTGTCTTCCTTCGAAGTCATTAAGATTTATCTTCAGTTGTTTTAAGGCAGTCTTGTATCCCTTAAAACGGCTTATTTTGGCCAGCAGGCTTCATTAGTTCCCTAAACAGCTCAGAATAAAACAAGGCCATTTCTCAGTCCCTAACCAGGCTTGCTCTGCATCCATGACATACTTAGCACTTCCAAGAAGTCCATGGATGCATTCTGACAAGAACCTTGTGCTTTTTTTGCACAGACACTGCACTGGGTACATCTGTTCGCTTCCTTTGTAAAATGGAAAGATTTTGCCAACACTGTATGACAGCTAGTAAGGTTTCCAAAACAAAAAGATGAAGAAAATCACATATTTTATATCCCACTCTCCCTTCCCTCTTTTGTTGAACCCAGTGAAGCTTTAAATCAGGTCATAACACAGAGCTTGGTTCCAGCTGGCTCAGGTTGGTGGTGTGAGCATGGACACTTCGAGGTACATAGGGTGAAGTTTTACCAGCAGTTTTAGAGACAGGCCCTGGTGCCTCAGACCTGTTAGTGTCCTCTTAAGGGGGACAAAAGAGAGAAGCTGCCAGGCACAGCTTGAAATGAAACTGATACAGCACAATAATGAGGGACTACATTTGGAAAGATCTTTCAGGGTTATTTTTGTCCAAGATCATTACTTCTGGACAGCCTACTGACAGCTGCTGAACACACAAACACACCCCACCCAGGGTTTGGTTCTCTCTGCTAATGTGGAAGTAGCTCACAGGGAAATGATGCTCACACTGGGTTTCCTGCTCTGATTTTCAAACTGACCCATCTTTGTGTGTACAATACATGCAACACTTCTTCACTGAAGCCAGCAATTGCCCACCCAAAAGACTGAAAACAATTATTTACCATTTTTCTAATAATTCCTGTTGTTACCATGTGTCCCACTTTGCATGCACCCTGATACACTCCTCCCTGAAGCCACAGCTGGACCACAGCTTCCTTGTCCCTAAAATCAGTGGGAGCCTTCTCTGGTTGCCAGCCAGGCTGATGCAAGGAATCCTGATAGCACTGCTCACCCAGTTCAGGAAAGGCAGACAGGCCTAAGGGGCACAAGAATAGCTCCCTATCCCCTCTGAGATCTGCTTGCTGGGTAGCATTTACCTTCTGCCTTCCCACACTGTGCTTGTTTCGGTGAGCACTGTTACAACAGGAACACACCTCTTCAAAGTTATTCAAAGCAGCCTGTTTACAGCAGACCTGGCTGAGGAGCGAGGCTTGCAAAAGCACTGTATGGGTGAGGTGCTGATTTATACCCAGATTCCTCAATGGCAGCCTATGGCTGAGGGCTCCTGGGGCTCCTCCTTGTCTTCACCTGGGCAGTTTCTGGGTAGGGTCTCTCTGCTGCCAGATGTTTGCAGCTGAGTGAGGTGGGAAATCAGAGGTCAGAATAAGAGACTGTAAAACTGACTTTAGCAGATAAGGCATTCATATCAAATCGAGCTTAACTGCACATTTATTTTTGTTATGTTAGGAATTATATTCTTGATAATTTTAGTTCTGTAGGAGAGGTAGTTACTGCCTGGAGTTGGGCACTGTAGGCAGGAGGGCATCATGCTTCACAAGAAAACAAGCACTCTTCATTAGGACACAAGCACCTTCAGACTAGGACTTAAAAGATTTTCTTTAGGGACATTTTTCAGAGACTTTCAGTGGTCATTACCGGCTGACAGGCTGTCCTATGGGAAAGGACTAGGACTGACCTAAGGATTGAGCAAATCTGCTGATTTGAATAACTGTGAAGGAGTAGCTGATTTCTGTGTTGATTCCACAGGGACTGGACCTCTGTCTCAATTCCTCTTAATATATTGTGGTGGGTTTACCTCAGCTGGACGCCTGGTGCAGACCAGAGCCATTTTATCATTAACTCTCCCACAGCTTTTTTTACAGGAAAGAGTAAATTTAACAAAAGGCTTATGAAGCACGGTAAGGATAGGGAGATCACTCACCAATTACCATCACAGGCAAAACACACTCAACTTGTGGAATTTATCAATCAAATCAGAGTACGGTAAGGAGAAGTAAACCCCTAAATTTTAAAATATATTTCCCTTACTCCTCCCTTCTTCCTGGGCTTAACTTAATTTCAGGATTTTTACCTCCTTTACCCACTGGTGCAGGTGGATGGGGAATGGGGCCTGTGGTCAGTTCATCTTGCCTTGTCTTTGCCCTTCTTTCCTGTGCTCTCACATATTCTCACTTGTCTCTTTGGCTGCATTTGCTGTTGCAGTTTTTTTCCCCTTCTCAATAGTGTTGACAAAGAGGCACTTGGACCTGTTGCTGCTACTGGACATGGGAAGCTTTCAGCAGCCTCCCACAGAAGCCATCCCTGCAGTCCCCTCCTGCCACCAAAGCCTTGCCACACAAACCCAATACTTTACGTACTCTTTTATTTCTCTTCTTTACTTGCACTCTTCTGCTTAGCCATGTTTTTGAGTTTTAGCCCTTTTTGTAATATTTGCAAAAACAAATAGGGCATTGCACCACCTCAGTGAAACAAAGCAGCAGCTTTGCTGCTGTTGTAGCTCAGAAGCAGTGAATATAATTTTCCTTAGGCTGGGAGGGGGCAGGTTGCAAAGAACACAAAGACTATTAGACCCAAAGTGAATTGTTCAGAACAGTGCTGAAGTGAAAAAGGGGACATAGGAGTCAAAATGAGAGCTCCCTAAACTTGAACTGTCACTTCCTATGAAAACTCTGACCAGACAACTTTCTCCTTTATACAGTGGAAAGCCTTATAGAGCTTTAAAAATTTTATAAAGATTTTTATCCATAATTTTATGAAACCTGCTCTCAAAACATAGGATTGCCTGCACTAATTATGGCACTTAGTTCTTTTCCTTAAAAAAAGATGGACACAGGGATAGGAAGTTTGCAGGAGTTGAAACACAAGATATAATTAGTGGAACTAGCTGTGCCTGGTCTGGCATGCGGAACAGAATTTTTGTGGCTGTGTAGTTTGTCTTCATGTGGCTCAAAATGCAATTGCCCTTGGCTTCTGTGAAGGTCAGCTAGACCAGGTGGCAGAGTGGGGCTTCTGCTGAGCAGGAGCACTTCCAGTGTTTCCATCTTCCTTCCCTCTAAGTGATTTCTTACAGTAGGATGTTAAAGGTGATATTTCTAATACCCTCTGCTAATGTATCTTAATGGTAATAAAAGGGGCCTAAGATTGGAGAGAATCCTGCTTCCAGGTTCAAGAAGAAACTTGGATTCTGCCTCCTTTACTCCAGATAGCCCAGCAGGAGCTCCATGATATTTTAGGCTTCTTTGTGTGAGATTGTATATAGACACAGAGTAAGCCATAAATCTGAAATACTTAAATCCTCACAATACCAAGAAAGTAAATAGAGTTCTGCAAATGAGGGAGTCACTTTTACAAAGAGCTGGCCACAGAAAGTGAAGGAACTTCACTGCTGGTGGCCATACCTAGATAAGGGATTGCAGAAAATCTGAACCACTGAACAGGCTGGCAGGTAGATCAATACAAATATACATACATTGATGCTGGTTCTTTCAATGTAGACTGAAATCTTCCAGGAGCCAGTTGTGGAATAAAAATATAGCAGTGGCCAACACTTAGACACACTGAGAATCCGTATGAGAGAATCAGAAGTCAGAGTCAGAATCTGTTCTGAGAATCTCAGACACAGTCTGAGAATATTGTGTCACTTTTGTTCCATCTGGAGCTAGGAAGGAGGTATGAGGAAACAGGATGCTTCTCCCAGCAGGCCTCTAAGTTTTTGAAAGGAATTGTGAAAGGCCAAATAAAAGGGAGAGGAGAGAATCACCCACTTTTGCCTCCTGCTAACCCCTTCAGGCTGCCCTGAAAATAATTTGGTTGTATTTCAGGAACCATTCCACTTCAGAAGGGGAGTATGAAGGAGTCTCCATTAAGCCTGCAAGCAGATCCATTTAATTGACTGGGAGTGCTTACACCCGCTGTGTTTCTATGCTATAAATCCTTGAAACCTGTTCCACTAGTGACAGATGGCCTGGTTCAGGATTAATGAAACAAAATATCTGTGCCACTGCATCAAACAGCTGAAGAAGCTGGCATCAGATCCTCAACCAGAGAAAAATGTGCAGACTACTCTACTCCTTTTCTCCTGGAGATTTTTCCTGGGGTGAGGGGCAAGAGAGATTTGGCCATTAGTCTGGGAATTCCTGGCAGTGAGCAGTCTTCCTGGAGCAGTCCTGTGCAGCAAGCTCCCTTCTCCCTGGAAGTGTGGACAAGTTGCCATCATCTCTAGGACAGGCTGGAGCAGCAAGGGTCAAGCTTGCTCCAGAGATTGGCATCCCAGGGCACCCATGATGTGGTGTAACACCAGCCAACTGCCTGGTTGGTTTGTGTTGGATGTGCTCTGTAGGCTGCATGTGAGTGTTTTTCAGGGTTCCCCAGGTAGGAATCCTGTGGCTGACTGTGACAGTCAGCTTTAGTGGAGTGCTGAGCAGCTCCAGCACAAATTATGCTGGAGGGTATAACATTGGCACAAAGCTGCCCACCACAGAGGGGCCTCGTATTCTGTGCTGAAACAGTGGCAGAAACAGAAAATGAGCAAGGAGATGTATCTGCACAGTAAAAATATCCAGTAAATTAATATTTTTAATTGCTGTTACACACAGAAGAAATGGGGGAAAAAATTACATTCCAAACAAAGAATTAAAATAGTAAAATCAGCATAAAAATGTGTTAAGAAAAGATCCCAGATCAAGTGGCTGTACTGTATGTGGTGACCTTTACAATCACAGTAAAGAAAGTAAGTGCTAGAGACTTTCAGACATGGCAAAGTGCTTGACTCCCCAGAGGAGAGCAGCTGTTTCAGACACATCTTTCAGTGCACTCTGCCTGGAATGTGTGGGAGAGGGGCTGGAGCAAGAGACTCACATGGGTCCAAGATAAAGATTAGTGTTCAGGACAAACCAGCCACTCTGCATTCTCAGGCAGGCAGAACTGCCACTTGCCTGGTAGCATTTGCTTTTTCCTTGTTTGTTTTTTTTTTTGTGTGTTTTTTTTGGGTTTTGTTTTTGTTTTTGCTTTCTGGTTTTTGAGTCTAAGCTTCAGGTTCTGCTGGCCTGACCCTGCCAGCACCATAGGCTTGGAGCAAGCCTCCCCAGCTGAATTAGGAGCAAGGTCTGGTCCAGCAGGAACCTGCATCAGCAGAGTCTAGATAAATATAATGATTCAGCATTGCAATGGGCAATGGTTTCTTGCTTCTGTCAGGAAAAGGTGTCTTTTATTTCCGTATGCCCTTTTGACTGATCTGAATTGGCCCAGTCATGTTCCCACTGAAGGCTTGGTGGTTCAAACCCTGCATCCTGTGCTTCAGCCTCACTTTTGAGCCATCACACCACTCCAGTAGTTCACCTAACAACAGCATAGTGTCACCACAGAAACAATACAAGCCACAGAATTTTTTGGCATTCCTGCCAACTGGCCGTGGTTTTTCATTTGTAGTCTGTCTAGAGTTGTGTATTTTTATTCTTTACAGTAAGAGCAAAAATAAAATAACATTAAGAAAATTTTCTCCAAACTAAGAAAATGAAAACCCATCAAATATTTTAAAGAAACCATAAAAATTTGCATTGTGTTTGCTTCTGAGTTCATATAAAGATTTTACTGCAGCTGCTTCAAAATTATGGTCCATTTCATGTGTACACAGCTCACATTCCTTGGTGTGTAATTCCTTGCCTTCATTTGTGTTTGTACAGCAGCTAGTGCTACAAAAACTAGGTAGTTTCTAGCTGTGGTCCAGATTTAGATCAGTGAACAGTGGCATTTTTATCTTAGTTGAGAACATGGTGATGGTTGAGAGCTGTATTTCTACATCAACTTCTGTTCTGAGCCCTAGGACTGGTGGTACAAGCACTTGCACTGCTACAAAGCCCACTGCTTCCTTGATTCAAGTGAAAAGAAAGGAATTCAAGAAGGATGTGCTGACCTTATTGATTCCATCAAGGCTCTCTCTCTCTGCTGATTTTAAAGCCAGTAAAACTTACAATCGGAGAAATTAAACATCTCTTTGAAAGTTGCCTCGTGAAACCCAGCTGACCTTCTGCAGACTGAAGGTTGAACAGAATGACTTCATTTTCTGTTCCAGCTTGTTCAAAAGCCCCAGCAGACTGTGAGATATTCTGTTTTGGCTGGATTTTACTTACTGTAGCTAACAGTTAGGGACAAGACCAGACTGCAAAAGTTGGATGCAAGCTTCGCATCTAAGAATTTGGTTAAGCCTTTTACAAGAACTAAATACCATTTACAAAACTGAAATTAGAGAGTTCAGATTTTTAAGCTAAACCTCCCTCAGAGTTCAAGTGTAGCTGAGCCCATTCTGTTAACCAGCATGAATAAATATTTTGCATTTTTTTCATCTGATGAAAATTGACAAGGCAGTCACACATTCCATGTTTTAAGAGAAGTCCTGCAGATCCCTAAAAGCAATTTTAACATTAAAGTTGGATAATACTTGTGACTTACATAGCACTTGACATCTTCAAAGTGCTGTATGAACATCAATCCTCACAACACCCTTGTGAGGTAGGTAAGGGCTAATAGCTCCATTTTAGAATGGGGTGAGAGCCTGGTCCCCTGCTGGTATAACTCGACATTGCACTGGCCCTCATACACCAGATGTGCACCTGGCCACAGAAAATTTAAGTGACTCACCCAAGGCCATAAAAGGAGTGAGCATGGATAAAAGGCAGGAGAATTACCCAGGAGGATTTCTGTCATGAGAAGACAACAACTTCCATCCTCTTCCAAGAAGACAGTTACGATGCCTCTGCATAAAAGACCCTGTCTGTATTCAGAAACCAAGCAAAGAGAAAGAGGCACCTGCCACTGTGCTCTACAGTTGCTGTTTGCTTTGATCTGCTTCATCCAGAATAGCTCCCAAAAATACCAGGATAGCAAGATGAAAATGCAGGTGTTAGTGTCAAGCTACAGGACTGGAAAACTTTGAAGAGCCACTTAAAGCTGCCAAGCTCCTCTTGGGAATTTATAAGCTTGTGTAAAGATATATAAATTACCTCCACTGATGACAACATGAAACCTTCAGTAATCTACTGAAGATTAATTCTTAAACCAATTGGTCTTACAGATGCCTCAATATGGAGGAGTAAGAAGCCAGGTATTCAGCAGAGAGTAAGAATGAAGCTTGAAGTTAAAATCCTCTGGTTTTGTTTGTCTTGACCTGCCATTTTTATATGAGCATCACACTGTGACACAGCTCAGAAGAATTATTAGCACTTAAAAACAAGTTGCAGTTAGTACTGCTTCTTTGACTGACCCTGGGAGTTCTTTGCAAGGAGGATCTGCCTACAGAAGGAGGCTGAACTGAACATGCTGCATCTTTTATATGACCAGTTAAAGAGTCAAAGGATTCTCAAGGACTGTGCTCCTGAAAAGAAGAATGGATCGAACCTCAGTTTTACAGTGCAAAGAGGCAACAGGACAGCAACATTATTTGTCACGTATGAACACCACTCATTGTTTTGCTCTATTTCAAAGTGAAGATTGCCCTCACTGGGGTTGAGGGAACAGTTTTAATCCCAAGAAAAGTTATTTAACAGCCTGCCAGCAACTGCTTAGTACTTCTCAGGATTTAGGCATCTCACAATTGTGTCAGATCACAGTCCACAGCAACTGGTCTCTTCCCAGCTGGAAAGAGCCTCCAGGAAAACGGTCTCATTCAAGTAATATGGATTAGAAAGAGGAATGCAGAGCCAGAGAGAGATTTTGAAAATCAAGAGCCTTTTTGGCTCTTGGTTTGCCAGCAAACCTCCAAGCCAACCAGGACTTTCCTTTGTATGCTGAGGGTTCTGCCTCATGTTCCCAGGAAGGCTGAAGCTGTTGCAGCGCTGGGATGGAGCCAATGTGACTGGCCAGTGTGTCCCAGCCAAGTCACTCCAGGTGATCTGTCCCAGGACAGCAAGGGAACAACAACCCACTTAGGCTGCACAAGTTTCTGCTGTCCCACCTAGAGACCTCTACCACCAGAAACTACACCTCTGAAGGCCTGTGGAGAGGAGGGGGCCTCCTAAAAACACATCATGACTCTTTTCTGCAAGTATCCAGTGGCTGATGGTAGAGCAGGACAGCAAAGTGAGCCAAGAAGAAAAGGCACACAGAAAAGCAACTCAGCTATTTTCAGACAGACTACTTGTTTCTAGAGAGGAAAAAAAAGAATCAAAACTGAAGACTTTTAAATAAAGCTTACTTTATCACGCAAGCATTTCCCTCAAAGCAAAGGGAAGCTCAGGATGTGGGGGAGCTCCTCTGAAGAACTGCCAGCTAAGGACTGAGTATGCTGGACTGACCCATGCCAAAGAGCTGGGACTCAAAGAGGACTGCAGTGTGCTGTTTGCTCACATGCTGGGAGGACCTGGGTCACTCTGTTGTAGGAGGAGACTTGCAAACAGCAAAGCTGAGTAACAGCAGGTAACATCTGCAGAGAGGTACAGTGCAGGGTTCAATGTGTGGCCAGGAGATAAGCAATGCTGATGAATGAAAATGGTTTATGGCTCTAAATTCCCTTAGCTGTTTACTCCAGGCAGGCCCTGATGTTCCAGTGAATGAATACTGACAGTATTACGTAACAGCATTAAAGGGAAGGGATTACATGGGGCTGTGCTACCTACAGTGCTTTCCCTCTCCCTGATGCAGCTGACCTTTCTGATCCCTGTCTGAAAAGCAGCAGATGCCCCCACGGGGTCAGGGTGGTTAACCCAGATTTCTGTAATACTGGCTGCATTTGCACTGATGGAGAAGTCATGGGGAGGCAATGCCTATTCCTGCCAAGCACACCACGTGAGGCTGGAGAGGAGCAGGAGACCCACTCAGCACCTCTCAACACAAGGGAAAAGCTAGCAGGGGTCTATGTGAGTCCACGTGAGCTTGAGAAGGAAGTGGCAGGCGGGTTGAACACAAAGGACAGTGCTTTTCAGGAAGCTCTGCTGAAAAGGGCTTTCTAAAGAAAAAAAGAAGTGGTGTAAAGAGGATCGTTTTCTACCAGCTGGCAAACCACAGCAATCTACATCCAAAATCAGGGCCTTGATAACAGGAAATGCTCACACAAAGATTTAAGATACTGCAGGCAGCAGTACTAAAAGTACTACTGAAAAGGCTACTAAAACTTAATGGGTACATGGAATATTACTTGTTAGGACATTGGAGAAAAAAGGCATGAAGATCAGATGCCTGTCTGCCATACTAAGGATAATTAGGGCATACACTAAGTAAGAGAATGAGTAAGTTCTGCTTTAAAAATCAAAGTTCCTCATGTGCCCATTACATCTCCCTGGTGGCTGCAGGCACCATGTAACTATGTGCACGTGGTGAGGGAGAACATGCTGGCCTGGCTACCGAGATGTCCCTGAAATCCCACCAAACTCCTGCTCTCCACAGTTCTGCCACAAGCAGCAATGCTGACTTGCACCTAGAGACCTGCCCTGGAGCAGTGATCACTGCAATCAAGGCACACACACTGCCAGCACACCTCTTGCTCTGTGCCCTCTGCTTGGGGTTCTGCCGAGTACTGCCCCACATGCTGCCACTGATTCCAGAGCTCAGCTCCCAGCTGGGTATGTTTTTACTCTCCCTCCAAGCTTCCTTTCAGC
>VXBI01009130.1:0-47703 GCA_013397375.1 Toxostoma redivivum
TGTCTCTTAAACCGAGACAACTTCCTTTTTTAAAGCAGATGTATCTAAATAACTTACAAACAGAGATATAGCTAGATATAGATATAAAGATAGATAGATAGATAGATAGATAGATAGATAGATAGATAGATAGATAGTTACCCACCTATGAGTCTACCCCTTTGCCAGGAGATACTGAAAATTCACTGCAAACCCACACAAGACAGGCTCTATTCATCACCTCAACACATTTCAAACCCTCTTGGCTAAGACAAGAAGTGTGGGCAGATGTGACATGGGACCTCCAGGAGGTGCGCATCCTTCCAGCCCAGCTGGGCCTCCCCAATGGCCCTAGAGACGTCTGCTCAGTCAAGAGATTCAAGTCCAGGATTTCCAGACAAGACAAGGTTGCCAAGGTTCAGATGTGAATTTTTTAGGCATTTATTAATTTGCAACATATTAGAAGTCTGCTTTTTACTGATTTTTCTATTGCATTTAACCAACTACAATCAGAGTCCTTTTATCCATTGGGTTTGATTGTGAAATAAAAAACTGTTCAAAAGGCTACCAATGCATGAACTAGTTTCTTTCCTAAGTACTGCACCTTGTTCTTTCTGCTTCTCCAGCTAAGTAGGTCTCACTTTTTCCAGGAAGGGTCAAGTTACCAGAGAAAGGTTTCTTCCTGCTGTTAAGGGATCTGCTGCCAGTCTCAGACTTTGGGACCAGCTCAGATCCTGCCCATCAAGGCTTAAGCTGTTTGCTCAAGACTGATGTCACAGCCTGTCCTGCTGCCTCCCACATCTTTCACAGGATGAAGGTGCCTGGGCAGAGCAGCCCAGGATAAGAGATAGTACATTTCCTTCTGGTGGAGTTGGAAGGGATTCTGCTCATTCCCACAGGATTTTTTGAGGAAGAAACATAATGGACAAACCTTCTGCTTTCCTTTTATGATTTGCACCATTATCTTCTGATCTTCCCGCACCTACATTTTCCGCACTTAAACTCACAGGCCCTACCTGTATACATGTCAATAACCCCGTTAGACAAGTAGAATGTCCTGAAGTAGTGGGATTTTCTGGTTGTCTTGCCATCCATTGTATCAATCCCTGATTGGAAGAGATTTGAAGAGCACCAAAACGATAAGAGAGTTGAGAGCTCAAATTCTATTGAAAACTTCTGGAAAGTTCAGTGAGGTGGAAAAGCCCATGGATGTCTATAGATCATGACAAAACCCTTGGATATCTATAGATTTTGGCAAAGTATAATACAATGTGGGAAGAGATGTATCTAGAGTAGGTCTAAAAACTTGAGTTTTCATTTATAATAACTTTAAGTGGATTTGGCTGTGTATTTGTGGCAAACTGCTTCAAAGACAACAAGCAAAGAAAAACACAGGCTTGTTCAAGAATCATTCCCAAGCAGCAAAGATCTAGGGATTAGGGAATAATCTTCACAAGGGAACACATATGTATATTGGTGCCACACTGACTCTCCCATCCATCATAAGATTACAGATGCAAGGTAAAACACTCATTTTGTCCTTTGTGCACTGCAATCAAATTTTTGGGACAAAAGGCTTTTTCCCCTCAGGATTCTGCCTTATTCTGTAAAGTGCAATGGACAGGGTTATCCACAGGAGCTCTGCCTCCTTCCTTCACTGCTAAGATAAAAGGCAAAAGCCTTCCAGGGAAGCTAAGATAGATTTGTGGCCAAGGATCTGCCTGTGGAAGCTGCAGCTAGTGCCAAATATCTCTGTATGAGACGAGAAGATGATGTGATTGCTGGCTGCTGCTGCTCAGTGTCAGCAGCCAGTGCTCTGACAGTGACTTCTGCTGGTCTGTGCTGTCCTTGCCTTGCCATGGAACTCTCAGGCTGCTGCTGGCACTGCAGGCAGAGCCCCTTCCTCATCCTGACAGCATCATGACATGCTTCAAATGAACTCACCTGAAAACATGCTGAAACAAAAGCAAAAGCCATGGTTTTTGCTAAACCTCAATTTTCTGATAGAAGAGCACTGGGAAGCAGTGACATACCATGTTTTATCAGGAGACTGTTTATCAGCAACCATCAGCAGGCTGGGAATGCACCACTGGAAATCCCCCTCCAGCTCCCAGCCCAAATCTTAACAGAGCTGGTGTAACATGGCCAGGGAGATTTAAAGCTGCCTCACACCAATAAATCCTGTGCTTGTAAATGGCAAACTCTACCAGTGTCATACACACTTAAAATCAATGGTGAACTTAATCTCCACTGCAGTTGGGTATTGATTTACCTACATTGACTTAAATTCCAATATAGTAAATCGAGACCTGCCTAGAACTGACATAAAATTGTAAGTTTAAGGTACTTGTCCTAAGAAAAATAATTTTAGCAGGATTAATTATTTTTGCCTGAGTTTCCCTCTGGGTATGGTTGGACAATCACAAGCAGGCAGGTTAGTTCCTCAAGGCATGTAAGGGTCAACAGCAACACTGACAGGAAGAAACCTCTGCTGGAAAAGCAGAAGGCAGCACATACCATGGTGTCCTGCAAAGCTCAGCTGTCCTTGTTTTCATATGGCCACGTGCATGTGAGCATGTGAATTCTGTCACTTTCCTGCCAGACTAAAATTAAGTAACTGAAGCCACTTGTATCAGCACTCTGAGGTTAAATTAAACCATTGGGGGACCTGGAGAGGACTGGATTCTGTGCCAGCTTGTAGTGGAAATTTCTTAGGAGTGTCTGAGGTGAGGAATATTAATAAGAAAATCAGAAGAGTGGATGCATGCAAATGGTAATGATGCATAGTAAGAGGCAGATTGTTTCCTAGCAACACAGGCTTTAGGCTGGTTAGTTTTGGTTAGCATTTTCTGACTAACAGCTGCAATTTGTATCTGTATTGCTGCTCACTTGCCTAGCTGTGCTGAAAGAGAGAAAAAGCAATAGAGAACACAGGGTAGGATCTGTGTGTGCCAGGCTATGTCTGCAGGGGAGAACTCTAAGTGTGGAGAACCTGCCAGCAATCCAAAAACTGATGAGTTGGAAGTGTCTCTTCAGATGCCCATTTTTGCCACGTGTGAACCAGCTCTGACCTGGACCTTGTGCTTCAGGCAGCTGAGCCAAGGCATGAGTTTCACCCTCACTGCATTTTGGCACTTCCCTCCTCTCCTATCTCTATTCCATAGTACCATGTGCTCCAGGAATACCCTGTGGCTAATTCTGCTCTCAGTATCATCAGACCCTTGACTTCATTGGTAACAGGGCAGAGCCCTTTTATTTATTTATGGATTTTGTCTGTGGCTTTATTTACACCATATCCTCAGAGAATAGTGTAGAAAAACAATTCCTCTGTGTGTGTGTGTTGATGTGTGTGTTATGTATAGGTCTTGGCATACTGGGATCTCTGCTCACCTATTGTAAGGTAAATAATTAATGATTGTATGTCTGTTAGAAATCTTTTCTGAAGGTGTTTGACAAATGCCTTGCACTCCTAGTATGCTACAAAAGCAACTCCTAATAAAAATCCCAACCTTCCCTTTAAGACAGTGTTTGTGACCAACATGGGCTTGATACCAGTTTGAGCTCAAGGTGTGATCTGGGCTTTCCACACAGACTCTTTGGAACGAGCTCTGCTTTCCCCATACAGACCCTGCCAACTTCTCCCCAGCCTGTCAGTACTTCCAGCACTCAGCCTCCCTCATCCTCCTGGAAGGCTCTGTGCTTTAAATCCAGTTTCCCTTCTGCAAGAGGAAAGAATGTGAGAGATGCTTTAGAGAGCATGTGAGTTTTCATATTGTCCTTAACTCCTCTGTGCTGTAGAGAGGAAAATATTCACTCAATTTATGTAAATGCTGGGTGCAATTGCTGTAACAGAGGGCAGCACAGTCAGGGAGACCAGTTGTTGCATCCCAAATGAAATGGACTTGTAGTCCTGCATCCTCCACTGATCTGTCGGCAGCTCCAAGTGTTTAAAGCCAAGGACCAAGGCTTTACCAGTCCATGACATCTCTAGAGGGGAAGGGCACCAGCTCCTCTGTCTCATTTCTTTCCTCAAGAGGAAGGTTTTAGAATAAGTCTCATTAGCCACCAGAAAAATCATGCAGGAGAATGAATCTGAGAAGTGCCCAGCCATGAGAAAAGCTCCTGCCAATGCCTCCACTTTACTAGGAAAAATGCAGCAGATCCAAAATTCATTAAGCCACTGGAAATGTCTGCCATGAAAAACTGTCTGGGTAAGAGGAGCACAGAGGTTTTCGATGTACAAAGAAAGCAAGAAGAGGGAGAAGAGACTTCACTTATTTGAGTTATTTGAAACTCAGCAGTCTTTGTGCACAGCTGTTCAACTTGAACAAACAACCTCTCTCTGAAGGAGTCAGCATTGCTCCTCCTTCACTGCAGAGCTGGGAAAGTGCCCATCCACATCCATGAGTCATCCAGACAGGTCTCCAACAAAGGTTGCTCTGGCTTGCAGGAAAGTGTAAGCCCCAAACTTTTCCTGGCCTAAGCTGTAAGTAGAGGAGAAAAGGGAGGAAGGGACTACAGAACTATTTATTTCCCTTTCTGTTTGCATTTAGAAAGGCTGAAGAACAGAAACAATCTATAGGAAAGTACCCAAATGTTACAGTGAGACCCCAAAACCCAGCAATTTGCTTTAAAACCTTGTCCTACTTTATCCAAGCTCACCAAAATATCTGCCACCTTATACTTTTCATAGATCTTTGGTAGGGGATGCTGCAAAGCTGGGGAGGCTTGCACACCTCTAGAAACCCATGGAAATACAAGGCACAATTATGCCAGGGATGTTGACTGCCACAAGCCACCGGCTAAAATTATGGGACTCCCTCTTCCATGAGTGAAACACATGGCAAAGCAAAGGGCACAGCAGTGCCAGGCCTGCTCGTAATGGATGCTGTAAATGTGCAAATAATGGATTTTCAAGGAGATATTGAATGGTGTTGTTTCTATATGGCAATGTTTTGTTTAACTTTGCACCTATAATAAATCCTGAAGCTAGCCTTGGATTGTGTCAGTCTGTCACATGAGCAAACAAGATGAATGTACAATTAAATGAATTAATGAGTAACATGATACAGCAAGGAAGCTCTCCTCTTCATGGTAGAATGCATCCCATAAAAGCAGCAGGAGTTTCCTACTGGCTTTTACAGCACAGAGAAGGCAAAGAGACCACCTGTGGTTCTAAATCAAGAATGAGACTCTTGCAGCTCTACCCAGTTAGTCTGTCCCACCAGGACCTATTTTGGACAAGCACTCTTCAGCACAGGGGCAGGAGGCTGATCCACAGAAACTGCTTATCTCCTGGCCAGACCAATTCACTGTTTCTCTTCACCTCAGGAAACTCCTCTTGGCTTGACTGTAATTTCTTCAAGTAGATTTTGTCTTTTTGTTCTGTGGTTGAACAGCATCCAGAGGAATAATCTCTAGGCATGAGAATAGGCCAGGAAAATCTCCAAAAGGCAACCTGGGAAAATCCAGCGCTGAAAATTCAGTGTACACCTTTCTTCAAAGGGTAGACCCATGCAACTGATTGGTGCTGCAGATGTCTCTGCTGAAGTTGGCCTAAAAGTCCTGCTCAGTGGAGTGGGATTTGTCCCCTGTGAGATGCGTGTCTCCTGCAGCAGCTCTTCTGTGAAGACTTTGGGGATTCCCCTCCCATTCCCAAAGGAGTAGTCCCTGCAGTATGACTGATTAACATCAGAGCTTGGAGAGATGTTACACAAACTGCCTGACTGCACAGCCCTCCTGTGGCTCAGGAGGGAGGATCAGTCAATGTCATGTGTCCCAACTGCCTGGACCCCAGGTCTGCCCTGCACGGGAAGTGGTTTTGTGTCATTTGTATCATAAAAATGTGTCATTTTCCACAGAAGTGTAAGCTCTTATTTCCGGGTCCAGGTCATTAAAACCAGAGCATCACACAGTAAAAATCACTGGGTGTCTGAAATTCCTCGGAAGCCCTGAAGCTGTCGCTAAGGAAAAGTGCAGCTGTTTGTTCATCAGCACTGCAGCTCCCTCCTCTGCACTCTTGGCCTTTCCCAGCTTCCTCTCTAAAGGCGGAAGGGAATTGCAGTGTATCTATTCAGTCATCAGCTGATGAGCTGCCAACAGCTCTGGTAATTTTCCCCTGCTTTAATAGGTAGTTTAGGGACCCAGCCAATGACCAGGGAAGCTGCTGGAAAGAATCCCACTGATTTCAATGGCTGTCCAACAACACACAGCCATATATGCTGAAAATCAAGCACAAATCCTGCAAATCTGCTTCTCACAAGCCACAGGACTGCCCTCTGTTATTCATAATTATCATTATTATTGTCATTACTGGATTTGAATTAATGCCCGTAAGTGCAGATGGACAGAGATTTTTACTGAGCACGAATTCTGTCATATAACCAGGGCTTTCTCAGAACTTAAAACAAAGAATGGTTCCAGATGCCATTCTTTTCCTTTGCATCTCCACAGCTGCTGACCAGCTATGATGTCCACAGCAAGAACTAAATTTTTCTAAGCGAATTGTAAAATCTGTCCAAAAGTTCTTTATGTACAACAACTATAAAAACCTTTAGCTGAACAGCAGAGATTGCCAAAGGAATATTAACAAGTTAGCTAAAGACAGGGATCATTAACACTTAAAAAAAATATGAGTGCTCTGTAGTTTAAAGAACTGTAATTTCATCTTTGAGCTTTATAGACAACAGTGGGGTTGTGGGAAAGGAAGTAGTTCTATCAGCTCTGCATGAATCCCATTAACACTTTTTTTGTAATAAAAGGACCTCAAACTCTATCACCACTTTGATCTCAGTTGGATAAAGCTAATCTTAGTGTTGGTTTTAACATGAACATTTAATTGTGTTTAATCACCTTCTGCAAAAATCAATTTAGTTGACATGATACTGACCAGGAATGGTCAGCAGAGATAAGAGCTGTGTTCTAGCTACTCCATCCTATTACACTCACCTCTAAGCAGGCAACTAATTAATGTGGTTATCCTTAGAACACCCTTGGGAGGAAGGATAATGCTGTTCCTGTTTATTTGTTGGTTTGGGCTTTTTTTCAAATGAAGAACTCAGGGAACAGCAAAATTAAATGGCTTCCGCAAGATCACATGGTAAATCTCTGACAGTGCACAGAATTAATTCCTTGTTTCTAGCTGGCTCCCTCATGCCTAAATCTGTTCTTTGCCTACACTGATCACTATCTAATCTGATGCTGATCATAACCTGTTGTGGTAGTCATCTCTTCTCAAACTGCTGGTTTACACACTGCTCAGTTTTCATAGAATCATGGAAATGTTCAGGTTGGAAAAGGCCTCTAGGAACATCGAGTCCAGCCCTTACCCCAGTACCACTGTGTTCACCATGACCCCAAGTGCCACAGCCACACACCTTCTGAAAACTTCCAGGGATGGTGATTCCAATGCCTGATATCCCTTTCAGCAAATAATTTATTTCTAATATCTAATTCTAATCTAAATCTTCCCTGACAAAACTTGAGGTAATTTCCTCTCATACTTTTGTAATGACCTTGCCGTGCAGCGTATGAACTTCATAGCAGCACTCAATGAACACAAGATTTTCCACTGAGAGCACAAAAGTGAATTTCAGCCATATTTTACCATGAAGTTTTCTTGGAAAGATCTGAGCTTGCCTCATGGCATCCTTTGTAATTCATGTCACAACTTAGATCTGCATTATTAACCATAACATTTTGCATTTACAGAGCACCCTCCAGCCAAGCATCTCAGTACACTTCCTATCTATTATTAAAACCTTTCGACATTCCTGCAGAGTGAACTTGACATCATTTAAGAGATGGAAAAACTGGAACACAGAGAGGAAAATGGGCAAAAATATGTAGATTTGCACTTTTACTGGGGAGAAAAAAAGTGGTATATATGTTTGAAAGTTCTCAGGCTTGACAAGAGTAATGAAGTTGTTTAGCCAACTTTGATTATGACATGTATCCAAAGATGATACTGCCTGACACAGTCAATAGCAATTCCCCAAACAGCAATGAGAATATTACATATTTTTTGTTTTATTAACACCAAGTGTACATGCAATTATCTGTGGCATGTGCTTATACTTACGGTAATTCATACAAATTTGATTTCTCTAACAGCCAAATTTCAACAAAGCTTTGTCAAAGGTGACTTGTGCCAGTTCTCTGTTCTAGCCTTGGAGTGTGTTTGCCATGCTTAATTGGCCTTCAGTATCTCCTTGTTCCTGTCAACAATAATTCACAATTAGTTGAGTGGCAGCCAAGAAGAAATGTACTGAGTGACCTGAAAGAGCTTCCAATTTTCAGGCCAGCATTGTTTTCAGTGGTGTCATTGGCAGATTCCCTTGGGATGCTTCAGTGTGGGTGAGCAGCTCATTCAAGGAGCAACCATCAATGACCCAGGTACACTTTGGTTGTAAGAAAATAAAATTTTTCTTACTTTGTGACTCAAGTTTGTGATGTGGAGTGCAAAAAAAGGGCAGTTTATTTTGAAAGCACTCTAAGGTTTTTCAAGAAAAGAAAGAAAAGTACCATAGTTGATTTACAATCGAAATCAGAGATGTTTAATACACTCTCTGTCCTCCAAAACATAAACCAGTTTTGGGATACTCTCTAAAATAAGCACTCTGGTGTGAGTAAAAGAAAATTAATCTGACTTCAACTCTGCTGCCAACCTACCGAGCTGCCAACCAGACTGAATGCTGCAGGTAAATTGTAGCACTGTAATTTCTGCGGCAGTTCTGCCACCTACAGGCACTGAGAGCAGCCCTGCAAGGCGTTTGCCTGCCAAGCTTTCTGTTTTTGGTCTGCTTAGGGAAGACTCCGCAGCAGTCAGCCCTGACCTTCGACCCATAAAAATATTTTGTTCCACTTACTATATATTAAGAATATATATAATATATTACTTATATTAATATTAAAATATTAAGTATTTAACGAATCTGACCCACTAATGAGCTTGCTTTTTCCCTGTCATTTATATACTGAGGTTATGAAGAAGGGATGTTGAAATCGATTTAAGTGACTTTTGTAATGGGTGGCAAGTGTTAGAGCAAAGCCAGAAATAGCTACAGCCCAGCAGCTTTGGAGGTGATATACAGACAGACCCTCCAGCACTATATGTGCCCAAAATAAGCACTGCAATGAATAATGATGGTGTAATCATTTTGGGGAATTTAGACATTGAGCTTGAAAAGACTCTTTTCTTACAAAGTGAGAGAAATGGAAGTTTTCTAACAGAGATGGCAGCACCTTCAGTAAGACTGTGTAGTCTTACACCTCTGTCTTGGGGAAGGAGCTATTTTCAAAGCTGGGGCTGAGCGCCACACAGAGGATTCCTGCCCAAGTCCCCCAAAACCAGGCTCTGGCTCTTGCAAAGGTCTCCTGAGAATCCTGAACTGAGCTGGCTCTGTTCACATCCTCAGGCCAGAGATAGTCACAGGCCACAGTCTTGGAGCTGCCATCTCATCTCCTCAAAGCTTAATTTTCTGAGAATTAAGTCAGAACACACACAAGATAATTAAAATAATTTCTCTCATCCCTCTTTCCTTACACCATTTTAGAGTAAATACTTTTTACCAGCTGCAAAACAATCTTTGTTCAATAGAGACACTTGCTTCCACCTCAAAGGCATTAAAGGAGGCTTGTGAGAAAGATGGGGACAGAGATTTAGCAGGGCCTATTGCAAGGGGTAATGGTTTTAAATTGAAAGAAGGCTGACTTGTAATAGATATAAGGCTATAAGGCTGCTCTGGTTTCTGGATGGCTAGAGATGTGCCACAGCCCAGAGGAAAAGGGGCAGCTCTGACACTGTGAAAGGTTTGTGCTACTGCTTTTTCAGCTGGGAAATAATACTAAGGAGTTTCATCAGAGTACCCATCTAATTCTGAGCTGAGTTTGATGCATGGTGGGTGTTTGTTAGATGTAGGTATCTGGAGATGTGCAGGACTCCAGTCAGACTGTGGCTGGGTGCTTCTCTTCCTAGGTCAGAGAAATAGCTCTCACAGAGGTGTGTAAGATCAAATTCCAAACCCAGGCTGCTGCTTCCACTTTTTATTTAGAGGGAATTGTTGCCCCATCTATCAGCTCACTCAAGATCAGTGCAGCTTCAGAACTTCTCACTAGATAAGAACAATTCCCAAAAACATAGGAAAGGCACAGACAGACAAGGGATTTTCAGTCCTCAGCAAATGCCACCTGCCACCACAAACCTCTGCCAAGGAACTTCCTGCCTGTTACCACTCAGGTTTGCTTACATCTGGCAGGAATATTAACTGCTTTGGTTAAAATAAGCAGAACTTCTGTGTGTCTATATGGACATGTCTATGACATAACAATTGGAAAATAACCATAGGTGTGTTTAGCTGTGTAGGAATGGTTACAGTGTGGCCAAAAGCAGGTTGTATTACACAGATTACACATTCTGCCTTGGGTTCTAAGTACCAGTATATTGACATAAATGGTGCATAAATGTATTCAGATTTGGAGGAAAGCACAGGAAAATATTCCTGGTTTCTGTATTGGGGCCTATATTCTCTTTTACCCTCACATCTTCAGTCTCTTCCCAGACTCCCTTCTCTTTTCTTTTGCCAAAAGCATCACAGGGAGCCCCCTGCCCCCTAAAATACCTTTTTCCAGTCTGCACAGCTCTCTCCTGCCCACTTCTACCCTCTTTCTCTTTTCGTTTCTCCATTTACAAGAGAAGACAGAAAGGAGCTACAATTTGGACATACTCCAAAGGTATTGTTTCCAATTGTACAAGCTTTGCCTTTGTCATGCTGCCATCATCTCTGGAGCATGGACTGCTGGCATCTGAGCTCCAGCCTTTGGGCACCTTCAGCAAGCTCAGTTACCCAGTGGAAGGGTCAAATTGTCCCATGACTTAAGATATTAATATCCAAATTGTCCCGTAACTTAAGATATTAATATCCAAATTGTCCCATCACTTAAGAACCGTGGGATCCGTTCTGGGACAGAAAATTCCTTTGTGACTCCGAGTAACACTTTTCACCTCTATGTGATCTTGGTCCTTTCCTTTAACCTTCAACCATTTATAAAGCAGAATAAGGACTGTATTTGTTTCAGAGCAAGGCAGCGAGATGGCCCAGAGGGACATTTAGTCTCCCTATGGAAATGAGATGCAAATGAGCATCCAAATGTACACAAGTGCTATCACCTGGACAGTGTGAAGCTGCAAATGTGAGGTGGTCTGTCCTATGATGTGGACTTTGCAGTTCCCCCCCTTTTTGGGGGCCACACAGAATCTGAGGAGCTGTTGGCACACTGCTCTGGCCAGGATGAAGTTCTGTGTGAATGATTTCCCCAGGAACGATTAGAGAGATTCTTTTTTCTTCCCTGTCCTATGGCATTGAGAATTAATTTCTCCAACAGCAAGGTAGCATTATGGGACTGAGCTTTGCTTTCAGCCATTGGTCATGCCTTGTTAGATGATGGAAAGCCAGCACTGCAGCTCAACCTGCAGCACTAGATACAGAGATAATTCTGTAACATAGGAAGGTTGGACATTAGAAGGAATTTCTTCACAGAAAGGATGATTAGATAGTGGAACAGGCTGCCCAGGGAGGTGGTGGAGTCAGCATCCCCGGAAATGTTTAAGGAAAGTCTGGGTGTGCCACTGGGTGTGCCACTCAGTGCCATGATCTGGTTGATAAGGCGGTGTTCAGACAAAAATTGGACTCGATGATCTCAGAGATCCTTTCCAGCCTAATGGAAAAGGTTGGAAAAGGTTCTGTAATTCACAATGTTTCCCTCCATGTGCTTCACTGCCAACAATTAAACCGCGAGAGGCGCCACGGACACAAACTACACGCACACTTGCTGCTTTCTCCACTTTAATCTCGATTTTCAATTTTGATGTCTCTGTTTTCTAATTCCCGCACTTTAACGCCTATTTCCCCGCCGCCTCTTCCCCACCCCCTCAGCGCCGCTTCCCGCCCAAACCCGCGCGCCTGGCGCGCACAGTCTGCCCCCGTTGCTATGAGCGATGACGTCCCTCGCTCCGCTTTTTCTAATTGGCTGCTCTGCCAGCGACGGCGCAGCGCGGCGCGGGATTGGCTGGGAGCGGGCCCGCGCGAGGCACGTCGGGGCGGGAGGGGCGATGGCGGCCATCGGGGTGCACCTGGGCGCCACCTGTGCCTGCGCTGCCGTATACAAGGTGAGGGCCGGGGCCTGCTTGGGGAGTCTGGTCCAGGCGTCTCTGCCGCTCGGAGATCCCCCTCGGCGGTGGAGCCCCCACAGGCTCATGCCTGTGCCTCCCTCTTTCTCTCTCCCCAGGATGGCCGCGCCGACGTGGTCGCCAACGATGCTGGGGACAGGGTCACTCCCGCGGTCGTGGCGTTCTCGGAGAGCGAGGAGGTGAGACCGCCCCTCCGCGGGATGCTGTGGTGAGAGGAGAGGGCTCTGTCTGCTACTCACTTTTTTGTGTGTGTGTTTTCCTTTATTTTTTATTCAGGTTGTTGGCTTAGCTGCGAAGCAAAGTAGGATAAGAAATCTTTCAAGCACTGTAGTGAAAGTAAAGCAGATCCTTGGGCGAAGGTAAGAGAACGAGCGTGAAAGGAGCGGTGAGAAATATTTCCCGTTTAAAGCTGGTTTAACTTCTCAGCACTAATACTGAAGGCATCTCTTAAAAACCATTCTGTTATTATACAGTCACTGAACTGTTTTGTTTGGAAGGGATTTTAATGGTCACCTCCCTTCCAACCCCCCTGCCATGACCAGGGATGCCTTCTCCTAGACTAGGTTGGTACTATGAACTTCTTCGCCTGTATTTTCTTCCAGCAGCAAAAAGATGTTTCTGAAAATAGAAAAGTAGAAAAGAAAAATTGTTTTTTAGGTCTGTGCTTGTCTGAAAATCAAGTTGTGAAATACAACAACAAGTTGCATATATGCTTTTCACACATACTTAAGTTTCTTAACTATGATTTCTTGGCACCTGATTGCTTTTCTGTGTATAAAATCCTCTGTGGTTTTGTTTGCATGAAACTTTGTGTTGTTTTTATTGCAATCCTGAAACTCTTGATTAGTGCCTGTTGTGATTCCTGTTAGTGGAGCTGTGATAATTTGCACTGGCAATTACAGTGACAGTAGAACTAAACCTCTTGGGTCGGAGTTAACATCAGAGATGTGACAAAACTTTTTAGTGATAACCCAGCTGTGTGTTGCAGCCATTTCATTGACAGGATCTGACAAGGTGTTGCCCGTTCTGATGCATTTCTCAGCATTTTCAGATGCAGTACTTCACTGAAATCTTCGAAAATGTTCACGAGGGATAGCATTTGAAACAATGTGTTGGGTTTTGGTTTTCCTTTTCTGTAAGTAGGAGGTGTTTTTTCAATCATAAGTTTTGGGAAAGGAGAATGAAAGATGCCAGCAGTCAGAACTGTTGGGTTTTCTTCTGTTCTATAAATGTATCTATAGAGTGAAGACAAGAATTTTTGGTTCAAACATAGCTTGATGTGTTAGAGATGTTGAAAGGGGTATCAGCAAGGTGCATTTGTGCAATTAACCTTAAACACGTGATTTACTTTGTTATTTTGAATTTTTATGGACAGTGCTGGTGACCCTCAGGCAAAGAAATACATTGCAGAAAGCAAATGCTCTGTGAGTATGATGATTTGTATAATTTGATGCTTTTCTTGTCATTGTTTGGGCCACACCATGGCTGTGTTCTGTAGTGATCAGCTCTCATCGTATGATGTCCTTTTACTGCTATGTGGAATGTTTCTGTTTTTATTTCTTTTATTTTATTTATTTCTGTTTTCTGTATTTATACAGGGATCTGCCAGCATAATATAGTTATTTCCAACAGAATTTTTTTTTATCTCTTGGCCTTTCTCCAAAGAGATGAGTCCTACTATATTTAGGTAGTAGCATTATGTTTTTTCCTAGAGCTGGTAGAAGATACTCAGTTTGCAGCACCTTGTGATTAACATCTTTAACCAGTTGATTTAATCTCAGTATTTAATTTGTGTAATACTGTCCTTGTTGCTAGAAAATTTTGCGAAACAGGAGAAAAATTATCCTGGAAGACACATTCATAGCAAAAGAGCAGGTCTCTTCCTGGGTTTTTACTGCTCATTTTGATGCAATTTTAAAAAGTAACTGGGGTTTTTCTTATGGAATATAACCAAAAGTGTACTTTTGCTCTAAACATTGCTTTTATATTCAGGAAAACTTAATAGATAGGGAACATCTGGACTCTTTAAGTTCTTAAATGTCAAATGCTGCAGGTCTTTTTGTGATCTTTGATAAGCATCTTGAAAGTGTTTTTCCCTCATAGCACAACACTAATACAGAGAGTTTTACACAGTCCAGTGTTTACACAGTCCAGTGCTTTTTACTTTAAACAGAACCTAAATTAAACGTTGATTTTTGTTTTTAACCAAATTACTGTCTAACAAAGATATTTTGATTTTGCTTACAGATAATTGAGAAGAATGGAAAACTTCAGTATGAAATAGATAACAAACTTATTAACCCAGAAGATGTGGCAAAATTAATTTTCAGTAAAATGAAAGGTATATTATAATTAAATTCATAACATGTTTTAGCTTTTTAAGCTGTCCTTTTATTTTTAAGATTTTTTTTTTTGCTTTTACTCACCATGCTCTGCTTGCGTTTCTAAACAGAGACTGCCCAGTCTGCGTTGGGTTCGGATGTGAATGATGTTGTTGTCACTGTACCATTTGATTTTGGAGAGAATCAGAAAAATGCCCTTGGGTAAGAGCATTGAAGTTTTTCTGTTATTTATACCTAAAGCAGATGGGCTGGAAGATCAGCAGTGGGAATTCTGCTGCTGGACTTCAACTTGTGACTATCAGTCATGATACTGGGATGTTATTTAAACTGGGAAAGTATGAAAGCAAGAGATTAAATCCTGAGTTGAGAAACTTTTAATGGAATTTGTTGATGTGACCAAAAGGAAATTCTGAATCACTGAAGTGAGAAGAAATTTTTATTTCTTCAAGGATAGAACCACATTTCAGATCAGGATCTTTGGTGACCCCTTCGAAATACAAATGGTTTCTCACCTTCCTCCATAATTTCTCCTCCTGCACTTCATACTCCCTAGAGTGGTGCTACATGGCCTCTTGAGGTCTGCTTTGTCAGAGTGCAGATATGGAATATATACCAGTTTTCTACTTGGAAATTCTGTTTGGAAACACTTATGTTCTAACAGTTCCTCAGTAGGAAAACATAAGCATGTGTAAAGCTGAGCATAAATGGCAGCATCTTTTTCTACTTTGTGATATGTAGAGGGCCTTACATTTAACTGTCATAAAAGAAATAAAGCACACCTTAAAGTTGGTCAGAAAACAGCGAGCTGTGGATTTGCAGTGCCTATAATGACAAATTCTATTGCTCTAGTTTAACTTCAAAGTGAAGGAAAAAAATTGTGGGATATTCCTGGGGTTATTGAAGTTTTAAGGAAACATGTAAGTTAAATGTTGCAAGTGAGGCAGGTTAAATTATTTTGTTACCTGTTGAAATAATGTATCAAGGAGTTTTAATACCAAACCAGAAGATAAGTTACCGAGTTTGATTTAGGTTGGGGTGTAGTTGCAGGGTATTTTGCAGTTTTTTATGATCTGATAGACCAGTGTTTTCTTTGACAACGAACACACAGCAGATCCAATTATTTGAAGAACACAGTAGCAATTGACCTTCTTGGTGCTGTTCTTTTCTAGTCACTCAGTCTTGTTAATATCATGTAATGCTATAAATAAGGGCTGATTAGGTGGCACTTGTAGTTCAGGTGAAATGTTAATAGTGTGTGACTATAGTGAGATCATTAAAGTAAAATGAAATGCTGTTCTGGCTCATTGCAGGGAAGCAGCTGCAGCTGCTGGCTTCAATGTTATGAGATTAATTCATGAACCGTCTGCAGCTCTCCTTGCTTATGGAATTGGCCAAGATTCACCCACTGGGAAAAGGTAAAATTCTAATGTTTTACTTCTTTTTAAACTGCTGTACTTAAATCCTGAGAAATCATAAATGAGGGAATGTTGTGTTGCCTTAGCATGAGGCTTGTTTTGCTTTTTTCTCTCAAGACAATAAGCATTTAGAAGTTGTAATTTTGTAGTGTATTAAATCCCTTTGTTTTGGCCTTTTATATTTTGAAAATTATCTTTAAAGACTTGTCCCCAGTTTCAGACTTTGTTTAATTAGCTGATTGGCTTGAAGAAAAATGCTCTCTTTTTTAAACATATTTTGGCATAGCTAGTTTTAATTGTGGAAGATGGGATCAATTTACACAGGCTGGAAGAACTAAAGCAGAGCTCCTGGGTTCAGTAGGTGCATGTAGTTGTATTTATTAATATACAGATAATTCACTTTCAAAATAGCAAAGACTGCTATCAGTTTGAACTCTTTTGTTCTTTTTGTTTGGTGTTTCTTTACCATTCTCATATACTTCTTGGCCAGTTAAAACCTTCAATGTGTGGTGATAATCTTCTGACAGTGTGTCAAAATTAATGCTACTTTCAATATTTTTTTAATGTGACAGCAACGTGCTGGTTTATAAACTGGGTGGAACATCACTTTCTATCACAGTCATAGAAGTAAACAGTGGAATATATCGTGTACTTGCTACGAACACAGATGACAGCATTGGTGGAGTTTGTTTCACAGAAGCTCTAGCACAACACTTAGCTTCTGAATTTCAGAGGTAAGATTTGAATTCCAGGCATGTTGCTGTTAGGATAGCATCTTCATTATGTGGTACTTGCTTAAAAAAAATCTAGCAGACTCTCTGTGAGTAAAATGGTTCAGGTAAAGATGATGTTGAAGGATCAATCAGTTTGGGGCTGAGGAAGAAGACTGGGAAATGCCTGGGTTTGCATGGATGTTGCCTGAAGTTGGTGTTGAACTATAAGGGATCAGCTGTGGACTCTGCCATGTTGAGATTGTGCAAACTTTCAGTAGTGATCTTGTAGTTAATACTAAAATGTTCACAAAAAAAAACAAGTTCAAGAGCTCTAACCTGTTTTTCCTTCCAAAAAGAAATTTACCAATCAAATTCCTGCCTCTTTAAACTGGTATCATCATTTTTTTTTAAATACAGGTCTTGTAAACATGATATTAGAGGAAATCCCAGAGCCATGATGAAGTTAATGAACAGTGCTGATATTGCAAAACACTCTTTATCAACTCTGGGAAGTGCAAACTGTTTTGTGGATTCATTGTATGATGGATTGGATTTTGATTGCAATGTGTCCAGGTAAGGCAGATCTTGAAGCTACTGAAATCTTTCTGGGTGGTATTATAGATGTTCATTCAGTAAGCTTTGGTTTCTGATGGTATTTATTTTGGAGAAGGATGTAAGATTGAAAGCAAATTTCCTGTTTCATGTTGATGGTTCACTTATGCTGTAATCTGTAGTGGTCTGGGCAGTCCCACTTACAGTGTTGCCCTGATGGTTAGAAAATGAAGTGCAAAGAGGCACAAGGAGATCCCATCTTCAGAATCTGGTTGTTGATGGGAGGGGATAGATACTGTAATGAATCAATGTGGCTGTTTCCTTCCCCTTGTTGCTTTTGTTGTTGTACTTTACTTGAAGAAAAGATGGCTTGTGGACTCTTCTTCTAAATGAGATCCAGAATGGTAGGAGTCCTGGAAGTCTTGATGTTGCTTCTCAGTGAGAGCTGGAGTAGAAAGATATTTTCTGTCTTTTTGTTCCTACTGCTGTGTCCTACTCAGTCTGTTTTCCATTGGGATGATCTCTTAGTGAGATTTTTAGCTCACTTTGATTGTTCTTCTAGGCAGCAGCAACTTTAGCAAGATGAAATAGACTTTTCCATTCCAGAACTTTAGCAGTTGGAGCTGCTAAAATAAGGCACAGCATGTTTGAAAGTGTGAGAAGCAATACTGCATAACCGGGGTCGGCTCACTTTTGGATCAGGATGCCTATCCTGAGGATCAGTGTTGCAGACTTTGATTTGTTATACTTGTGCAGAGTAGACTTCTGTTTGTGTGCTTGAAAGAGACAAAAGCAAAAAGACAAGTTTGGTTTTTAATTTGCTTAATCTGTTCCCTGTGTGAAGATCAGGACACAGCTTAATTTACCTCTAAAAACTGAGTTCTTATATCCATTTTAAAGATCATTAAGCAGTTCCAGGATTTTTCTTTATTTATTTTGTATGAGTCAAGACAGCAATAGTAATGTTGTCAAGACAACAATACTGTTTTTTTTTCTCTAGAGTACACTGAAAAAGAATGAATGTGCATTCATGTAGGTGTTGTTGATGGAACTACTAGCACAGATACTTCCACAACAACAAAATCACTTGAAGATTAATAATGGGAAAAGATTACTGTTTTTTAAATCCTTTAGTACCAGCTGGAGAACTAAAGTATATTCTAAAAATTATTGTTCTTCCATTTCAGATGTTTGTCTCCAATGGGTGACATGATCCTTTTTTGAATGTTTTATTTTTCTCTTTTAGGGCCAGGTTTGAACTTATCTGTTGTTCACTTTTTAGTAAATGTGTAGAAGCAATTAAAAAGCTCTTGCAGCAAGTTGGATTTACAGCAGATGATATTAATAAGGTAATATCATCTTAATTCTTAATTAATAAGAAATAATTTGTCTCTAGGATGCTTCCACAAGAACAATGCTTATGGGGCCTGTTTTCCTTGAAGACTGAGATTACTTCATGACATATTAAAGCAGTTTTGACTAGGATCCAGCAAAGTCTATAGATTCAGGATCTTTAGAACTGCTGTATTTGTTTTCATTTCAGGTATTTGAGGTTAAGTATAAGGTAGTCACATTCAATTTTGTGTTTTTACTGCTACATATTGAGTAGGTGGGGAAGATTTGTCTCCATTTGGTTTCTATAACTCTGCCCAAATTCAAGCTGAGGAGTACCTTCCTTAAGTTCAGTCTGTGGGCTTTGTTCTGCCTTCACTGAACTTCAGACGGGGTTTGCTGACACTTCTGAAGTAAGGCAAAGTTTTGACTTGAACAAATTGCTAAATGTCCACTTGTTGCCTGTGCTCCTCCTTGCTGGCTTAAAAACCAACTGAGGTGCCAAATCAGAGAGTGCTTTAGTCCCAAAGATGGTGAACAAGGGAGCAGACATTAGTAGTCTAATTTATGTCTCTTGCCTTGTAGTAAGAGAGGAAATGCATCTCACCCCCTTTGTACCTGTGCTTGGCAAATGGTGCTGCATTCATTGCTGGTGGCATTGGCTTACCAGGTCTGCAGCTAAAGCTGCCTGGTGCTTTCAATGACACTTGATGTTGTTTCAGACTCTTAATTAGTGTTTGCTGTGTCACATCTCAGTTCCTCTGATGGATAATGAAGTATCCCAGGCCACTGTTCAAAGAATGGCTTTTGTTTTCTGGTGGCAGTGGTTTTTAGGTGGCCTTTTAGGCTCTCAGGCTTTAATGCTTTGGATGGAGAACAGTGGAACACTTTAAATGTAAAAATAAATAACTTCAGAGTTGTAAATTAAGTTTATGTTTTACATGAGGAAAAGTGGGACTTAGCTTTGTTTCCAGATCTTGCTGATTTCAACAAAGTCACTGTAATAAGACTTGGACTTATGGATAATACCTGACGTGCTCCTTCCTACAAATGCATGATGGAAGGGTGAGTGGCAAGCAGCATGAGGAAGTTTTTAGATGCCAGGAAAGGAATGTGTAACATGAGGGAAATCAGATGCAGAATTAAGGGCCTACAGAGTCTGTGGAATATGTATCTGTGGAAGAAAGGTCCTGAGCTGCCTGTTGTAACTGTGCCTGTTCTCACCAGGAGGTTGGACTAGATCACCTCTTGAAGTTCCTTTCAACCTGATGTTCTTTTTGTGTTGTATTTTTCAATTTTCAAAGTGTTATTTTATCTAGGTGATTCTTGCTGTAAGAGAAACTTCAAAGACATCATATTTCCTTTAATTTCAAAAACAAAAGTATCAGAAGTCAACCAAAGAGTACATCATTTTTATTTCAGCAATTGCAGATGATAAAATATCTTAGAGCAATCTGTATTTCTGCACTGCAGGGTCTGACCTGTCTGTTTTTATTTCACAGACTAAAGCTTTGAAATTATTATGATGTGTTTTCCAGGTAGTTCTTTGTGGTGGGTCTGCTCGAATCCCAAAGCTACAGCAGCTGATCAAAGATATTTTCCCAACTGTTGAATTACTGAATTCAATTCCTCCAGATGAAGTTATTCCCATTGGTGCAGCCATAGAGGCAGGAATTCTGCTAGGGAAAGAGAATACCTTGTTAGAAGAAGATGCGCTCATTGAGTGTTCTGCCAAAGATATTCTTCTTAAGGTAAGGCTAAATTTAGAATATTAGAAAATATTACTGCTGCAGTGAATATATAGCCCTGATTATGTGATTGATGTTAGAGAAACAGCATTGTTTTATTATTACTTCTACGGATTTGCTATAGATCATCAGTACACAGTAACTTAGGTTTATTGACAAAAGAATAGACAGGAAAAATTTATTTTTAAGGGGCAATAGATTGCATCTTTCCTATGTTGTATTAGCTGGACTCCTCATTTATAGGAATGCCAGGGTTTTTTACTTGCTGTGATGGTGAATGTGACAGAGGGAATGAAGCTTAGATTTCTTTTCTTGTGGAGCATTGTTGTAACACTTCCAGCTCAGTGAAGCACTGAAAAAAACATGAACTGTATTCTTTTTTTCTTTTTTTAAGGGAGTAGATGAGTCAGGGGCTGACAGATTCACAGTGCTATTTCCATCAGGGACACCACTGCCAGCTCGAAGGCAGCACACCCTGCATGCTCCTGGAAATATTTCCTCTGTGTGCCTTGAGCTGTACGAGTCATTGGGAAAGAGCCCCATGAACGAAGAAGAGAAATTTGCACAGGTGAGTATGTGCACACTCCTGTGCACTTTTAACAGCAGCCACCTGGAAATCAGTTGGACCTGGGAAAAAAATGGAAACCAATTCCACCAATACCAAAACTTGTTGTTAGAAAATTACAATGGTATGCATCTCTTTGCTATTGGTCTTTTAATTATTCTTCTGGACATGCAAAATACTGAACTACTTTAAAGAAACTGAACTGAAGTTTCCCCTTTGAATTCCTAAATGGCTGACAGATTTTGACACTTGGCATTACTGTAATAAGATCTCCTGGGATGAGAGAGCTTTACCAGTTATTCCAGTAGTGCACAGATCCTTGAACATTTTGAATATAAAACTGATAAAGAAAATGGCATAGCTAATGTGTCAATTACTTTTTGATCTTCCTAGATTGGACAGGATCTTGGTGTTAAATACTGAATTCAATTTGTCACAGTGGTAAGATGAAATGATTCTATTAAGTGAGGGTTTAAAGCTGTTGGTTAGGAGTCAACCTACAGAGAGAATACAGCCTTTTTGAAACAGTTGTGATGTGCTTTCCTTGGAAAGCATCAGGGAAGGGGCAGATGTGTCTGAAATTGATGGAATATTTAAGAAGATTGTTATTCCACCTTAGTTCTGCCCAAATATCTTTAAAGGGGATAGGAGAGGGATGTTGCCTAATAACTACAGTACTGATTTTGTAGACACTGTGGGAGTGATAGGTACTTCAGCTGTCTCAGGGATAGATCCTGAACCAAACCACAAAAACAATAGTGCAAATAGCTAAAATGCATTCATTTTCACATCTTAGCTGTTGTGTCACTTCCCTTGAACTGCTGCACAAGAACTTGAAGAACCTATTATACTCAAACTTTTTTTTTTTTTTAACAGATTGTACTTCAGGATTTAGATAAAAAGGAGGATGGCCTACATGATATACTAACTGTTCTCACCATGAAAAGGTACCCAAAACACTTGTTGTTTTGCTGTTTACCCTGCTGTGGCACACTTCTGACAAGCAGTCTTTGCTCCTGTTACGGAGTATCTATTTTTTTTTTTTTTTTTTCGAAATTTCAGCATTTCATTGGTCACAGGGCTGTACAGTCCTAGCAGGCTTAAACTCTGTAGAAATGTGGGTTTTCTGCAGTAGCTTTGATGCTGTCATTGTTTGATTCCTAAAGAAACAAAGCTTAATACAATTGTGTAGATTATTTTTAGCAACTTCTGAACTGTTGATCAGTTTAACCATGTTTGAGAGCAGTCAGGATCGCAGTCAGACTCAGAATTCTCAGACTTCCAAGTGGATTGGGTAATTTTGCTGAACGCCCACACTCTTGGAAAAAACTGAAGGCGATACTGTCTTTTTTAGTTATGAAGGATTGTCGAATTTACAATGGCTCTGTTCGTTCAGAGGCAAGGCTGTTAAGCAGAGAAACAGTGCCACAGGAAATTTCTACTTGCTATTTAAGTTTCAAAGTAGTTCCTTTTCTTATGTTAGCTATCAGGTGTTAATAGACTTCATCTAAAATGCCTTGTTTGTCATACAGAGATGTATACTGAGCACTGGTAAGGAAAACATTTTGGGGATTAGAGGTGCAACTCTCATGCAGAAAAACAGCATCATTTGGAAGGAGGTTTAAGTAATATTGAGGGGGGAAAAGGAGAGGAAGCTTAGTAGGGAACATCTATTTGTACCTAAATATTTTGTTTGACTGTATGCCTCGCTGAAGTAGGGCTCAATATTGTTTCTTAATTCTTGGATTTTGACAATTAAGATTTTCCTTGTTGAAGGAGATCCTTGGAATTTAAAGACTACTTATGCTTCAAAAGTCATGTTCTTGTGCTATGACAAGACATGTTTATCAATCTGTTACTGTTACTCAGTTCTCACAAGGAATATTTTGAATACCATTACCACATTTTCTGTTTACAAACCTGCACAAAATAAATTCAATTGCAATATTTAAATGTGTTCCTAGATATATTCCAGCATATGTAGATGCTTTAAGGGCAAGAAGTGCATATAAAAACACTGAATAAAATAAACTTAATTTCATAAACCAATTTCATCCATATTGAAGCATGTTTGTCCCTGGATATTTTGATGCTGGTCTTCCTTTCATCTGTGCGAAGACTGTTGTTTGTCCTCTCTGGCACATGCTGTAATATAGTAAGTGTTGTGTTGAGATAATCCTAAGAATAACTATCTTTTTTCTAGGGATGGGTCCTTGCACGTTACCTGCACAGATCAAGACACTGGAAAGTGTGAAATCATCACTGTTGAAGTGGCATCATAGTCCATTTTGGAAGGCAACATTTTTTCTGACTTGTTTTCTGTCTCTTACTGGCTTTTCTGCCAAAGCAGTGACTTTCTGTGATGTCTCTCATGATTCTTAGAGGACTGTAATAAACTAAAGTAAAATGCCACCAAGTTAATTTGCCACCTGTTTAGAGTGTGGTGCAAAACATTAGTCAAGACACATGAACAGCAGATCGCTGGATTATCAGCACTTGATTTACAAAATGCAAAGCACAAATGCTTGTGCCTGTGGTTCAGCAGCAAGCATGTTACATAGTTTGAAGATTTTTTTCCTTGACTAATCAGTCTTGTACCCATTCAGCCAGTGCATCTGTGGCTTCAGTAGTATAGCTTTGAACCACAGAGAATGAGACTAGTTAAAATCCACTTTCTGGTAATTATACTGGAATCCTGTGTGATCTTGATATTCCCCAAAACCGTGAAGGTAGAGCCCATTTGTGCTGGCCTCTGCAGGTGAATTTTTTTTCAGGAGATTTTTTTTCTGTAAAATGGTTTTATGATACGACCTGAGAAATGTAAGAGTTAAGTGTGCTTATTTATATGTTATTAAAAAATACATTTTTATACAGATCCTTGGCAATCTCCATTCTGTGTGGCACTGTTTTAAATCTATGTTGTCATACAGTTGGGTATAAGCAGGCAGGTTTTTCCAATAACGAGATGGAGCAGGCAATTGTGGTTTTGGAATATGAGGGTCTCAGCCTAAAGTGCAGTTAAGGGACAACAGTTCAGTGCTTACAACTATGTGTTACCTTGTAAAATACTGAAAGTGTCACAGAAGAGCCTCAAAAACATAGAGCCAGGGATACCTGTCTAGTATGTGAAACCTGTCTGGGTTTGAAGAGGGTTGTGTTCCATTACCTGGGGTTTCAAGTGAACTTGAAAACTTCTTCAACAACCGCCTGAAAAGAGCCTTCATGTCAGTCATTGCCTGGGAGAAAGAGCCCGACAGGATCAGAGGTTGCTAACTTGTGACAGGGGAGGTTTGGGTTGGACGTTAAAGGTTTACATTAAAGGTAATTAGGCATTGGAATGCGTGCCTAAGGGGGTGGTGCGGTCACCATCCCTGGAGGCGTTTAATGAAAGCCTGGATGTGGCACTCAGTGCCATGGTCTGGTGACAGGGTGCTGTTCGGTCATAGGTTGGATTTGATCTCAGAGGCCTTTTCTAAACTAATCGATTATATGATTCTGTGAAAGCTACATTAATAGTCAACATCTCCTCTGAGGAGTGAGGTGTGATGACGGTGTAATTTATGGGTTTTTTTCCCCTAGAGGAGCCGGTACCATTTCTCCGAGGTTCTTTTCAGTTCTGCGGAGCTGAGGGGACAGGGAAAGAAGCTGTTTCGTGCTTCCCCGCCTGCCCCAGGCACTGCAGCGCTCTATAAGAACAAAAGAGAAATGACTTTAAAACAAGCCCCTCTCCGCCCCTTTCCCGCTCTCCCGGCTCCGTCCCGCCCGNGCAACCCCCCAACATGGAGGGCTGGCAAGGAGGTGAGGGGGGAGCGGGCTGGGGACGGCGCGGCCCGGGGCTCTGCTGCCCCCCGGGCTCTGCCCGCCCTGCTCCGGCACAGGGGGGACTGGGGGGAGGACGGGCGGGGAGTCTCCCGCTCGTTCTCGGCGGTGTCGCCCTGCTCTGTCAGGACCGTTCCCACCGTCCCTGCCCACAGACCCCCGGCGCGGCGGGGAGGGAGGGGCTGAGGGTCCTGCCCGCTGCCCCGGGGGAGCTGTGGGAGGAGGGCGGGAGGTGCCTGGGATAAACCTGGAACAGGGATGGGATGCGAGGAGAGGCGCTGATCCCGGTGCGGCCGCGGGAAAGGCACCGCCGCCCCCTCCCGAGCTCTGAACTGCGCCGGGGCCGGGGCGGGAGAGCCCCGCGGAGCCCCGGGGGGAGGCGGGCACGGCCCTGCAGCCCGCGGCTGCCGCTCTGGACTCCATCCAGCCCCTTGATCCCGGTGTTTTCCCGGGCCCTGGCGCCCTGCGGAGTGTCTAGTTCCTCCGAATCCGCCTGGCTGACAAGGCACTCGCGATCCTTCTGGATGAGGGCTGTGGGTCTCTGTGTCCTCGTCCAGTCACCATGGTTGCATCGCAAGTGCTCAGTTGCGCTTGACTTCAGAAATTTGGCGGTCTTGTTAAAGAATGGAGGTTTCCTACTTGCCGTAGTTCAGTTATGCGGTGCTGTAATTGTAGAAAAATTGCTCAGTGCTTAGTGTATCTTTCACCTGTGGAAGTCTCTGCTCTCCAAAATATTTGTTGTTCTTTATAAGTGTATGTATTGTACAGAATAAAAGTGCAGGGAGGGAATCATTAACTTGTTTCACTTGACCAGTTAGTGAAGGGTTGAGTTGGAGACGCTGCAGTTGTACAAGAGACTCGTGGACTGCTGTCAAAAATGGTAATGTGGGGACTCTGGGATGAGGCATAATGATTTCTATTTAGCTGAGACATTAAATAGGATTCTTTACCAATTTTCTTATTGTAGCCTGGTATGTGCCATGTCTAGCTTCACTTGAGACCCTCCAAGAATTATGTAGGAAGGAAAATCTCACATGTAAATCCATTGGAATCACCAACAGGAGTCTAAAGAGTTATGAGGTCGAATATTTGTGTGACTACAAGGTAGAAGAGGTAAGAGAAATGCAGACCAATTTGATCATTCTTTCAGCTGAAATTTGGAAGCAAGCCGAAGGTAGTTTTGCTCATAATATAAAACAGTAGGCACTGAGGACAAAGCTTTTGCTGGCATCAAATTAAATATATTTTAAACTTTGAACTGTAAACAGAAAGTGGTGTAATTGCTACTTTCAGTATGTGGAAGGAAGATCTTTCCCTGAAATTACAGACATGTTAGAATATTGAATGTTTCACCTTTGCATCTCTGATGCTGATGCTTTAGGGTGGTAGCTCAGTATGAATTATGATGCCTCTCCTTTATTTGCAGACAACTATGTGTATTTTTGTCTTGATTCTTTTAGTCTGTTTAACGAAGAATTAGGGCAATGTACTGCAAATGGATTCCTGTGAAATTCAGTCTCAGTATTTGTCCTTTTTTTAATAAGTGCAAAATGTATGCTGCTTCTTTGTAAATACAATATTATATGTATTAAATTAACTGCTGTTCTGGGTGATGGTTCATATGACCAATAGTGGGTTTTAGACTTTTTTTCTCTAAATTTTGGATTTATTCTTTTTGTTCTGTATGTGATATGACTGCATTCTGCTTGTGCATACGAGTCATACAGCAAGTTAGCATAACTTACCACCTGCCTTGACAAACTAGCCTCCTCCTCCAGGTATGCTGTTAGCAATCAGAGTTCATCCCAACTTCTGAATTTCTTTGCCCCTAGAGATTATTTGTAAAGTATGCAAAGTTGTGCTAAAAGTTAATTTGCAAACAAAAACCCTGATTTTTCTCTTTCTTCCCAATTGTAATTTTTATGGGGACATCAAGGCCTTCTGCCCTGTATGCTGATCCCTAAGTCCAGAGCTCTTGTGTTTGTCTTGTGCTCTGTGATGCTGGATTTCAGCACCATGAACTCTGGCTAAATCTCTATCTGTTTCTGTATTTCAAGGGCAAAGCATACTATCTTGTGAAATGGAAAGGATGGCCAGAATCTTCAAATACTTGGGAACCTCAGAAACATCTGAACTGCCCTCTGCTTATTCAGAACTTTCTTAGAGACAAAAATGAATACTTGTCTCGGGAGAGAGAAGGTAAAGCAATGAAAGTGAGAAACCACATTAAAACTTTGAAACCTGCAATTGCGGATTATATTGTAAAGAAGGCTAAACAAAGAATAGCTCTGCAGAGGTGGAAAGAAGAACTCAACAGGAAAAAGAATCACAAAGCGATGATTCTGGTAGAAAACACCGTGGATCTTGAAGGCCCTCCTTTAGACTTCTACTACATCAATGAGTATAAGCCTGCTCCAGGAATAAATGTGCTCAATGGAATAACAACTGGCTGTGAATGTGCTGACTGCCCTGCTGAGAAGTGCTGTCCAAAGGAGGCTGGGTTTATTTTGGCTTACAATAAACATAAGAAATTGAAAATCCAGCCTGGCTTGCCCATCTATGAGTGCAATTCATATTGTAGGTGTGGGCCTGACTGCCTGAATAGGATTGTACAGAAAGGGACCCCTTATTCCCTCTGCATCTTCAGAACCAACAATGGCCGTGGCTGGGGAGTAAAAACCCTCCAGAGAATTAAAACCAACAGTTTTGTGATGGAGTATGTTGGAGAGGTAGGTATGTATTTATCTCATATAGGTGAGTTACATACAGTCGAGGAAATGTTAGATAAAATCTTAATGAGCATTCTCTCAGTTTTAACACTTCTGGACTTCTTCACCAAGAGGGTGGTCAGACACTGGAACAGGCTCTCCAGGAAGTTGATCATAGCAAAAAGCCTGACAGAGTTCATGGAGTGTTTGGATAATACTCTCAGGCACATGGTGTAATTCCTGGGGATGTCCTGGGCAGGGCTAGGACTCGATGATCCTTGTGGAACTCTTCCAACTCAGGATATTCTGTGATTCTACTATGTAATAGATCAGTCTGCTTTTGAGTAGAGAGATAAAGGAACATTCAAGTCAACAGCAAAATTATGTTGTCTACAACATTCCTTCATTCCAGAGCAGTTGTAAAAGGTCAAAAGTAAAGAGAATATTTATCTCATATGGCACTAAAGAATTATTTTAGATACATGCCTTAATAGTATTTCTAAAGGCATGTCCTCAATTTCTTTCATGGTAATAATATTCTTCATTCGTCCCTGATCATCTTTTTTGTAGATTTTGCCATTCCCAAAGCACAATTTTTATGAAATTCCCTGCACTCCCTTTTCTGTTTTGTCTGAACTTCTAAGGTAGTATTTCCAGGCATATTTATTACTTCTGATTAACAGCAAGAATAAGATTCATAGTACGGACGTTATCTGTTTATTCAATCTCATACTATTTCAAAGAGAACTTTTATGTTATAAAATACAGACCTTGAGTTACTCCTGAGATTTTGTATTGCCCTGTGTTCTTGTAGTTCAGCCTCTGCACTGTTCCAGGGCTCTTCACACTAGCAGTTCCTGGCAACCTCTCTGTTACAGTTGCGTTTCTACCACAAATCTGCCTTGCTACTACTGTGTTGACTCAAAGTATTTCCTTCTGTCCCTTTATACAACGTTTATGGTCCTAAGTAGATTTTCTCCATACTTCTCCCCAAAGCTTCTGACTTCTCATGTTCATCCATTTCCTTTAAATATACAAAAGGTCAGACATTCCAAATATCTCTGTTAATGCAGAAAGGTGGTTATGTAATTTTGTTGCTTAAAGGAAAGAGTGTGTATTTACCGTTTCGCCTGAATCTACTTAATATCTACTGCTGACTTCTCAAATCTCATCTGTCAGATTTTAGAGGGATTTGTTGTCCAATTCCATTACATTTTGTATCTCTCTTGCTGCCAAATTATGATTTCTTTGCTGAATCTGCACAACAGAATGTGTTTAATGTGACAGGCTGTGGATGAAGTTGTTTAAGCTTCTTCATCTGTCAACAGTGACACACTTGCCTAATTGAATAGGTTGAGCTTTGTGAAGATGTCAGTCTGAGCTGCCATGAATAGGATCTTTCATTGCAGTCAAAAATAGCAGGAAGAGATGGTTTTGGGAAGAGAGGAAATGAATATTGGGCTGTAAATGTGGCTGGGTTTTAAAGACTGATACCTGTTAATCATCTGTGCAAAGGGAAAGGGTTGAATCCTGGTTTTATGTGAAGTAAACAAGGCTTTCTGAGTCTAATGGGAAAAGTGTGTATATAGAAACTTCAGGTAAAAACAGTTGATTGTATTGTCATCATCAAAACTGTTAATAGAGGGTGCTGATATGATTTTCTTCCCCAGAGAATTGCATCCAGAGAAGCCTCAATCAAAAATAATTAGTTCAACTGTATGTACTCTTATGTATTCTTAATTCATTAGATGGGATGCTATTTCAACATCAAAAACTTATTTTTTACTAAGCGTTTTTCTAACTTGATTATGATTTTTGTTTTGATTTAGTAATAGTTAATAATATGATGCAGGTTTCTTTTTTAATTTTTTTTCTTCTTTTTTCAGGTGATTACAAGTGAAGAAGCAGAGAGGAGAGGCCAGCTCTATGACAACCAGGGAAATACATACTTGTTTGATTTGGACTATGACTCAGATGAATTTACAGTAGATGCAGCTCGATATGGAAATGTGTCCCACTTTGTTAACCACAGTGTAAGACCTTGTTTTATATACTAAGAATTTGGAGAATTATCCTAATTGTGCTAGAAATATCTTCTACTGTAAACATTTCCTTACTGTAGTCACAGTTTTTCTGGAGTAGTTTGCTTCATGCCAGCACAGTCAATTAATCAGATGATGTAACAAATAAAACAGAATACTTGGCCTTACTTGGATTGAGACTGGCTACAAAAATCTAGAGGGGAGATGCTGCCTGAAGTGGACATCCTGTAGGACTGGAGTTTTCAATGAATCAACTGAATCAAAATAGGGTTGGTTTGGGTGTGTTTTTTGAGTACTCAAAATACTTAACATATGACAGGTTCTTAATAAAGTTAGCCAGGAGTCAAAGATGACAGGAACTTATGTGTTATTTTGTAGCCGGACAGGATGGAACGTTACTCTGAATTTCTCAGTCTGCAGTGTAAGGTTAAATGTCTGTAACTTCACTTTTGATACTTTAATGTGTGATATATTTCAGTGTTAAAAGCATTCAGAGTTTAACCGTCTCAGGGACTACTGACTTCTGACACTTAATCCAGAGAAAATGAGGAAGTGGTTTCTAGTTCCTACTTAGTGACCTTTCCCCTCCTCCTAGTACCCAGACATGGTCTGCCATGGGCAGGGAATTCAGAAGTCAAGCAGGTCTGCAGTTTACAGTAGAAATTCATGCCTAGTATGAAGATATTATCTCTGGCCTGGAAACAATGCTTAAGCATCAGTAGAGAGTAGTGAGTTTGTGGGGCTTGAAATACTAGGTTGTTTTTAGTTTTCTTTCAACTTTTAATTCTCTTTATGGCTTTTGTTGGTATATACTAGCCTCTGAATGTAGCTCTACTTATTTTGTCACCGTTTTTGTTGTCACTTTTGAATGTGTCACTTTTTTTATAGGTTGTTGCATATTAGTGTAGTCTGCATATTGTGCAAAGGTTGCCTTCCTGGAAGGCCTTGAGTCTGAGCTAAGAATAATGATCTCCTGGAACATTATTTCAGTTTGTTGATTTCAGAAAATAACTTAATTGCAGACTTCTGTCACTGAGACAAGAACCCTTTTTTTTTTTTTTGCTGAGCCCTTGGTTTACTTAAACACTTCAGTGAAATTAAATGTTAATTTTTCTAAACAGAAACTGCATTACTTTTTGCTTACAGTGTGATCCAAATCTTCAAGTCTTCAATGTGTTTATTGATAACCTCGACTTGCGTCTTCCTCGAATAGCGCTGTTCTCTACCCGAACCATCAAGGCTGGAGAAGAGCTAACCTTTGACTATCAGATGAAAGGTCTGCACATTTTAACATGGTTCCTGTGGGCTTTTTGGGGTGCTGGTGGGTTTTAATGCAGCCTGAATGGTAGCATTTCAGCTCAGACACGGCTTTTTATAGCACAGCTCTGGCTTTCAGAATACTCATTGCTCATGATGTGTAGTGCAGACAAGAGCACACCCAGAAGGTTTTGCCTGCATCTCTAGTGCATTGCCTCCCTCAGTGGTCCTGGCACATCAGGGGTTGTGGCTGGATTGTCTGGTGAAGCAAATGATTTTGAAGCTTTTTCCCAGGAATGCTCAAAGGAGTAGACAGGCTGCCAGTAAATAAAGCTTTCCTTTATTCAAATTGGCATTCAGGTAAATGACTTTGCTAGTGATAGTTACTAAGATAGATACTAAGGCAGTTGTAACAGCTCAGCAGCATGAGGCACCATAGGTTTGAGTTCTTGTGTCTGTAGGCCTCAGTTGTGGATATAGGTCCTATGGAACAGCTGTTTCAGCTGGGATAGAGTTCATTTCTTCTCCATAGCTGGTACAGTGCTGTGTTTTAGATTCAGTATGAGAATAATGTTGATAACTCACTGATGTTTTGGTTGTTGCTAAGTGGTGGTTTTCTTAAGTCAAGAAAACTTTATGTCTCATGCTTTACCAGTGAGGAGGTACACAAAAAATGTAAAAAAAAAAAGCTGGGAGGGAGCATAGATAGATGAACTGGTCAAAGGGATATTCCACTCCAGAGAATGTCATGCCCAGGTTAGAAAGTGGGGAGATATCCAGAAGGGGATGATCAGAATTCAGGGATGGCGTCTAGGCATTAATGAGCCATAGGTAAGCAATTGTATGTGCATCACTTGTGTTTGTTTTTTTCTTTTACTACTACTACTACTAATCAGCATCAGCATAATCAGAATATCATCATTATTACAATATTTTACTGTTTCAATTACAAAAGTGTTCTTATCTCAACCTACAAGTTTTAATTTTGGTTCTCCTCCCTGCCCCACTGGGGTGGACGTGTCTGTGTGGTGTTTCATTGCCAGCTGGGCTTAAACCACGACACTGCCAAATTGATCTTGAACCTTAAAACTCCTCTTTCTCTCTGTTTATGACACTAACATTGAAGGCCAGATGCAGTCTCAGCTGATCCATGTGTATACCTGGGGGGTGCAAAGCTCAAGTCTGAGCTTTGGATTCCGATGTGTATGCCAGCTATTGCACAAGCACCTGTAACAAGGGTACAGCTTCACACACAGCTCTTTTAGAAGGCCTTTAGAAGCTGTTTGAATACTAGGCATGATCTTGGTCTATCTTTTAGAACTTCCTTACTTGTGTTCATCTGTGTTGCAGGTTCAATAGATCTGACTTCAGACTCTGCTGAAGGACTTAGCCCATCCAAAAAGAGGATCAGAACTGTCTGTAAATGTGGAGCCGTGTGTTGCAGAGGTTATCTCAACTGAGTTTGGGTATCCAAAGTCACAAATAGTTTGTTCTTTTTTTAATGTGTTTTAAGAAGACTCTTCTTTCACGTATATATTCAAGTATTCTTAGATCTAATGTAAATAAGATGGTGAAAACAAGGTATTGTATTTGTAATTGAAATGGCATTGGTCAAAGAAGGAGTCTGTAGCATTTCAATACAAAACTGATGATGGGAGATTAAAAATTAATTTTTCTAGAGCAGTTGTTTAGGAAGCCATAAAATATATGCAAAGAAAATTCTAAAACATACCTTGATTTGAATATTCCTAGAATCACAGAATAAGCTGGTTTGGAAGGAACCCTCAAGGGTCATCGTGTCCAACTCTTAGTCCTGCACAGGACATCCCCAAGAGTCACACCCAGTGCCTGAGAGCATCTGGAACTCTGCCAGGCTTGGTGCTGTGACCACTTCCCTGGGGAGCGTGTTCCAGTGCCCAACCACTCTCTGGGTGAAAAAACCTTTTCCTAATATCTAATCTAAACCTCCTGTGACTCAGCTTCAGGCTGTTTCCTCAAGTCCTGTCTCTGGTCACCAGAGTGAACAGATTGGTTCCTGCCCCTCTGCTTTCCCTTGTGAGGATGTTGAAGAGCTCAGTGAGGTCTCTCCTCAGTCTCCTCTTCTGCAGGCTGAACAGATCAAGTGACCTCAGTTGCTCCTCATAAGGTTTCCCTTCAGACCCTTCACCATCCTTGTGGTCTCCTTTGGATGTTCTCTAATGGCTCAATGTCTTTTTTTACATTGTGGTACCCAAAACTGCCCCTAGCACTCGAGATGAGGCCACCTCAGGGCAGAGCAGGGCAATCCCCTGCCTTTCCCAGCTGCTGATGCTGTGTCTGATGCTCCCTGGGACAGGCTTGGCCCTCCTGCCTGCCAGGGCACTGCTGGCTCATGTTCATTGTGACAGATATTCGAGTGTAAGCTTTCAGTCATAGCCTTTCAGGATCTGATTCCAGTGGGATGAAGTGATGCTACATGTTTTCTACACCTTGAGAAGTCAGGAGGCATTTGTTTTGAATTCTAAATCTTAGTTGGCAGTTCTTTTGCTTTTTTGTTATATAAAGAAAATGTCAAAGATCTCAGAAATAACAGTTATGGCACAAGGATGAGGGATTAAGGAGAGCCAGTGTGTAAATAAAGGTTCACAGGAATGCAAATTGTTAAATGTCCATGGAACTCCATGCAAGGAAAGTAATTGCAGAAAGAAAATTAGAGAGACCAAAGCTCAGTTGAAACTTAACCTGGCCACTTCTTTAAATGATAATAAAAATGTTTTTAAAATACATTATTAGCAAAAGGAGGGGCAAAGAAAACCTCCATTCTTTATTGGACACAGTGAGGGAATATGGTTACCAAAGATGAGAAAAAGGCTGAGTTACTTAACACCTCCTTTGCCTCAATTTTCAACATTAAGACAATTGTTCTGTCCTTAGGATAACTGGCCTCCTGAGCTGGTAGACAGGAAGTGGAATAGTTTCCCTGTAATCCAGGAAGAAGTGATAAGATGCTCATGAGTCCATGGGACCTGATGGGATCCATCCTAGGGTGATGAGGGAGCTGACAGATGAGCTCACCAAGCCACTCCATCATTTACCTGGAGAAAAGGAGGCTCAGGGCTTGCCTTATTCTCTACAACTCCCTGACAGGAAGGTATAGCCAGGTGAGGGTCAGTCTCCCGAGGAACCAGCAATAGGACGAGGAGACATAGCCTCAAGTTGGTTAGGTTGGACATTAGGAAAAATTTCTTCACAAAAAGGGTGATTGGACACTGGAATGGCCTGCTCAGAGAGGAGCATCCTGAAGATGTTTAAAAAAAGCATGGACGTGGCATTCAGTGCTATGGTCTGGTTGACAAGGTGGTGTTCGGTCATAGGTTGGACTTGATTGGTTGATCTCAAAAGCCTTTTCCAGCTTGAGTCTGTAATTAGTATTAACAGATTCCAAGTGTAAAACTTGAACTTCTTAGCTGATGTTATGTAGAATGTTTTCAGTTATGCTCTGATTTTTAGTTAGGATTCTATAGGAGGACTGCAGTTCCACAGAGCATTTGTAAATATGGAATTGTTGGAAGTAACATTCGCTGTTTGTTTTTATTGCAGAAATTTGGCAGTCGTGGCTGAAACAAGTTGCTGGCTACAGTTTGGAAATAGCATACGGTTAGGGAGAGCAGCCCCTTGTCTAACAAAGCCAATGCATTGTGCGATATGCTCTGTTATCTGTTAGATGCAAAAGAGCCCTGGGATCGATGTATATTCACAACTGGTTTTGGTTAAATTTTTACATACTGTGTCTTTTTTACCTAGTGACAGACTTCTAAGATACTAGGCCTGGATTTTCTGGTTGCAAAAATGTTAACTTCAGTGAAGTTAGTCTAGGGGTGAGTATACCCATTTGCTGTAGACATTTGTAAGATGTTCTTGAATGTAAAGGCTGAGAAATATTTTGTTCTTCATCTGCTTGAGTCATCTTTTTTTTTTCCTAATAATCTTAAAGTTGTCTCAATCTATTCATAACATATGCTAAGTTTTGCTTGGCTTCAGAACCACTGAAGAGCAGTTGAGGAGGGTGATGAGTAGAATACAGCCAAGGTCCATGCTCTAGAGATGATCTACATACTTTTTTCTCATGGATTCAGAGCTTATAAAACTTGCATATTGCTTACCAGTCATGTAAATGTTGACAGGGTCAGGCAGAATAATGTTGCTCCATAAATGGATGCTCCATAGCTGGATGCTGGCTATGTATCATAGGTCAGCTAGTTACCTTTATAAGGTGCACAGCTGTTGGCTCAGGTGAATGAAGTCAAGTACTCAGCATGTAACTGTTTACCTAATTTTTTAGAAAATGCCTTAAATTCCATGTTAATTACTAGCACTTCAAAAAGAGCATTTCAAGGTTGTTCCTTAAGAAGCACAGTTGCATTTGTACTGAAGATCTGGCTCTTTGGTAGCAAATGACATTTTATATGCTACTAGCCAAAATCAGTTTTACACTTTTGGTGAAGAGCATGGGCCACTGGAAATGCTGTGTGAGTTTTGTAATCTACAATACAGAGATACACATTGAAATAGAGACTTTATATTATTTAATGAATTGGAGAAAGTTTGCTTAGATTTAAAAGTATTTAATGTGATCAGGCTCACCTGTATCCACATAGTTGATAAATGCTGACTGTTGTCAGTTTTTATCATGCCATATCTCTAATGCTTTTTTTTTTAAGTTCTAAGTGGAACGTGGAGCTTTAATGTCAGCAAACTCTAGATGATCTTGCATCGTTTGGAGTCATTAGTGCTTTCTCTTGCATGTAGCTCAAATGAGCAGTGCATTCCATGTGGATGGAATCTGCAGTCTCCAGCTCCTCAATCCGCTGCAGTCTGCAGTCTGCAGCCTGCGCTGTCCCCGCAGAAAGCTGCGGCTGCGGCAAGAGACGATTCGTTACTGCAGCCCCGCCTGTGCCGGGGGCACAGGGCAGGCCCCAGGCTCTGTCTCTCCCCATGCCCAGTTTGATTTCAATATTGCAAGTAGATGCATTTTAGAAGATAACAGTTGTGGCAGTTGTACTGGAGTGCAGGGTCTGCCTTTTCCAGAGGCAGAGAATATTATCACCAGCACTGGAATAATGCTGCTGTTTGTTAAGGATCTGTGTGTTATCTTCTGCCATAAATAAAGAACCAATAATTTATGTTCTGGGAGGTAGCAGTATTTTGTATTTATTTAAAGGAAACCTATGAATCCAGTTTCCAACATAAGAGCCTTGAACAGTATTTTATATTTACATATTCTCAGTGTATTTGGATTGCTGTCAGTAAATTAGCTTAATGGGACACTCTGTCACTTCTAAAACTCCTTTTACTGTTTGTTTGAGTTTGGCAGAAAATTGCCAAACTGGAAATGGATTTAAAAAAAAAAAAAAAAGCTGTTTAAGCTGTTTTCAGTCTCTTAGGGAAGCTAAACCAGCCCAGCTTCTGCCTTTGTTTTGCTTTGTGGTCTGTTGGCATCGTCATGGCCACCGGTTCAGTCGTGTGTATGCACTTCTTGGGGGCTGGTGACCTGTGACCTGTCCTCCATCTGTTCTTTTTTGTTGGTTTTATTTTTACTTTTTGGTAGCAAAACTAAAGCTGCAAGATCACCTGTAAGAAAAACTATTGTCTATTTAATCTCCAAGTTAAGTCAATTTTTTGGTTATTTTTAATGTATGTTTTAGAAACTGTATTAGAATATGCAGTTTGTAAGCTCAGGAACATTTTCTTTTCATACTCTGTCATCTCTAGTATTGCTATCTTCCTATATTTTTTGATAAAATAAATTAAATTTAGTTTTTCTTTTGTTGTTGTCATTTTTAAAAAAATTAGCCTGTCAAAATTAGTTGTAGCAGAAGAATTTGCTTTAAGACTGCAACCTCTTAATTCCTGGCCTGCACCCAAATTTTCTAGGACTGTAAAGATTCCAGCAGAGGGACCATGAGGAAACTATGTGTTTCCAGTTTAGGGCTGGTGAGAACTGGTATAAATTTACACTTGCCTGATTCTTGTATATTTGAGCATCCTGTTAAAGGCAGCCCTGGACTTAAATGCAGTTTTCAGATATGAAATGAGTCAACAGAAGAGGTTCTGTTTTGTCTGACTTTATTAACAGAGGTAGTTCCAACAGCAGTTCTGCTCACTCAGGCTTGTTGAAAACTCCCAAAGTTAGTAGATCACATTTGGAAATTAGGTTAACAAATCCCACAAACAGCAAGAAAGATAACAGTAGAGGAATACATGGATCTTGAATATAGATTTATGGCAATGCTTTGTCCCTCCTGTCTCTGTTCCCTTTGGCAGAATACTGATTGGTTGAACATTCACATGTCACTAAACATGGCACAACAACTGAAGGCACACTCAGAGGGGACAGATGATGTACTAAAGTATGTTTTATTCATTGGGACTTAAAGACCATGAATGGAAAACCTCAGGGAGTTTTAGATGACTTCTGTGGTTTGGGTATTTCTTAGGCACTCCAGTTTAGGAAAAACTTGAATTACATTTCTATGTTGGAAGCTAAGAATTTTGGCAGAGAGTTATGATGGCACATATGCATGGAGAATATATTATCTTGATTTAAAACAGTGAAGTCTACAGAATGTTGCAGAGGAGGTGAAGTTTTGTAGTACAAGAGCCTGTCTGGTATAACAGGTTACTTTCTATGGCTGTTGCCTGCCAGAGCAGTACAGGGCCGGAACTTGGAGACCACAGGATTTTAAATATTTCTGAAGAACAATTCAGAACAAATTAGAACACAGAGGAAGTGATGACAAGTTGTTTGCCATGAGTTGGAGGTAAAGCAGTCGACAGTACCTAACTCAGCAGTTAAAGCTCAGTGTAAAGAGAGACTTTTCGAAATGAACAATTTGATTTAAAACAAAACCCCCCCTTACAATCTAAATAATTCTCTAATCTGTTCTGCAGTTATTTTTAAAAATAACTGCAGTGAGTACTGATTAAATTGTTATAATAATGATAAACAACAGTAATAGTGATTAAAGCCAAATTCCAACTGCCTTGTTTGCATGATCATTCTTAGGTGTTCCTTCCCACAGTTAACAGTGTGTTATTTTATTAAAACCTGAGATCACATTACAAAGGCAAACTCTCAGAACTCATGATAAACACTAAATTTCATTAGTGTCCTACCCTTAGTTTTGTCTGGTCCATTTTTTGTCTACTTACAGTGCTGGAGAATTGAACCTTGGGAGGTAGAAGGTTTTTACTGTTCCTCCTGGGAGTACTTTCTGAATATTTCCTTTCCAGTATTTCATGGAAGGAATAATAAAGGTACACAGGCTGCAACTTCCTAGTTCTGACAGTAAGATCTTCCTGAATAAAGCATGACTCAGCATAGCTGCAGACAGTAACCCACAGGAAAGAGAAAAAGAATTCAGGTATTAATAGACATGCTGGGTATTACCACTGATATTAATCAGTTATACCTGTTCTCAGGAGACTTTTTTCTCACTGATTATGTTTTCACCTGCTGCAAGTTTCTTGTATAAATGATGCAGTTTATCTGGCTGAGGTGCTTCAGCATCAGGAGTCAAGGGAATTTCAAAGTCAGAGGAGCTCTGGGAGTCCCTCCTCAGCTCCAGATCAGGAGTCCTGGAGCTGTCACTTATTTCCACCAGCACATCCTGAACATGGGCAGTGCCATCTTCTGCAGCTTTCTCACAGCCGTTGCTTCTCAAGCCATAGGCACCATCATGGGCACAAGGTCCACTGTGACTTGTTGGCTCCTCCCTGCTGCTGTCCAGCTGAGTGTCCCTGGGACTCTCCTGCAGGGCAGGAACCACTGCTCTGCTCCCACCTTTGCTGAGGTCCAGGGCACTTCTCTCCTGGGAGGTGATGAGCACTGTGTCCATTTGGCTATCCCAGCCCTGGCTACCCTGCTCTGATATGTGTGTTGACTGAGAAGAATTTTGGGAAGAGATGTGTGTTGAGTCACTTACTCCATCTGAATCACTGAAGAGTGACTGGGACCCACCAGCATCTGCTGAAGATGGAATGTTGTCCTCATTTTCAGAGCTTTCTTCTAGTTTATTACCCATAAAAAATTCATCCCAGCAAGGGACATTGGCATTAGACTCCTGCTGGTCACTAGTTACTCCATTGAAATTGGCTGTGGAAGTGGCATCTGGCTCATGGGAAAGAAATTGAACTGTATTTTTTTCAGATTCTTCTTCGTCGTCATCATCATCATCATTTGATTCCTCACAGTCCACGAAGTCTACCTTAAGGGAGGTGTAAGTTGTGATCCCTTTGTAAGTTTCTGTGCTCTCATTAATGTTTCCTTCAGAACTTTCAGACTGTCCTATGCTGGAGGGCATGCTCTCTCCTCTCTGCTCTTTTGAAATCTTAGGCTTTGTAGAAATTAATTCTGAATCAAAGAGATCATCTTCATCTGGCAAGAAACAAAGAGAAAATCACTAAAAAAAGTTCAAATCTCTGCTAAAATCTTGTTGAGAGCAAAGTTTTAATAAAAATTCATTAAGTATAAATTGAGGAAAATGTTCTTTATCCCAGCTGGAGATTTTGCAGGATGATACTGACACTGTTTGCCTTGCCTTGTCTAGCAATGCCTCACAGAAACAGTTAGAACAAGCTTTCCTAGGGCTGGTCTAGGACTGAGGAAAGGAACTCCATCTAAAAACTTATAGGGCTGTTGAGTATTAGGTACATTTTAAGACTGCAAACAAGTGTGTTTTTACGCAATTAGTGCTCTCTCACCCTCCTAATATCTAGGTTCACAATTTCTATTTCTCCTTTCCAGCTGTTGCTTTGAAGACACAGACAGATTGTGGTGAACACCAAAGCTTTTGGCACCTCTACTTAGTCTCAGACTTCCATTTAAGGTGCAGTAGCAGCAGCAGAACCTTTACCTGTATCAGATAATTCTCTCTTGAGGGCTCTCTTCAGTGTTCCTAAGGGCTTGTACCTGGGTTCCATGATTCTCCTGTATGACCTGCATAATGGCTTTAATCTGAAGGGAATGTGAAAAACAGTTAATAATTGGAACTCAGCAGATGCTTTCAGGAGCAAAAGTAGATCCTTTAACTTGTTTTAAGTACACTGCTCCATGCCTTTTACAGGCACTTCAGCAAAAATGTTAAAGCAAAGGCAGCAATATCTAGGGCAAAGTCCTTGATTCATTGGTGAGCTTTAGCAGCTGAAAGGTAAAAATCTCCCCTTTCAATATATTTACCTTAAAACATGTACATTTTTTGGAAACTATCTTGTAGTTCCTTCCTTAGAGAAGACAAGCTGACAGGGTTCAAAATCTGACTACAGTTTTATTCAGTGATTATGAAGTGGAAGTCTACTTTCTTACTAAGAAGGAAAGGAAAAAGGAACAGAGATCTTTGTTCTGTCCAGCCTAAGAGACACCACAGCTTTCCTGCTCCCCGAGGGTGCTTTTTCAGCTGCTGACATCTACAGCAGCACAGGCGAACTGGCCTCTCTGATGCTGTGCAGGGGAAGAGTTCAAGTCCCCAGAGAAACCATCTTTACAAGAAACTTCTGAGAAGTAGCAATGACAAATAGAAATGGGTCACAGAACACAGCGAGATGAATATGTATTCAACTTCCTCCAGAGTTTACCAGCAGAAAAGCCTCTACACACAGATAGAAGCAGAATACAAACTCTGAGACTCAGCTCAATATACGCATGTGTTTCAGAAAGCCCTAGTCTGTGAGACTGAATATAGAAAAAAATCTGAATTATCAGACAAGTAAAGCAAAAGGCCCTCCTGAGAGGCTGGGATTCAGAACGCGAATTGTCCTTACAGGAATGGAGTTTGAATCACCTACCCCCAGCAGCCAATTGTCACTTACATTTCCAAAACTTTGTCCTCTGTCCCACCCACTGGCAGTACACTGGGATACACGTTCACAGGACAGATATAGCTCAGGAAATCTTTGATCTGAATTAAAGAAAAGAAGCAGCAATTTAACAAATTACATCAACAGTTAAGATTGTCACTTAAAGACAGCACTGATGCAAGCACATCCAAAAGTATTACTAGTAGTCTTTATGTAAAAACCAATGTAGCCCGTGACTGTGTCAAAGTGAGTATCTCTGGAACAAGGAAACAGGCCTGAAAGGATGCTGAGAATGCAGCCTCACCTAACACCTCACTGCAATTATCAATTACTACACAGACCATCAAGGTCTCTGAAAGAAAAGGCTGGGCAGACCTAGAATGCGATCCAGTACTTCCTTGTCCTTACTGCTGCTGATCTTTTCAAACATGCATATTTCTTACTGGAGTTCAAGTCTCCAGTTATGCAGATCAGGCAGTCCTTTCTATTCCTAAAATCTCTCCTAAAGTACCCTGTAAAAGCCAATTATGACAAAATTTTTCCAAGCCTTACTCTGTTGTCTTCTAGATGACCTCCAGTAAATTTCTTGAAGGATTGTGTCTGGTTTAGGGCACTCCTGCTGAGGCTTTTTCAGTGCTGAACACTGTAAACACTTGCAGGTTGCAGATTAAACTGCTATCTGTGCAGACAGCAGGACTGTACTGGGGTGACCCATAATGTTATTGTAATTTTGTATCTAGCAGTTATTTACTGTTATTTTTTTGCCCATTGCTGTTGCACTTATTAGAAACTGTTATTTTTTCACTTCCATCTACTGTTCATTCCTAATTGGTGGAGAGTTTAGTTGAACCTGCAACGGGAGACAACTTGTTCCAGTGTTCTCCTTTAAATTGTCTCAAACCAACACAAGGACCCATTTATTTTTGCATGTGCAGGTGGGAGTGTTAGAGTTACACTCTAACATACCCCCATACTCCACCAGCAAATTCCACACTGGGATGTCCATTTAAAATTCTGCATGGCAGAGCAAATTTAAACTTAATCAGAATCATAAAAACAATACTGCCTTTCTCCATCTTGTAGTGCAAGACTTTGTGACAGTTCATTGTTAGCACTGATCCAGTTTCAGTTCAGTTTCTTAGGAGAAAGTTTTTTAAGAGATGTATCGAGTCATGTGAAATGAAAGTGTGATTGTGGGGAGGATGCTGCCATGACCAATTTCCTTTAAGCCTTTTAACACAGGAAAAGGGGCAAGAGCAGCAGACAGGATGTGAGGAAATTTGGTTTAAATGTGTGGGCTTAGAAAAGAAGGCAAACCCATTCAAATCTGAGTCAGAGCAGATAAATAATGTATTGTAAACTAAACTCCATAGTTTAAGCATTGCATTGTTACACAATAATCTAAAATAGAAAGGTAGTCAAAACAATTGTAGAAGTGACGTATATATTGAGAACAGAGACTCAGAAAATAGGCTTGTAATCCTGCTCTACTTTAACAAGTTCCTCTGCAGCTATATTAAAACAACTTACTCTGTCTTCAGCATTCAGAACTTCCTATCTCCTTACATCTTATAACTGACAGGATTTTTTCTTATTATGACAAGTCATGTCATCCACTTCAGAATAATCAAAACTCTTTCACATTTTCTTACATATATAGATATATACTCAGTACTACAAGTATACAAACCTCGCTGTATGAAGAGTGGAAAGAGAAACAAGCTCTGTATGTTCTCTCCCCAGTCCTAAAAAAACAGAAGAGGCACAGAAATTAGGTAACTGCTCTTCATCCGTGGTCAACAGACCAGCATAACCTATTCTTAAAGACCATTCTGAGATTCAATTATACATGTATCAGGCAAGATGCAAACCTGAAACAACAGGTTTCTGTGTGGCCCAAATGCTCACCTCACTATTACACTAGTTTTCTTTCTCCTTTCCCCAAACCACATTGTGGATGGTTTGATGCTGATTACATGCAGGGGAGCTCCATTGAGGCAAGTCATCCCACAGGGCAGTCTGTTCCCTCGGAAGCAGTCATCATCCTGTCCAATGGATATAAAATTAAGTTCAACAGTGACCTTTTTTACCCAGAAATTAAGCAGTGTAGTATCTAGTCAAACCAAGTTCCTCTCTCACTTCTAATTCTCTTAAAAGACCCTCTCACGCCTTGGTTCTTTAGTGCAGCTGGCAAAGTAAATCAGTCAGAAGACCAGTGCCCCAGTGTGGCCCCAATCTCAGGTTCTACCTGTGTTCCTCCAAGCTGGAGCCTCCAGCCTGACACACATCCTGGAAATGGATGGCCACACACTAAAACCACACAGTGCTGCAGCAGGCACCATCTGAGCTGCTTTTGATATATTGAAATGGCTAATATCTGACTGATCTACTCTGCTGCTTGTCTCAGTTCACTTAAAAGCACAATTTTCAGGCTTCAAATACAATTAAATTACTTCTAGCAAAAGCTAATATATTCCCCCTTTTTTTAAACAAACAAATAGCTTCAAACCACTATGGTTTTCACTCTCCTTTACATTAAGTCACCATTTCACTAGTCTTCATTAACCCAACAGCTCCCCAGACATCAGCACCTACAACCACACCTTTACAGCAAAGTTAGGGGAGGCTTTGCAGAACAAACGCACCCGAGGATGTCGACAGGCGTGAATCTGCGTGTGTTGGTCTGTGGTAACATGGCACAGGATTTCTGGCATGTTTCTGAACATATCAAGTTTGTTCATGTGCACCTAGAGAAAGCCAGAGTTTACTCCTTATTAGCTCAATGTCTTTTCCAGACTGCAGCTGGAGCAGCTATATAGATGTGATTCTGTTCTCCCCAAATGCTGGCAGGCATTTAAATTATTATTCCAAATAATGTCCAAGCAGAGGTGTGTCAGCCAAAACTTGGACATTTAGAAAAAGTAGAACATACCACCTATACTGAAGAAGGATGAATACTCATGAGAAAATCAGAATATATATACTATTAATATTCGCTATATGCGAATGACTTTTATCATTCACAAAATAAAAGTGAGTGAGGTAAACACTGAACTTGAAAACTGGTAATTAACTTCTCTTTGGAAAGTCTAGATGTTCCAGACTGAAGTCAACTAGTTACCTCATTTTGAGCACAACTGAATGTTTTAAGGGAAGTTAATGAAACAGGCATAACTGTGACCTAGAGCAGCCCTCTGAACAGCCATTGCCAGCTCAGTGTTGGCCCAGTCATTAGTGAGGATCTGTTCCAAAGCAACAATTAGAGAAACATTACCTTGATTCCAAGTTCCTCACTGAGATTTATGAATAAATATTCATATCCATAAGCAGCTTTGCAGTTCAACCACACAACATGATTACGAGACAGTGAGGTCCAGCTTCGCACTAACTCCAAGATCCCATTTAAACATTCCTCCTGAAAAGTGTAGAAAATGCTGTCAATCATCTTGGAAGGTGCTTCCAAAGTGCTGTGATTTAGTAAAGCAAAATGTTATTGCCTTGCAAGACTTACCTATCAAAAGAGTAGTTAATTAATTGTTTTAAGGGCCTTTCTTCTGACAATTTATTAGACTTACCCGGCTTGGTATGTGATAAAATTTGGGGTCACAAAAAGTAGTGTCCAAATACACGCTCTGGATGTCTTTTACCCTGGAGGATAGAAATGTGATATTAGAGTAAACATTGCATCACAGTGCTAAGATACAACACTTCTTCTCTCTTCAAAAGGAGGTAATTCCAACTCTTGATTACAAATAATACATCAAAGGGGGCTTGTAACTGTAGCATTGCAATTATATTTAATCTAGAATAAAAAAAATGAGGAAAAAATAAATACCTAGCAAAATTGTCCATGCCATATGATCTTATGTTCCTTCTATAGCCTACAAATAGCTCACCTGGTCCCTGAATGCAAAAGCTCCATTCGGGCTGCTTCTCCTTTTGCAAGCCTGAAATCCCCTGTGTACAACACAGTGCCATTCTCACCTTCAAACAGAAACCTGCAGACAGCAACACTTGGGTCAAACTCCACATTAAATGCCAGGTGGTGAAACATTTTAAGTATTGAAAGGACGTACATGACTGAACCTGGACAGTGACCAGCTGGCAGAAGTGTCACCACTACATCTTCTTTCTGGAAGACAGGGGTTAGCATTTTTTCACACTGAAGAAAGTACCCATCAGTACTTTTGTTAGCACAGTGAGAGCAGTGTATTACTCCCCACAGTCTCCTGCAGTATTTAGCATTGCTTTTAAAACCAGAGAGTCTCTTCACACTGCAACACGTGCTAAAGAGCAACCACCATCCTGTCATGGCAGAAGAGAAGACCAAGTACTGTTTGGTGCTTATAAAGCGAGTTGGACAGAAGACAGTTCTACTTCCTTGGTTCCTGGTGAACAAGTACAGAATTACAAAATAGTTTAGGTTGGAAGGGACCTTTAAAATTCATCCAGTCCAACTCCCCTGCAATAAGCAAGGACATCTTCAGCTAGATCAGACTGCTCAGAGCTTCATCCTGACCTTGAATATTTCCAGGGATGAGGTATCCACCACCTCTCTGGGGAACCTGTTCCAGTCTTTAACCATCCTCATCGTAAAATGCTTCTTCCTTATAGCTAGTCTGAATCAACTTTTTTTTTAGTTTAAAACTATCACCCCTTTTTCTGTCACTACAGAGTAGAGGGGGCACATACATTTTAAAAATGCACAAGCTTGTGCACTGTGGGTGCTGCAGCTGTGCTTCCTGTGCTCATGTAAACAGCATTACTGCCTATGACTAACATATGAATCTTTTTTTCCTGTAACTTACCTCACCAGATGTTTCATCTTCTAAAGAAATCTGAGTTGGAGTTTCAACTTCCAATGCAACCTGTAAGAAAATGATTAATAGCATTATAGGATTTACTGAACATTCTGCTTCATCTTTATGTCTCAGTATTCATTATGTAGGCATCTCTAGCATTCCCTGTGACTAATGCTAAGCCTGTAAAATTAAACTAATTTTCCCACAGTAAGTCATAAATTTCCACTTCCAGTAGAATAAATTTTCCTACAAGTTATCTACAAATTAAATGGAGATGCCTCAACCAAGATGTGCATGCCTAAAAAGGTTACAGTGTGTGGGATTTCTATCAGCAACAGCTCTTGTTCCTCTGGATGCATCACATGCCCCAGTCCAGTCCCCACAGCAGTGGGGGAAAGCCCAATCCCAGTCCCCACAGCAGTGGATCTTGCTAAGACAGCTCTGTGCTGCAGCACTTTCCACTGCCCCCTATTACCAGAAGGAGGGCCCACAAATCACTGGGAGCACGTATTCCTGTCTTTGTGCAGAGATAATTATTTTTATTTCTATAAAAAATCTCATGTTCAATTTCATAATGCCTGAATCTGCAAAGGGAAGGAAATAACTTCAAGTCACACCTGTACATAACACTGATCTCTTGCAGTCTGGCTCCTGGAGATCATGTAAATTTATTAAGTTTTTCAGTAACTTTATACTAAAACTTCTTCATGTTATAGTCCATTTTCCAAAAAGCAAAAGGAAAATCATGTAACTTCAGATTATATCTACTCCAAGCAGTAAGAGCCTTTAAATGAAGCAAAAGAGAAATAAAGGACAGAAGCAAAGAGACATGAGCAAGGTAAGGAAATTAATAAAAATGATCAATGTAAAGATGAAGGCTGTGTAAAGCTGAAGTTGAGAGAAAAGAAAAAAAAATTGTGGGGGGGGAAATAATTAAATAACAAGCAGCAACAAACCAATCCCACATAGCAAGCAGAAGGAAAGGCACATTTTTGGTAGTGCTTAAGCCCTGAAAGACTGTATAAACACTAATATTTAGACACTCCTGGGGAGCAATGAGTTGCTTTTTTCTGAGAATCACTGCTTGGAAAGTGCTATTTTCAAAATAAACACAAACTCACAATATGATTCTCCCAAAACTTGTATTTCCAGTTAGTCAACAACAATTCCTTAGTTACTGGTGAGCAGTATAGTTTAACTTTCAAGCTGTGAAGAGACAAAAAACACAGATAAGCGTTTTTTAAAGTAGATACTAGGAACAATCTAACAACACATCAGCACCTGGCACCCAGTACATCAAACCCTGCACTCCGAAACCTCCCATGTGAGGCGACCTGAGAGTTGGAAGCCTGCAGGCTTCTCTTCAGTACAGCAAACCCAAACCTACCCCTGCGTGCCTCTGGCAGCATGGTTTTGTGCAGACACAAATGCAGTGTGGTACATGGGCATGACCTATCTGCTTGTTTCTATACCCCTGCACACACCCCTGGAACAATCAGCACACAGCAGAGCACAGAATATTTCTTATGAAGCTTGAGTTTATGCACAGAGAGCTGATGAGCAAAGAGAGAGTCTCTGCTTGCATCAGAGGAGATGCAATATCTACTCTAATAAGTCAAGGAGAGCCTAGGAACTGGTCCACAACCTCCCTGGGCCCAATGCCACATTTGATCATCCTCATGGTGAAAAAAGTGTCCCTTGCCCTTTCTTTATGCACTTTTATGTAAAGTCTGGTTCCATCTCCTCTACCCCTACCTGCAAACAGTGATACATGATTGTCTCTTACTCCTAAGGCTGAAGACATCCAGTTCTCTCAGCCTCTCCTCACACAACACACGGTCCTGGCCCCAGACCAGCGTGATGCTGACCAGAACACCTATCAATTTATCATAAAGGGGAGCCCAGGGCTGGACACAGTACCCCAGAAAAGTCTCATAGATGCTGGCCAGAGGGGAATAATTATCTCCCTCAAACTGCTGGATACCTGCTTGCTTATACACCTCAGAGAGCACAGCTGGCCCCTTCACTGCAAAGTCTCTGTGTACCAACACTTCCAGGGAATAACAGAGAGATCCTCATGAAGCTCATGAACATCATGGAGTTCAACAAGGCCAAGAGTACCTGAGTCTGGGCAACCCCTAGTATCAAAACAGACTGAGGGATAAATGGGTTAACAGCAGCCCTGCAGAAGACTTCGAGGTACAGGTGGATGGGAGGCTGAACACGAGCCAGCAGTGTGCATTTGCAGCACAGAAAGTCAATCCTATGCTGGGCTGCATTCCCAGCACAAGGCAGGGGATTCTGCCCCTCTGTTCCTGTAAGACCCCACCTGCAGTGCTGCACCCAGCTCTGGGGACCCCAGCACAGGAGGGACAGGGACCTGTTAGAGCAGGTCCAGAGACCACCAG
>VXBI01009130.1:48062-68862 GCA_013397375.1 Toxostoma redivivum
CCCCTGGAACAATCAGCACACAGCAGAGCACAGAATATTTCTTATGAAGCTTGAGTTTATGCACAGAGAGCTGATGAGCAAAGAGAGAGTCTCTGCTTGCATCAGAGGAGATGCAATATCTACTCTAATAAGTCAAGGAGAGCCTAGGAACTGGTCCACAACCTCCCTGGGCCCAATGCCACATTTGATCATCCTCATGGTGAAAAAAGTGTCCCTTGCCCTTTCTTTATGCACTTTTATGTAAAGTCTGGTTCCATCTCCTCTACCCCTACCTGCAAACAGTGATACATGATTGTCTCTTACTCCTAAGGCTGAAGACATCCAGTTCTCTCAGCCTCTCCTCACACAACACACGGTCCTGGCCCCAGACCAGCGTGATGCTGACCAGAACACCTATCAATTTATCATAAAGGGGAGCCCAGGGCTGGACACAGTACCCCAGAAAAGTCTCATAGATGCTGGCCAGAGGGGAATAATTATCTCCCTCAAACTGCTGGATACCTGCTTGCTTATACACCTCAGAGAGCACAGCTGGCCCCTTCACTGCAAAGTCTCTGTGTACCAACACTTCCAGGGAATAACAGAGAGATCCTCATGAAGCTCATGAACATCATGGAGTTCAACAAGGCCAAGAGTACCTGAGTCTGGGCAACCCCTAGTATCAAAACAGACTGAGGGATAAATGGGTTAACAGCAGCCCTGCAGAAGACTTCGAGGTACAGGTGGATGGGAGGCTGAACACGAGCCAGCAGTGTGCATTTGCAGCACAGAAAGTCAATCCTATGCTGGGCTGCATTCCCAGCACAAGGCAGGGGATTCTGCCCCTCTGTTCCTGTAAGACCCCACCTGCAGTGCTGCACCCAGCTCTGGGGACCCCAGCACAGGAGGGACAGGGACCTGTTAGAGCAGGTCCAGAGACCACCAGAGTGATCAGAGGGCTGGAGCAGCTCTGCTTTGAAGGCAGGCTGAGATAGCTGGGGTTCTTCAGCCTAGAGAAGGCGGGGGGNNAGATAGCTGTGGTTGTTCAGCCTAGAGAAGGCGGGGGGGAGGGGGGGCATTACTGCTACCATTTGATATTTAAAGAGGGCTTTCAAGAATTATAGAGAGGGACTCTCTACAAGGACATGGTGTGGACAAGGGGGGCTGACTTCAAACTGGAAGGGGGCAGGTCTAGATGAGATGCAAGGAAGAAGTTTTTTAAAATGAGAGTGATGAGGCACTGGAACAAATCGCCCGAAGAAGTTGTGGATGCCCCATCTCTGGAAGAGTTCGAGGCCAGGTAGGACGGGGCCTTGGAGCAACCCGGTCTGGTGGGAGATGTCCCTGTCNCAGCCGTGAAGGGACAGCCAAAAGGGAGGGGAGGGGGGGAAGGCCGTGAGGTTCGCCGACATCGCGCCTCGGCTGCCGCTCCGCCCCATGTGGAAGAGTCCCCGTTTTGCTTCTCTTGAGCCGAGGTGGGCTGCCTTAAGGGCTGGGTGGGCGGATTGTGGCCATGGCGCGGGGAGCAGGGTGAAATTACGGTCGCAGGGCAGTTACGGGTGCAGGCCGGATGACTTGCCTGAGCACCTCGAAATGTACAAGGAACTGTCGAGCAGAGTAGGTAGAAGCCACTGGAAAGAGGGGAGCTTATATTAGATATTAGGAAGAATTTTTTACAGTGCGGGCGGTGAGGCACTGGGACAAATTTCCCTGTGAGATTGTGCTGCCTCAGCCCTGGGACAGTTCAAGGCCAGGCTGGATGGGACTTTGACCAACCTGATCTAATGGAAAGTGTCCCTGCTCATGGCTAGGGGTTGGAACGTGATGATCTTTAAGGTCCTTTCCTTGACATCCTATGAAATCTCTTACTGGCTCTTCTGAGACCAAAAGCACTGTGTTTGCAGACTTGGGTTAAGTGATGTAGGAGGTACAGCCATCTCCTCCCGCTGCTCTGCCCCAGGGCCTCTCCTGCCTGGGGACATGGAGCTCCTTGTCCGGGCTGAGGATGCAGCAGGGCCCCCGTCCCGCTTGATACCCTAGCCTGGACCCAGGGTGCTTCTACTNCCCCTGAGGCCGCCCCGCCACCAGCCCCTACCTGCCCTCCAGCCTCCTCTTCAGGGCGGTTGCCCGCAGCCCCTTCATGTGATCTGGGGAGAGAGGCACGGGGTCAGTCGGGGGACACGCGGGGCGGGGATGGCGCAGGGGGATGGGACGGACACACGGGGGGTGGGACAGACGGCAGGGGGGCCCTAGCGGGCCCTCACCCTTGTGGCAGTGCGACAGGAAGAAGGCGCGCGCGCGCAGGTTGTCGTGGTCGAAGCGGTCGATGGACACGGCCGGGTACTCGCGTGTGCGGCCTCCGCNAGTGCGGGCGGTGAGGCACTGGGACAAATTTCCCTGTGAGATTGTGCTGCCTCAGCCCTGGGACAGTTCAAGGCCAGGCTGGATGGGACTTTGACCAACCTGATCTAATGGAAAGTGTCCCTGCTCATGGCTAGGGGTTGGAACGTGATGATCTTTAAGGTCCTTTCCTTGACATCCTATGAAATCTCTTACTGGCTCTTCTGAGACCAAAAGCACTGTGTTTGCAGACTTGGGTTAAGTGATGTAGGAGGTACAGCCATCTCCTCCCGCTGCTCTGCCCCAGGGCCTCTCCTGCCTGGGGACATGGAGCTCCTTGTCCGGGCTGAGGATGCAGCAGGGCCCCCGTCCCGCTTGATACCCTAGCCTGGACCCAGGGTGCTTCTACTCTTCAGCTTCAAGTTTGCTGGTGAATTTGGGTGTGCACCTTAGGTTTACCGAAATGGATGAAGGTGCAGACACCACTCCTCCCCAGCACCAGGCACACAGTCTGTGATCCACAGTCCTGCTCCACCTCCTGACATGGAGCCCCTCACTGATGACAGCCCTCCCCCAGTAGCTAATTTTTTAGGACATGTCCCGTTCCTGCTCCAGTGACTGGAAATTTAATACCCCCACCTACAGGCTAGAGGTGCTCATACCCCCAGCCTACTCCAGGAGCTGGCACCAGTGTTCACTTATACACAGGTCTCACCAGGAGCTGGCACTTTGTCCTTGCAGCACACATACATGTGGAATACAGCGTGTGTGCAGAGAGACAGTTGAGATTTAAGAAGATACGATAGGGTAGTCTGTGATGATCAGGTGTGGGGCTTAGCTGGGCATGTAATACTGACTGGCCCTGATTTACACAGGACAGGCTTATTTTATACTCCTTTCTGTCTATTCCCATCTTTGTTTCTCACTGCTCCGGCACATTCTTCACACATCTCTACAGTTCCATGGATTCCCACACCTTTCCAAGTTTAGGTCCCCCTGGTTAAGTCTTACCAGTGCAAAGTCCAGGTTGGTCTCTGTGGATGTAATTCCTGTAGTTTCTTGATAGCCCATCTATTAGTGCTAGAGCTGAGGCTTGTTTATCAGTGTTTGTTTTGTCAGGTCCTTGTCTCTGCATATTTTGTTTGTTTCTCCCTTTTCCCCAGATTTCCCAATTGACAAGGTCCCTGATTAGATAACCTTGCTGGAATGAACATTCTCACACTCTTCACATGTCCCGTGGCTGGCCAGGTGTGGTTCTCATCACTTTCCTCATTTGCTGCTCAGGTTTGAGTCCCCGTATCTTGTTTTATGGCTTCCTTCCTTTTCTGCAACCCTGTGTTGCAGTGAAAATGGTCCTTTAGCAGATGCCCTAAGGGAGCAGACACTCTTCTCACACAAACTCTTAAGAGTTTGTGTAACTGTTCAGGAAACCACCATCTGCGAGCCCAGGCTAGTTAGGATTCCACAGTAATTGTATTATTAACATTAAAAAATGTGTTCCCAAGGCTAAAGCACTCACTGTTTACCCTAAATTAGGAGCAGGCAAACATTGTCATCTTAGCAAAGTCCACTTCACTGTTGAAAAATTCCCCTTAAATGAAAAGCATTAATATTAAACTGAATATTTTCTTATCATTCTCTTGCCTTCTTTATCTGCCTTTATCCGTCTGTTGTCTTTCATCTCTTCCCTGAATTCCTGGCTGGAGTACAGCTGTCCCCTGCTCTGGTACAAAGAAAACAGCTCTGTGCCCGGAGCTTGGACACACAATAGACAAAGAGTACAATTTTTAAATAGCAGCCCCAAAATGGGATGCTTTCATTATACGAAGTCACTATGCTGGAACTTTCAATATATGATCTTTATTTTTTGGGCAGGAACGCCTGTGGACAGGCACTGTGAATCAATGGTGACTCACGAAGTGCCAGACCTACCCACATGTCTCGAAGAAAAACATTCATTAGGTGAATCCAGCATGTCCTGTAAAGAAGTACTTAACACTAATGGCATGTAAGTTATCACAAGACACTTAATTTCATTATAGCTTAGCATTTATTAAGGTCTAATGTTATTGCTAATCATATTGACTGTCTAAAGTCAATATTGACTGACAACAGTTCTCCTCAAGCACTGATGGACAAATACAGAGCTTGCAAAATCCTGTGATGGCTACAAAAGAGCCTTTTGCAGCACAGGAGAAAAAAACTTATGTTGACATAGCTATCTCAAAGACTACCCTAAATTTAGAATAAGTATCTGTGCTTATCCTGTTAATTTGTATTTGATACCTCATAACCAGTTGGGAAAATGACTTTTTTTTATTTTAGTAAATGGCTGCTTTCAATTGCAAAATGCTGCAGTGCCTGGTAAAAGATATTTTGGAGTACTGAACTGCAAGAAATAGTTTGGTGTTGCTAGAAAAATGCCCTTTTACATATTTTTACTAATCTCTAATAAAGTGTATTTGATAAGAGATGAAAAGCCCTTTCTTTGTCTCCTGATGGCTCTCATGATGTCTCAGAGGACAGGTGTGCATACTTCTTTCTGCTAGTTCCACATTGTGATAACAATAATTCTTGATATCATTTTCCCAAAGATTTTTGTCCTGTGGTGCAAGATTTTTTTTCCAATTTATGCTTTTCTAAAAGACTAGTGATATTTTGCATTTCATAAGATTTCAGCATTCAACTTTTCAAGCTCTCTGTTGATGTAGGAACTTGCCAAGTAAAGCAATTGGGCAGTGTTTGGAGGCAGCATCCTACCCACAAGGAAGGAGACTGTATTCATCCTCTTACTGCAAAATCCAACAGCTTTCATTCCTTGGAGATACTTTCCTAATTATGAAGCTGAAGCTTGATGACATTTCAAAACGGGGAAAGGACTCATCTCTGATCATACCTGCTAGGCACTATAGTGATGTGTGTGTTTTGCTTGCAGAATTTCTATTTGAGTAACAAAATAAGGTATGCTTAGGAAAGCAAATGCAATGAAATTCAGACAAAAGGCAGAAGTCAAATTATTTTTTTTTAATGTAGTTCAAATCCATCCCTGGTGAGTATCCACTGTCTGCAGTTTTTCAGTTGCTTTTTTTGTTGTTGTTGATTTTTAGTTTGTTTGGGTTTTTTTTTCATTTATCTATTTAATTAATATTCATTCTAGTTTGAGTTTCAGCTTGTCCCAGTTCTGATCTTTTCAGGTTTAGCAGTTGATTAACCTGTTTGCTATGTCTCAGCAGACTGAGCAAGTGGGTTTTGTGTGAGGAGGAAGTCAGTGGCAGTCAGTTTGACTGGGCAAAGGTAGAAAGGGGTGAATTCTGTCATGTTGTGTGCCTTGTCTCCTGATCCAGTTTATCTCTGAAGACCTTATCTCTGTCACTGGCACTGTGGCCATATCACTGAGTGTGCATTTCTCCTTTCCCCTCCTTTCCCATCCTGAGTGTTTGCTGTTCTTCAGTAACAGTCCAGATCTTCATTCTGTGGTTCCCATTTTGGTGTCACTTCAGGAGCAAGAAAGAAAAATCTGATCATCTGCCTGTCTGCCCCAAGGGGACAGCAACTGCAAAAATGTGAAATTCAGAAATATTGCATTTAATATTTGTTTAATGCCTCAGTATGCACAATTATATTTTAGAAAGGTTGAGTCAAGATGTTTATGGAAGTACATATGAGTTGGGTTTGTTTGAGGCCAAGTAGTGCATTTAATTTGATTCCAACTGCTTATAACTTTCCTTTTCTAACCTCAGATTTTGAACTCTGCAGTTCCTTTCTTTTAAAAGTTTGTTCTATCCATTACTCTATGTCCATAGTAAAAACACTTGCTTCTGTCTTCTCTATTTAATTTTTTAAGTCTAATTTCAGGAAGATGTCTGAAGTTTCCGAAGTCACGACTAAAGCTGACATCAAACCAAAATCTATGCATCGTGCCAGAATATGGTCAGATGATGTAGAGAACTTATACAGATTTCAGCAAGCTGGATACAGAGATGAGGTGGAATATAAACAAGTAAAACAAGTTGATAAGGTAAGATTTAGAACTTTGTAAGAGTAGCTACTCTAAACTTCTGTCTCATGTGAAATGATTAAGTAAAAGTGGAGGTGCTGCTTATTTCCTTTTACTTAGGCTAAATTCTGGTACAGTGTGTTTCTCACAGATTTGACTAGAATTTTTGAGCTGTTATTAACTGTGTAGAGTAACTCATTTCACAGAAGTGAAACAGAAACACTACCTAGCCTGTGCTTTGTTTCCCCTTCTGATGCATTTAGAAGCATCACAGATCTCATTGAACAGATGTAGCTGATCTCCAAAGGAATAATTCAGTGTTGAGGGAAGAAATATTTCTGAGTGAGTTCTCTGAAGCTTCCTCATTAGTCTGTCAATAGAATTTATAGGAAACTCACAGATTGTCCATGGAGTCAGTCCTGTGTCATTTCTACTGCTTCAGTTTGCAGCTGGATTGTGTGCTAGCACAGTCAGGCTTTGTGTACACTCAGAACTTGGCCTCTATCAAAATGATGTCCACAACAGAAATATTTGATGCCAGCTGTGCTAAAGGTAGTTGTGACACAGGCTCTTGTCAACACCAAGGACTTGTGCCTCTGCTCGTTACAGTTGGTGCTGATGCTCCCCAGCACATCAAATGAGCTATGGAGTAGTGGCCAAATATCAGTGGCTAGTCAAGATTCAAAATAGCAACCAACAGGTTAATACAACAAACAATATATAATTTTATTTACAGCTCTGTAATTTATCTTCCAAAGCAGCAAATGCAGTATGAAAAACACGCTTTTACAAGATGTTGACCTCCTGTGCACATAAGAAACCACAGAAAGTTACAAGAAACTCACTCCCCATCCAGTTAACTCAAAACACAGCAAAACATGTTGATGAGCATAATAAGATACCATTTATTATTTTATCTTGGACTCTGATACCACTGCAAAGGCTGTGGTATAATTTTCAGTAACTGCAGAAGGAAATCACATAATTATTGTGGTAGGGTAATTAAATATAATTATTTGTGTGTTTAAGATTTATGGCAGGGCACAACCACTGGCAGTTGAACCCTGATGAAAGTTCAAGAATACCACTGACTCATTGTAATGGGAGTGTGCATTCTGTTCCAGCCTGCCAGGGCCTGGCAGCAATTCTCTTTCAACTTACATATTCCAAAATGTCTTGTTTACTCTATATTAGGTTTCTACAATACAATTGTTGCTAAATGCAATTATAATGTAGGTGGAATGAATCTTAAGGCTGTTACGTTTAGACAGACAATGCAAATAACACAGGAATATGCCTGAAGTCATCAGGTAAGTGATGAAGCCACGTCTGGGGCTCTCCAATAAGAGAATGCTCTAGTCTGACATCCTATTGTCAGCTCTGCCTGGAAGAGAAATAAGATGCTTATCACCTGACTTTTAAGGATGAGTTTAATCAGAAGCAGTCATAGATGGTCAAGCTGAAGGAGCTGCTAAAGCCATAAAGCTGTTGAATGGGCAAATGCTGAAGCCTTTAATTTAAAGCTTTACACTGTGGAACAGTGAAGAGCACCAGGGTGATGCTAGGTTTATGTGGGACTGGTCCCACTTTGAGACTGATACAGTCTGCAGCTTACCTTACTTTCATGAAATTTCTAATGGAAAGCACATTTTTCTTGGTCAAAAGGATTTGAAAGAAACCTTTAGTGTATATTGTCTTACAGAAGCAGACTCTTGCAGCCTCTCAGATTACTGAATAGGGTCAATGTTATATTCCTAAACAAGGTGTTTTAAAAACTTTGACTTGTCCAATTTTAAATTAGCCTCTTAAATGTCTTTAGATTCCTATTTCTAGGCTTTTCAGATCACATAACTTTATAGTAAACCTGTAAACTGTTTGTCATCTTGTTCTCAATCTGTTTTTAAAATTTCAGCAAGTTAATAGAAAAGTAGTATTTAGACACAAATGAGGGTTTCCTGTGGAATTATACCTTATATTCCTTGCAATGTTATGCACAAACGTCATTTAATGTGATCATGTTCAGGTGATTTTATATCCTTTTTGTTCTACTTGTAGGTAGAGTGCTGGCCAGAAACTGGATTTGTTAAGAAACTTCAGAGAAGGGACAATACATTCTATTATTACAATAGGCAAAGAGAATGCGAAGACAAAGATGTCCGTAAAGTGAAAGTTTATGTGTATTAGTGTTATTACTGTTCTGGTTGGTTTGTTTTTATAAGTTGTTTCTTAAAACCTGTAAGTAAATGAATTGTGTAATCTGTTATCTTAAGTATCCATGTCATGCTTAGATAGAAAGGGGAGTGCTGGAAATGTAGAGAAGCCTGAATTCTAGAGATAGAAACTTCACTTTTTCCTTCCTATAACCAAAAGTCTTATTATTCCTCATTTTCCTGGTTGCAAATGCTTCGACATAGATCTAAAAAGCTCGTAAATGGGCATCATATATTTCAGTTAAATGTATAACATCCATTGTAAGTACAGGCATCAGTCTTTATTCCAAACAATATAATTGTGTTGACACTGGTTAATGTCAGCCACAGTCTCTTGGTGTAGCTAAGGGTTATGAGACTCCAAAGGGCCAAAATGAAGCCAGAGCACTGACTAACATTCCCTTGGAGCAGAGCAAGAAAAACAAGCAAAGGATTTAAGTGAAGGATGCTGAACAATCAAGTAACAGTGGCCAATGCTGAGCTGCAGATATAAAGAGTGGTTATTGTGATAGAGTCACAACAGAAATGTCTTTCTGTCTATCCCCAAAGTATTTTTGTCAGGTGTTAGTATTAATTACTCAAAGAGGAAGTATTAATTGACTTAGTAGCATATGCCTTCTTGTGGGGGTGGATTGTGGATTCACAGGTGTTGGGAATATGAAGTATCAAACTCTAGGGAGAACGTGAAATCCATGCTCAGTAATATTTGGGGGAAAGTGACACACACAGATGATATGTGAGATTTCTGGGCAGAATTTATCTCATCTAACTTCAAATGTCACATTATCAACATCCACACCTGATCCTGTCATTTGGACAGCCTTTGTTCTGATTTGAGAGAAGGTCTTGTGGGCACAATGAATTTATTTTAAGTGCAGGTATGTAACATTTTCCTTGAATGTGCTGCTGTGACATCACCTCTGCAGCAGCTGTCCATACCTGGGCTACTGAGACACTGAATGAAGATGAGGGACTGTACTTACCTTCACTCATGAGGGGATTTAATTAAAATACTTTGGGATGCTCTTGATAGTTGACCAGTAGAACAGATTGTTGTTATGTAAACCAATAGGTGTGTTTGTGGTAGCTACAAAAAATTTGTTATTAATATTTCTAGTTTTCTTGTTATTAATATCTCTAGGCTGTTGACCAGGGGTATCTAAACTTAGTTTTAGGCATGAACTAGCAGTGTACATTTGACGACCTATCTTCTGGATATTCTTAATTTATTTGAGCCTAAGATGGAGGTAGACTCGAGAAATAGAGGACTTACAGCTCCTAGTCAAAATAAGTAGTATGGGTGCAATATTTAAAAGACCTCATTGACAATGACTGGTGATGATCTCATCTTAGACTACTCAGAAAGTTTTAGCTAAATTGTATGAGCTGTGTTAGAGAAATGACTGAAAGATACTCTGAAGCAGCTATAAAACTTATATTCCCAGAAGGTTTTAATGGCATATAAAGAGTTACTGCAAAGTAGAGAAATAAAGCATTGCTACAATGAATGTCACTTCAGCCTTTCATTATGATTTCTTTTGTGCTTGGAGTGCTCTGGATGTACTTTTTTAAGACAGGACTTTTTGCATACTTTGCAGTTAAATAGTGGGAACAGAACAAGATAACCCATCTATTTTGTCACTTCAATTTAGTGGATCCCACTTTGTTAACTTCATAGATTCCTAAAAACAAAATATTCCAGTGGATATGAAAACAGCCTTTAAAGAATTTCACAAAATATAGGCGTGTTGTATAGCCAGCTCAAATTTACTGTCAGAAGTTATTGCTGTAAGCACACACAGAAGAAGTGAGAACATTTGGTACAACCATTTTCTGAGTCTATAAAAAAGACATAGTTGGGCAATTGAGAACAGGAATTAAAACTGCAGGTAACTTTTTTGGATTTAATGTGGATTTTTTTTTCTCAAGAAAGATTTTTTTTAAAAGTTGAAACATATATAAGAGATTATTCTGGAATTCCCTCATTTTACCTGACTAGTACTCAATATTTTTGCAATATTGCTGGATGCTTCTGTCTGTATTTTAAAACCATGACCGTGCATTTCATGCAGCCCATGGATATATCACTTCAAAGAGTAGCATGGGAATTCACATTCTAGATTATATGAGTTCACAGATCCTTTCCACTTTGAGAAAGTGAAATACCTAGGTATTACTTGCATTTTTCAGCATTGTCAATGTGAAAAAGATTGAATGTCACTATGATATTTAAGGTTCACAGGAAGAAAAAGAAAGACAAGCCTTGTAATTAGTAAGACAAGTTTACAGAGATGGCCTTTGTCAAGACTCTGGTGAATTTGGGAGTTCTCTCAGCTCATTAGCGAAACAGCAAGTTTTGTATTGGCAGTGTTGGTTTCAGTTATAAATGTCCTTTGACATCCAGTCCATGCTAAACTTTAGGTAATGTGACCACTCCTCCAGCCTGCCAAAGTTCCTCCTGACTGGGCTTTGGCGTTCAGCTGTGCTGGTTGAGTATGAACCTGATACTTGAGCACCAACAAGATTTCTTCTGCTGCTTCTGTGCTGGATGTATCTCTCACTCAGAAGAGCTGTCAAAAGAACTCTGTGCTTTCTCTTAACTGATACATCTGTAACTGAAATGTTCCTACCTCAGTTTTAAGCAGGTATATAACTGTGAGCTTACTTGTCTCTTAAGCTTAGTTATGAAGTATCAGAAGTAAGCGATCTGAGGAAGCTGTGCTTCATTTAAGGGTGACACAACAGTATTTATCAACATAAATAATTTCTGGACATCATTATACAAACTCTTCTACTGAATTTTAAAGGCTAAAGCACATATCTCAAGTTTTATTGCCTGGAGATGAAAATACGTGCTATTTTTCACATTTGAGTCTTAGTAAAAAGTAATTCTGTAAAAAAATACTTTCCCAGGTACTTATCTGTTGGTATTTCTCTTATCGGGAAACACTGTACTGCTCTCAATGGCCATTTGCAGCAGCTCAAGGAATGGCTGGTGGCAAGGCTCACTGTTAGCTTGCAGCTGCCTAAGCCTGATCTACTTGGTCTGATTCTAATTCCCTTCATAGCTTTGTACAAGAAGAATAAATCCTTTCTGTGCCTGTTGAAGCTCACAGGAGTAGGGAAAATAAAATTCCAAGACCTACTTTTCAGGCTTTCTGTTTGACTGCTACAAGTGAAATGGCAAGAGTGTTCCAGGCTGGTGTGCTCTGTTTTTCAGGCTTCACTGGAATCATGGGACAATATTTTCTGGCAGTGATACCATGGTTGTTTGATTGTTTGCAGTCATAGCAGCTCAAAGCTCCACACAGAAGGATGGTAGAAGTGTTTTGATTTTCACTTAGGCACCCGAATGGACAGTTGTTTTTCCATCTCTGAAGACAGTTTAACTTCAACCTTTTGGTTTTCAAACAAGGTTCCTTTGTTTCAAAGCGTTAAAAATGGTTGGCCTCAAACTCATTAAAAACAACTTTCTAACTCAGCAGCTGTTGGTGCTGCTTTTCCTCACATTGTCAATACAAATGAAGGCTGCCTGAAAGCAGCAGGAATGAAGTTCCTCTACGCTCCTTGCAGATTTTCTCCTGGTACTCCAGTTCCACTGAATTTATCTTATTCATTGGATCTGTTTTCTCAGTAGCCTGCCTGTGCTGAGCAACCTCTTGGCAACTGTAATTACTTAAAAAACCAGTTTGTTTCTTGCAATTCAGACTTTGCATTTAATTCAAGTCTGAAGCACAGCACCCTCACAAACAGCATTTGGGATGGTGACTAGGGGATGTCTGCTGACAGCAGAGTTCCAGGGTGGCACCTAAAAAATCACTGCAATGTAACTTTGAACAACCATAATAATTTTATGGATGCTTTGTTCTGCCAGTGTATTTGCATCTCTCAGTGTTGAGATAGAGTATCTTTGCTTGCTTTTTGCTTTTGTGGCTCTTTTTTCCCCTCAATACTCTTCCATATTCTTTGCCTTCACAGGCACTCCACACTCATGGATCCCTTGAAAAGCCTATCCAGTGTCCTCTATCCTGGCTCCCTCAACCAGCCCTGGCTCAGACCTTGAGTCTTTTCCAGGAGAGGCACACAGCAAAGGTAATTAAGGATGGGATTTAATAAGAAGGCAGGCCAAACTGCATGGATCAGGGCCAGGCCCTAGCCAGGTGATTTTCCTGCCCAAATGCTTGCTGTCACGTATGATCCCTCCAACCTCCTTCCTTGTCATCTTTCCATACTTGTTTCATTTTGATCGTTCCTTTCCTGTGTCTTTGGTCATTTCTGGAAACATCCTGTAGCAAGTTTTGTTCAGTCCCCTAAGCTTCCTCAAATACACCTCTGATTTCACACTAACCATGTTTTCTCCATCTTATCGGTTACAATATTGAGGCAGATCCTCTCCAAAGCCAGAGTAGCTCCTTGAATGTCCCCTCAGTCAGTGCCTGGCAAGTTCTGGCTCCCCTTCTTGTCTCTCTAATCACCTGCTCATTAACCTGCTCACACTTGGTTGCGTGCCTGTGTGTTTAAATCACTATTTTCCTCGTTACTTGTTATTTCTGTGATACGGAATAACCAAACAATTCACTGAAGCAGCTGCTCCCCAGTTTCACACGTCCTGTGGCAGGCTCCCCGAGGCAGGCGCTTGCCTGCGCTCTAGGGATGGTGTAGAGGCACCCACGCACCGGAGCCCCACGCTGCTGCAGCTGCTGCACGTGCCCTGGCAGGCAGCTGCTCCAAGGATGTGGAGATACAGGGGAAGGGAGAGAAGGAGGGGACGGGTTCAGGGAGAGATAAGCAGGTTAAAGAGTCAAACGCACAGATGCATCGGCATTTTTCCAGCAATCTCATACCCACAGAAACCTCCTTCTCTGCTGGCAGCTCTTGTTGGTTAGGGAAGTAGATGTGGTCCCAGCTCCTTGCTGCAGATGTTCCTCCTGTCTTGGCAGGAGCCCCCACATACCTCATCCAAGGAAGAGCTGTCCTGCTCGGGTGGATAAACTGCTGTCAGCTGCTTGGGGGATGGAGCAAAAAGCAGAAGAACTGGATACATGGCAGGCACTTCATGTTTGCCCGGGGTGTCTAGAGGATGTCTGCTGTGCTCTCCTGGGAAGCATCCTCATGCCAAGGACACAATGTTCCAGCCAGTGCTGGGATGTGAGTGAGGAGGAGCCAGCAGGTGGGCTGCGAGTGTGAGGAGATAAGTGCTAGGATGCTGTGCCTGGAGAGAGGGGTTGGAGCCAGGCACACACAACGCAGAGATGTGTTAGGCAGTGTTTCTGGAGAAAAGAGCCTAGTGTTCCTGCAGATCAACCTTTCTGTGGCTCTGCTTTCCCAAAGTTACAGACAGTGGAGCTCTTGCTCTGTGGTGGTTCCAACCTGCCAACTCCTATCCTAACCTCCCTGAGAGATACATATCCATCTTGTTCAGAAGGAACTTGAGTCACAATCCAGAAGGACCCTTTTTCCCTTCACTGGACCCTTAAAAAAGGAGGTCTGTGTATCAGACCTGAAAGATCACTGTTTGGAGGAGATGCTAAATAAAAACATGAAATGTCTCTTTGATATCCTATGACTCACAACTTTGGTCTCAGCAAATGAGAAAGATTACTACACTTGCAACTACAAAGATATTTCTTTGAAACATCAGTGGATTAGTATTTTGTCAGACCAGAGCAATATTTTAACAGAGAAGATAAATAGGTTGATAGCTGACAGACAGATCTGAAGGATGAATTCAGAAGAGATGTTTAGAAGAGAGATTCATTGCCATAGAATGTATACCGCAAACAGATTATTGAGAATGCAAGGAAACAGAAGAAATATAAAAACTTAAGTATGTTACAGACAGTAAGAAGACACTAAAATATCACTGGGAATCTTAACTTGGGAATAGCTTCCCTGTTATTTACAATCTTACATTTATGTCCATTGGATGGAAAAAACATCACACCATTATGAACATTCCTGCTTTACTATATCAGAGCAAGGTAGTAGAATCCATGTATACCAGATGAAATAATTTACCATCTGTAGCTGATGAGGCTGTGAAAATCACCTGCTAAATGCAAACACTTTCAGTTCAGAAATCTGGGGTCATGTACACTTCCAGTCTTAAGACTGGAAGTAGCTCGGTACTCTAATTTCACTAATTTTAGATCTTAACAAACTTTGGAAAACTGAAGAGGTGCCAGAGAACTGATGGAGGATCAATATAAACGAGTACTTAAAAGGGAATGATACTAGACTGGATAAACAGACTCAAATTAATGAAGTAGTTACACAAAGACTCTCTCAATAGAGGTTAATAAGTATTTTCCACTGTGCTTCACTGATCACACGTCTGATACAGACAAGGTGGATACAGAGATGTAAGACAGATACAGAGCAGGCAGAGGTTTTGTTTCTGGAACATTATTTTACTGCCTGAAGACTAACACTGTTTTCAAACACTGTCATCAGTCTCAGCCCAGAATTAGCTGACTATAAGCAGTGACCTGTGCAGTGTGAGACCCTGAGATAAGAGTTCACACCTCTCACTTGGAATGGAGCCCTCTGCCCTCAGACTCCGTGAAATCCATAAACTTTAGTAAGATAACAGCTCCCTTGTGCAAATAGGATTTGCATGCATGACTTGCTTTTCAATTCAGAGGCTGTAGCCACTGCAGGTTTTGAATTGCACATGCCCATAGAGAGGAAAAAAGCCTGTGGTTGGGGCAGTGCCAGCTGGAAACATTTCAGTACAAGAGGCAGCAGTCTGGATCTCAGGCAGATGTTTTAGTCAGCCTCTGGCTAGCCATTGTTTAATGGAGCATGTGCCTCAGGAACATGGAGTTTTGGGAAGAAAATCTTTTTCTTCTGGATGTGCTTGGCTGACAGGTAGCCTTGGGGTGGCTTGGGAAGATGGATGAGACACACAGACCCTCACTGCTCGTGGGATGACCTCTCAAAGTGTGCTTGTTGTGGGCAAAGGTTTTCATCTCACCTCTCTGCAGAGAATCACAAAATCCTGCACTTCGAGGTAGTGCCAAAGGAGAGCATATGCACATAATAAGGAAGGACAAATATGTGGATAATTTTCTGTTCATCCCACTGTGGAAAGCTTAAATGACAAGATGGAAATCCTGCAAAATCAGGAGGTGGTACTGCTGTTCTGTGTCCTTTTGCTATTCAAAGTAGCTTTTTTGTTTTTGAAGATCAGTACCAATGCAGATTTCCCTGTGATGTTCCTGCTACCCTTGGTGGGGTGACGGGTGATGTCTGACTCGCAGATGCAGCAGATGAAGGGCTGTTTTTCTGTTCAGCTGGTGTGTAAAGACCGGTGACACACTGAGCTCTATCCTCTGCTCTTCAAAGGGGTGTTTTGAAGCAGCCCCACACTGCTGCCCCACTTGTCTGCCACCAGCTCAGAGGAGCAGTTGGTAAACTGCTTATACATCTATCAGAAGTCCAGGAGGGAAATTTGCATTATATATGCATACATGTGTATATATTGATGAAATGTTAATCTTTGTGAAGATATTTTTTCTCAAAAATAAAAAATATTGAGGAAATTTTTCTCTAAATCTGTTGAACACTCTCTGCTGAGTTTTGGAGCATGAAGGAGCAGATGGGAAAGCTTCTGCAATAAATTAAGTAAGATAATGTAAAAGAGGGAGAATCCACAATCCTCATAAAACTCAAATGCTGAAAAATCCACAAGAGAATGAAGATTATAATAATTAATTCAGACAATACATCCTTGAATGAGAGTGTTTCAGCTTCCTCATTTGCTCAGTCTCTCATTTGATCTCCAAGAGCTAAACATAAATGTGGAAAAAGTGAAGTGAAATACTTTTTCAGAACTATTTGAAGTCTTTTGCCAGCATTCCAGAGCTCAGCTAGGGACTCCATGGGCTGAGGTTTGCACTGGATCTGTGAGCCCGTGCCTCCCTCTGCTGACTGCCTCTCCAGACCTCTCTCCTTGGCTGCAAATCATAGAAGGCCATGGTTGTTTTCCCCCTCCTGTTGGGCTCTCCCTGTCCCAAGCAATCACAGTGAGGTCTGGGGATCTGTTGGATACGGGCTGCTCACATCAGCCCCACAGTGCCAGTGGGGGTCACCCCAGTAGCCCTGTGTTCCCTTTGTGGCATCTGCCACATGGGTCCCAGTGCCACTCAGGTTCTCCATTAACTCTAAATTAAAGCACCCTTGTTTAGGGGAAAAACTCTGAAAGCAGTAAGGCAGAGACTCAAGGAAAGTTACCATGAACTGAGAGATGCCAGCAGAAACCTTTGGCTACATCACTAGGTTACATCTGGAGTATATTTCACTGAATTTTGATTTTGTCATCTTTGTTTTTAATGTTGTTTGTTTGTTTTTTGTTGTTGATTGTTTGTTTGGATTGTTTTGTTTTAAAGTTTGAATATGTCTGTAACATCACTTGGTACCAGTTTTAAAATCTTTTGGTCCTTTTAGGCAGCTACTAAGTAAAACTGACTGTGGGAACTGCAAAACTTAAAGGTTTTGGATTCTGTTCTCCTTTCACGCACTCTCTACAGAAACTTCCTGTCCTCTTAGCAGAACATGTGCCCCCAGCAAAGGCAAGAAATGTACAATCTCAGCATGACAAGATTAACTGAAAATCATGCCCCTTGCTCTGGGGGGAGGACCATGCTGGCTGTCCTCAAGCTGGCTGTCCCTTGGTGATATGCCAGGGTTGGATGACCCTTTCTGTAGAGGGAGCCAAACCCAACCCAATTCATCTTCTGGGATGATGGAGAGGCATTGTAGTGTTGTAAATGTCTTGTCTGTTTATTCCTCTTCTAGAGTATTTCCTCAGCTTGGGGGCTGATAGAGATGAGATTAAAGTCTATTCTAACAAACCAAGTTTGTTAGTCAGGTTTCCTTTGGACTTGAAAACATGGAGGAAAACAGCCCCTGGATACCCCAGGAGTTTTGTTTTGTGGAAGCTTTGTTAGAAAGCTCTGAGGAAACTGCTATCCTTTCAAAATAAAGTGTGCCAAGTAGAATAGCCCCAGGGCCATCGTGCTGGGATCTGAGGGCTGATTTAAGAGTTCGAAAACCAATTACCAGGCTGTAATCAGTAACAGCTGTGTCAGGAAACTGAAATCGCTATGGGGAAGGAGACAGGAGAGCAGGGTCTGCTCTTGCAGGAGCTGAGGCTAAGATAAATGGCAGCAGAAAGCCTCTGCTACCGATGAGTTATGGAATAAAGTGATGCACAGAAGCCCCAGTGCATTAGATCACTTGAAAGAACATGCAGAGCATCAGGGAGCCAGGTCGGTCAGTGAGGGGCTGAAGGCAACACTGCCTGCCCAGATGAGTTACTGACCTCTGCCCTGGGACTCCAACAGCCAGCTGGTGAGTTACAGAGGCAGCAGCATCAGTGACAGTGATATATAATTAGCCTTGGAATATATAGAAATTTTCATATATGTGCTGAATTAAACCTTCACCCAGAGTTCAGAGAAAAAACACATGATGACTTTTAATATAGCTAAAACATTAGACATGAGAAAGCATATAGTCTTTTATAGTTTATGGTGCTGATGCTCTGAAGAGACTCCAAAGCTCTCTTCAATTTACAGGCCAAAGCTATTTCTAGGAAGTAATGCCAGGAATATTTTTGAGGAAGGAGAGATAAAGCTCAGCATGTAAACCTTGAAACTGCTGTAACAGATGCAGCCAGCTGTGATAAATGTAAAATACACTAAATAAGGCCAAGGGAGTTGTGTCCAACCTGAGCAGTACAAATCTTTCCAACGTTTAACCATCCAAGATTTCCTTTGATATTACTTCCTCCATTAAAAAGTAGGCTGTTTTTTATTCAGACCTGAGAAGCATAGGTACTTTTCACTGAAGATTGATACATTTACTTTGAATTGTAAAAAGAAATGGATCTGATTGGTCTGTTACATTAGTGGGTCAATCAGACTCCCACTCATCAAGTTAAAGCTGCTGTCTACTAAGTGATCATATCACTCAGGAAGCACTTTGATGCTCAAGTGAGTGGTCCAGGTCGGGGAGAGATGTAGATTGGTTAAATGGAGAAGACGTGTAGCACTTAAAAAACAAGATACTAACAAAGATATAACAAAGCATGGGTTGAGAAACAAGTAACTCCCCTGTTCCAACATTCACTGATTATTGATTCATTGATTATTATGTGTAAGTAATAATTTGCGGTTTTCAGCAAGTTTTGCCTGTGTTTTGCATTTGTTCTCAGTTATTGAGTGGATGTGGGAAGAAGGTTATGTCCCTTTGTCCCACTGAGCCATAACTCCAAGTTTAAGTGCAACGCTTGATGCAGGACACTCCCACAGTGACCCCCCTCCAGCACTGTCACCCAGACCCTACAACCCCCTCAGTATTTAATCTGGGCACAGCCCGAGCCTGCTCAGGAATATAATTAATATACAAGTACTGAAAAATGAGCATAGAACCAACCGTTCTGTACGTCAAGAGCACTTGTGTGTCAGGAAGCCACATCCTTCACATCATGGGATTGGCTTTTTCCAAGTGGCTCAAAAGGACATGAAGAGTCTCTCCACTGAGTCCTGGAGACTCCTCTTCCCCAACACTTACCCTGGGAACGACTGCTGGAGGGTTACAGGAGGCCTTTGTTCCTTCCCACCCAGTACTTCAGCTCAGGACACAGTCAAGCTCATCGAAACTGTGACAAGTTTCCAGCCTTACTTGAATGGAGGACTTATCACCTTTGATGCGGCGGCGCTTTGGTCTCCGAGTGTGTTGAGCGCAGAGGCTGAGAGCAGATCGAGAGCTCCCAAGCCCTGTGTGCACAGCACGGCCCAGGTCAAGCGGCCCTTGCAGCACTTCTGACCTAATATGACAAAAATGTTTCGCAAGAGAAGATTTCACTGGGCTCTTGCTCAAGAGTTGGAGAGCTCCCACGAGCTGTGAGCAGTGGCCTGTGGGGGACCTTGGATGATGGGGGGGTGACAGGAATTGGAGCCATCAAGAGAACAACTGCTCTGACAGTTCATATCTGCAGCTGGTGTTCTTCTTTCTGGTCTTTTCACCTACAGACTGGCCTATGAATCTTTTCTATCCGGCAAGAAGGAAATGGCCATGCTATTTCTGCTAAATTCCACTGGTATTTAGGGGAGTTTGTCTTTTAGGGCAAAAAGCCCCCTGGAATTCCTGGAGAGGTGCATGGCAGGGAGAGCAGGGTTGGGGGGAAACCACAGAGCTCATTTGAGCAAAACACTTAAAATCTGTCCTGGAAGCCACAACATTTATTGCATTGTAATTGGTTTATTTTCATCCTAAAATGCACTTAGAGAAAGGTTGTATCCATGATGGTCTGGGGGATATCCAAGAGGAAAGCTATTTTCTGAGACCAAGTGATAGAAATAGGAAAAAATGAAATTATTTAAAAAGTAGAAAAAAAATTAATTTAAAATGTAAATAAAATATAATTAGAAAATTAAAATATATAACAATAAATAAAAACGATCAACAAAATAATGCCCCCAGTGTTTCTCATGTGCAAACCCATAGTCAGCCCCAAAGCAGCAGCAGCAGTGACAGTACATGGAATAACTTTGGTTAAGAAATGTATACAGCAAAAGTGTTTCATTGCTATCAATCCCAGCCCCAGGAATATTCCCTCTCTTTTATTTAGTTTAGGTGGGTAATTCATGTAGGGGACTGGGAAGAAGCACATTAGTTTTTCAAGCTCTAGCAGGATCAGATGCTTAAATAAATAAATAGTCAAATAAGCAAATAAATAAACAAGCCCCTCCCAAAAATGAAGTAAAATAGAATTGAGTAAAAATAAAATAAAATACAAAATAAGAAAAATACAACGGCTATAAAATAAAGGTTAGGTTGGCTATCAGGCAAAAGGGGTGCTTGGGCGTTGGACCAGGCTCCCCAGGACAGTGCTCACAGCACTGAGTCTGACAGAGCTCGGAAGGGTTTGGACACTGCTCTCAGGCACAGGGTGAGGTCTGTGGGGTGTCCTGTGCAGGGCCAGGAGCTGGACTGATGCTACCTGTGAGTCCCTTCCAATTCAGGATATTCTGCTTCTATCATTCTATGAGAGTAAAACACAATAACGGAAAACAAAATAAAAGAAAAAAAAATAAGACTAATGCAATAAAACCTATAATAAGAAAAATCAAATCGAATCAAAAACAAATCAAAGTCAAATCAAGCTCCTTCCTCCGAGCTGCCATATCATCATCCCTAATGAGATTTACTCAAATACCGCAACTTTGTTGAGCAACAAACGGGCGCGGGGCGGGGCCAGCGCGGG
>VXBI01009130.1:68941-105064 GCA_013397375.1 Toxostoma redivivum
CAAATTTAAAAATCCCTATGAAATAAGAGAGAATCTTCAGTCGCCCTCAAAAACAGCATCGAAAATCAGATAGGCTGCACTCCAATGGAAAAATATAAAAGGAGCCCCCCAAATCCCAAACGAAAGAAAAGCTTCAAATTGGCGTAATTATAAAAAAACCCCAAACCTTGAAATGAAACAAAAACAACTATCTCCCGATCAGTGCCCCGAACCAAAAATAATCCATCAAAACTACCCTAAACGAACACCGCCCCAAATTTAAAAAAACCCAAAGTATATCCCCACAACCACCCCCGCCAGCAAAACCCCTTCCCCAAATAAAAAACTCACAAAACATTCCCACGCCCCTTCCCCCCAAGGAAATCAACTTTCAAATAATCCTCCCAAACCAACATCCCCCCCAGAACGCTACCGGGAACTTGGGCTCGGGGTTCCAGGGGCGGGGGGCTCCCTCGGGCTGGGGCTGGGAAGGGGTTTGGGCACGGGCAGCGGGTCCCGGAGCCGCTGTGTCCCAGCCGCGTGTGCCCTGCAGCACCCCGGGCTCCTCTCACCCAGTCTGGGGGGTCTTTGCTGGGGATGGGCTGGGTTAGGTTGGGGTGGGGGGCCGCCTCCGGTGCCTTCCTGGGAATTGATTGTTCTCCCGGGCTGGAGGAGCCCGGTGGCTCCTTGGCTGCCGTGCGGCAGCGGCTCCTCAGGTGTCAATCCCCGTAAGCCGCTCGGCTCCCGGCGCTGCTGCGGCGGGCTGTGCTGTGCTGGGGAGGGGGCTCCTGGGGCTGCCCGGCATCCCTCGGGAACCACGGTACCTGGAGCTGTCACATCATCGGTCTGGGACATGGGGTTGTCCCGTTAGGAGGGCATGCACACACTCGTGTGTGTTTGGGGGGTGCGATTATTCACAAGTGTATCAAATCCATCACCGCCCTCCCTGCAAGAGCTTGGAACTGCTGCTACAATTATAATGTTTAATGAAAAAGAAGTGATACCAACCGGACTTTGGGGGGAAAATAGAGTGATGTGGCATAGGAGAACGGGCAGGACCCCAAGAAGATGGACTGGGAGGGGCAGGTGTTCCCCACTAGCATTTGCTGGGGCGCACTGGAGGCAAGGGTACCTTTGTTGGAGCAGTGCCCTGTGCCCTGCACTTGGGTCCTCTCGGACGGTCCTTGGTCAGGGATTTTGGGAAGCTGCCAGCGACGGGCCTTCTTCTGGGGACTGGAATGTGCTATCAGAGCAGGGAGGCAGTCCTGGCAGGTAACCCCCAAACTTTTCATCCCAGGTTAAGCCTTCGGTCCTTGATCCCTGCTTTTTTCCAGCCATGCGAAGGAGAGAGGTAAATAATAATGGTGGGATGCTAATCAGTTCCTGGTCTCTAACGGGGATCCAGCGTCCTGCACTTCACCCCCTGCCTGTCTCCTGTGGCTTTTTTGGAAGCTGTCATACAGGCCGAGCAGCAGCCAGTGGTGTCTCGCTGCTGTACCCGTGTCCCACAGACAAGGGATCACTGTGCTGGCCAGGGGTCGTTTCCTCCCTGATTCACTGGGGTTGCTTGGAAACGGACGCTGGTGAGGTCCCGAGCTGGAATGTTCTGTGTCAGAAATGGAAAAGCTAAACTTTGCCTTTAAATGGGAGCAGGTCTGCTGGGAGAAGTGTGTCTGCCCTCGCCCCAGCTCTGCTTTTGGGTCTCTGCAAGTGATGGCTGATACTGGCAAACCAGGATCCTCTGCTCAGGCTGGAGTCACAGGGAAGGGCAGGGGCAGTGCTTGTGCCCTTGGAAGCCCTGCACACAAAATTAGGGGTCTCCCACCCTTGCCAGCAATTGGAAATGGATGTAGAGATGGGGATTCCCTTTTCCTGCCGTCTTGCACTCTCCTGGTCTCCAAGCTGGTGATTTTGAGGGTAATGCCACTCTGTGGGCAGCAGCATCTGCCTCCTTGCCTGGCCGTGGTCCAGCTGCTACTGCCAAGCTCGCCCTCCTGTGCCACTGCTGAGCAGGGACTGGGGCAAGATGGTACCAAAGAAGTGGCTGGTGGGGAGAGGAGTGTAGCAACACAGTGCTGATGAATGCCAGGCACTGTGGATTCAGCTGTGGTTTCCAGGGATGCAGCACTGGCAGTGAATGGGTATGAGACAATGCAAAGGCACAGCTGTACAGTGGCAGAGAGGGGACAGAGTGTCACAGGTGCAGCACTTGTCAGGAAAGAAATTGAAAGTTGAGTTTCTTCATGGTGGGAGCATTTGAGTGGGTGGGAGTTAATTGTTGTGGGTTGGAAGCAGAAAGCAATAGAGAGATTGAGCAGCTCGGGATGGGAATGATGAGCTGTTGAGGACACACCAGGAAGTCCCCATGTCTTACAGCCGGTGGGTGGCCAGCATGGCCCTGAGCACAGCCTGTCTTGCCTACAATTCCACCAGGTGGGGTCTGGCAGTGCATTCAGGTATCCCCTATGGCTGCAGCAGGCTGCAATGGCTGCTGACCATCTGGACTTGCTGATGTAAGGCATAAAAATGGCCTTTCTGTCACTCCTGCAGAGATGGCACCAGGTACCCACACCCCAGGGGACCTGCCCATTCCCTTGTCCTCGCCAAGCCCCTGCTGGGTTCCCTGTGGGCTCAGCCCACACACTGCTAACTTGGAGGATTCAAGGATGGAAGGTGCCGAGCTGGAATGGGGCAAAGACCAAAGCTACCACTCTGTCAGAGCCTGTGAAGGGAGTGCAGATAATAGTCTCAGTCCAGCCTCAGTTTCCCTGCTGCTCCAAGTAACCTTGACCCAGATCCTGAGGAATCCTGGATTGTGCCCTCCTGCTTTGCAAGGATTTGATGCTTCCTGACCTTATGTCCCTTTCCCAGAGGCAGATGGAGGAAGACCTCTGCACTGCAGAGGCTCACTGGGAGAAGTCTGATGCCTCCAGCCCCTGCAACACCCACCCCAGAGTAGGAGGAGAGGGCAGAAACCCTCCGGTTTCAAAATGCATCTTGTGCAACAGTGAAACATGGAATTCTCTTGTCTGGCCAACAGCTCACCACATCTTGGCAGCCTGCTGGCTGAGTGGGGACCTCCATGGAGGCACTGCTGGGCTGTATCAGGAGATGGAGTGTGTGTGCCAGTACCCTGTGCTTGTCCAGGTGACCTCAAGCAGCTGCAGCCTCTCTGTTTTGGTGTGCCTGCTGGGGTTTTTTGTCTTTTTACTCTAGTAGCTATTACAGTACATAGTGATGCTGGAGAAAAATCCTTCCTGAATCAGCTGTGCTGGTCGTAAGAGCTGGATGTGCCAGCTGGGTGACATGTAGGACACAAGCCACAGCCAATTTCTGTGTGCCCAGTATCCAGGAGTGTCTGCCCAGGCTGGGCTATGCACTCGGACACAGTGTGGAGGTGAAAGGCTCTGTCATCCTCAATCCCTTTAGCCGTCTTGGCCTCTGCTTGAGTATTTTTAACCTTTTTGCTGTGCTAAGCTGCCTGGGGCTGAAGTGTCAGCGGGCACTGGGGAATGCAACCTCTCACTGCTTTGCCAAGCCCAGGATTTCAGGATCAGTGTCTCTAATCCCTGCATCCTGAAATACCTTCTTCTGCTGGCAGTGCATCTGGGAAATTTGAGTGACCACAGGTTTAAGCACAGGGAAGGGGATGCCTTGGTCGCAGGGACTGGACACCACGTGCTCCACTGCCAGCATCCATACCTGATCTAGCTGTCACTGGGATCTCCATCAGTGTGAGATGAGAGGTCCTTATGCTGGGGATGCTCTCTCCCACACTGAAACAGTGAGAGAAATGCTCCATGATCACTGTCAAGTCTGACTCCCTTGTTTTCTCCAGCCACTCCAGTCTGTCCTCCCACAGTGGGTCTCTGGTTAGTTAGGATCTCAGCCATGGCTGAGTTTCTAGATGGTGACTGACTGTGTGTCCATCCCTCTGAGCTCTCTGCAGAGCTGGCTGTGACTCTCTGCTCACCAGGTGAGCTCTGCAGGTTGGTGACCCACTGCTGTTCTGCAGCTGGCTCCCTGGCATTTCCTGCTATGTCTGCTGTTGGAAACCATCTCCTCATGGCATAAGGGATCCAGTTGCTCACCTCCTGCCACCCTGAATGGAGGAGCTCAGCCTGAATGCCAGTTCTGGTCCCCCTCCGTAACATTGCCTTGGTGGGCTTAGCCAGGTCTGCAGGGCAAGGGCAGAGCAAAACTGCCATTCTCTCCTGGTACTGGAGTGTCTTTTGGAGTAAGGACTCTTCCATGTCCTGCCTAAATTAAACTTAGCTTTGAGTTCTTTAATTTATTTTAGGTGAGGAGGAGGAATCCAGCTGAGCTGTCATGATATGCTCTCGTGGAGCATTTAATGCTTGCATTTTTCAAGTTGCATCTCTTATTTGCCTGGAGTTACTTGTCTTGGTTCCTTTTTTGAGGTCAGTGGTGGTATCTCGTAGCTGGCTCTCAGTTGTATCGCCAACTGTGTGTGGAAATGCTGGTGAGGAGAAGGAGTTTGTGCCTGGCTGGTGAGGACCTTACACAGGGGATGTTGGTGACAATGTCCTTTGGAGGGAGGGTCACTTCCCACTGCTGCAGCCACTGTAGTTCTTCCACAGCTTGGGGCCTCTGAGCTACAGGAGCAACTGTGGTTTTGTTTTACAAAACTAATAGAAGGGGACTAATAGAAGAGGTTTCAGAGTCTGCTTGCTGTGGCCCTTGGGGATGAACACAACCAGGGCACAGCATCCACCTGTCCCTGAACCACTGTAACGTGAGCTCCACAAAGCCTCAGGTCAGGGCTGGTGATGTCCCACAAAAACATGAATTGCTGCTCTCTGCCTCCTCTTTGCTTTCTTCTAGTGCCTTGCTGCTGTCATGTGTCACTTCTTCATGACCTGGGACTTCTCCCTGTACAAATCCAAATTCTAGGAGGGAAGAAGGGTGCAAGAGCAGGTGGAGGGAAGCCTATGTTACCCTGCCTGCTGGCTGGGATGTCTTGGGCAAAATGCTTTCACTGCTGAAACTCTTTTCTCACTTTCTTTTCACCATACCTACTTAATGACTCTCAGTATAGTGAATCGAAGTCTGGGGTGTTTTCTCTCTGCACATTTGTTCGGCTGTTGCTGTTTTTCTAGCCTTTGATCTGAGTTGTCTGAGTTGGGGTGTCACACCTGGCTGTGTGCAGCCCAGTCTGACTGTGATGATACATGTTTATACTCAGAGCATCACCAGGGAGGAGGCAGTGTACTGGCAGGGATTGCAATATTCTCCTTTTCATTTGTTTTTTACTGCAGAAGGTTCTTTAGTACAGGGTCTTGCCGTGGGTGTTCCTCTGAGCCAGTGGTCACACAGCCCAGTGTCACAGCCAGTCCCTGCCCTGATGCCACTGGGATGGGACTGTGGTGCTGTCACTGAGGGATTTTTCTTCCCGGGTGCAAAAAGGTTGTGTCCTCCCAGCTGTTTTATACTCATCAGGAGCAGCAGAAAGGAGTGTGGGGGGATATCTGTCTGTCCAAGCAGAGCCACTGGCATCTTCAGATCTGCTGGTGTTAGGGTGGAGCATTTGAGATGTGGGCAACACTTCACCACCTTGCCAGCAGCCCACAAATTCCCACCTAAGACTATCTCAGTCTATTAATTCTCAGGCAGTGAGGCTAAAAAAAGCTTTTTCTGACAACCTCCATCTGTGCACTCCCACTTAAAAAGATTTAAATATAATTTGCACAACTGTAATCAATTTGGACGTAGTGGAGAAGCCATTTGCAAATGAGCAAACCTGCTGCACAAGGCTTGACCAATACAACCTCCCTGGGATCCGTGGAGGGAGGGGAAACCTTCCTATGTGGCAGAGCTGACCAGGGAGCCTTGATGGTGTGCTGGGGATAATGTGGATCCTGGCTGATGCTCTCAGTGTTGTTGGTTAATGCTCTGTTTTATATGGTTTGGGGGGCTTTTTGTTGTTGGTTTTTTAGGTACACATAACGCTCTTCTTTTTTCTTCAGGACAGAATCATCAATCTAATTGTTGGTGGCTTAACAACCTTGCTGCTTGTAGTAAGTATCTCCCATCCCACCCCATGTTGCATCTTTAAGTGACAGGGAGAAAACCAGAATTCCTCCCCAAAAATGGCTGGTGAAACTTCCTGGAAAGCTCATAAAAATAGCACTGACTTAAAGAAAACAAAATTACCAAAGAGGCTCTGATTTAGGGCAGGCAGTCATTTTGGGACATATCTGTCTTTTGAAACTCTTTGACAACAGTAGAAGGGGAATACCTTTCTTTAAGAGCTGCAATAAAACCTTTAAGTTCCCTGGTAGATTGTCCATCCTGGCTGAACGTGAGGCTGGGTAAGACAACAAAGCATTTATGTGCCAGGAGAGCTTGTTTGCTTCTATTTCCTTCTATTCATGATTTATTGTCCTCTATTTATGGCTTGTATAAGTCTTTCCAGAGTTTGTCCCTTTGTGTTGAGCTGTGCTTTCCCCAAGCTTTAAAGACAAACTGGAGACCATCAGTTGTGTGGTCCACGGAGGGATTGTTGGAGAGCTGAGGTGCAGGGAGGCTGTGGGGACAGGTGAGGTGCCAGCTGGTGGAACACGAGGCTGGAGGGATGCTCCTACATGGGCAGGGTGCAGCCCTGGGCCTGATGGCCTCATGGCTACTTGGAGGGTGGTTTCTGGCAATAAGCCAGAGTGGCAAAGCTTTCATTGGTTTTTTTTTTCCACTCCTCTCAATGTGCAGCTGTATCAAAACAGTTTTCCTCCAGACTTGCACATTCTCCTACACTGCCTCAGGGGTGGGAGTCAGAGGCCAGGGAGGGGTGTGAAGATCAGGATGTAAGCGCTGTGCTGCTCCAGCCCTTGGGCTGAGCCTCTTCTCACTGCAGCTCTGGCCAGAGTGAAATCCTCATCTTTGTTTTCCTCCACACAGGTCACTCTAATCAGTGCTTTTGTCTTCCCGCAACTACCTCCAAAACCTGTGAATGTATTTTTTGCTTTCTGCATCTCCTTGTGTTGCATTTCTGCTGGCATTCTTGTAAGTACCGCCATGTTTGCCGTGCTTTTGAGTGGATAGCTCTGAATAAAATCTGCTTTACGTGGTGCTGCCTTCTTTTTTACACTCTCCTAGAAAAGCTTTCTTGCCTCAGTAACACAAGCTGACAATGAGGGAGTGGTAATGAGTTTTGTATTTACTGCAGAGGAAGTGTGTGAACTGAGCCAACTCCTGCAGCCCTGCTGGAGTGCAAGACTTGTCACCTGTGGCACTGCCACCCATAGCTGCCAGTGGAGACACAGAATAGGAAACCAGGGAGCAGAGCACTGAAATGGGAATGCAGAGATGGACCGTGCTGCAGAAGACACTTGAAATGGGATCAGCCATACACTTACATTAGTCAGTGACCTTTCAAACACAGGATGAGTTACAGGGGTAGGAACCTACAGCAAGTGGAAGATGTTCATCTACTCAACAACTGCAGAATTCCTAGAGAGTTGGTCCCAAGCACTGGCAAAGGGAACTGGCAGGTCTGAGCTCATAGAATCACAGAATGGTTTGTGTTGGAAGAGGCTGTCAAAAACCATCTAGTCCAACTCCCCTTCCATGGGCAGGCACATTAGTGCCTCCTTCCTCTGCTGTAGCTCTTCATACTTGGAGCATTCTCCTTCCTCCAGCTGTGACCTGGAACAGCCCTGTGCCCCTCGCTGCTGGGTATGTTGCAAAGTTGCTCTGCATTGCCTGGTCAGTCCCAGTTTTTGATCCTACAGTTGGTGCCCACAACTCTGCCCAAAATAGACTGTGTTAGTGCAAAGCTGATGTTTGTCCTCATCCACCAGGGTGGAGCCAGCTTTGAGAGTTAAAACACCCCCAGCTAAGCCACTCACTCTCCCTTCCCTCTCAGCAAACCTGACCAGACAGCGCATGTCCTCAGGGCCAGTTTCACATACAGACACACACACACTCAGTCTCTCTGGCCAGAGAAAGCTGGATTGTTTTACAGGAAGAAAAAAACCCCAGAACTAAACGTGCAAGTTGCCAATTCAGTTACCAAAGAAAGTTTCCTCAGAATACCTGGCTTTTTGAAGTAACACAAACTCCTTTTCTCTTCTAGATCTACTGGTATCGACAAGGAGACCTGGAACCCAAATTTAGAAATCTAATTTACTACATACTGTTTTCTATTGTCATGTTATGTATATGTGCCAACCTGTACTTCCATGAAGTGGGTAAATGAAGGACATTGGGAATACCTAGCAATGATGCTACTGTGTCAGACTGCTTCCAGCTCAGCTCTCAGCTCTACTTGAGACATTTAAGTGAGAACCATCAGCCTGAGAAGAAAGAAGTGGGTTGTGCAAGGATAAATCAGTACATGATTTTCATGTAAATGTATATGTAATGTCCCTCTTGTTGGGGAGAATTATTGCCATAAGACGTGACATTCTGCTTTTTTTTGAAGAGCTACTGTTGCGCTTAATGAACATTCCAGTTGTACTGATGTTTCAGAATGGCACAAGCTTTTTCATTTTGGAAAAAAACTGCACTTTTTTTATTACTGTACAAATAAACTGCAGCACTGAAAGGATCTGTGGCAGTATAAATAAATGGCATCTTACAGTCAAGTAAGACAAATACTCTTTATTTTGTTGAAACTGAATATACAATTATTTCTGTTCCCTAGGCAACCATTTAAAACTACAACTTATTTTTCACATTAACAAAACCACAGACTGAAAAAGACCAACTCTTGATTATGAAGAGCTAATTACAGAAATAAATAAAATAATTTATACAAGTCTTTAGTTTCTATAGCTTTATCTCTTGATTCCTAGCTAACAGGCTGCTGTTCAGCCTAGTGTCTGTTTCCAACAATGCAGGAATTAATTGGCCTCCTTTGGCTTGAGGCCCTATGTCCAGACTTCCACAGAGCTACTCCTCCAAGACTTTGCCACCTTCACACCACTCCCCATTTACTAACTTGCTGCAGAAATCACGTCTGGAAAGGTGGCTGGTAGTGTCAGGTAAACAGTGAAAAACGTTCCAACCTACTCACAACAATCTCAAAGAAATTCCAAGGTTGCTGGGGGGAGGCCGGTGGGTCCCAGTAGCTTCCCTTTCTCATAGCCCTTCCCTTTTTATTTAGCTTGCTGTAGTGATGAGAGGAAAAAAAAAAAAAAAACCAAGAAAAGATTTTCCACAAGTGATCTTTCAGAGCTGTCCATTGCCAGCAATGGACTCCTCAGGAACAGGCAAGTCCCATAAGCTTCTGCCTTCTTCCTATGCCACAGACATACTAACAAGTCAGGTGAGATGGGAATACACACCACGGCTTCATGATGCTGCCCATGCTCCCTGAAGTCTTTGATGGAACTCACTCCTTCCTGAAATGTAACAGTCTCTTACTCCAAGTATTACAAGAGTCAGTAAGTGCAAAAATCCTCATCCATTCTTCATGACACCTGTGCAAACTAATACTTGCTGTGGCACTAAGAGGCTACAGTCCACAATCCTTGACTTCTGTCCAGTTTTCCACGTGTGCAGTTCAGCACATCAGTAACAAGTCAGATCAGAACTGACTGGATGGATCCAAGCACTGTGAGCACTGCAGCAGAGGCTCTTCAGAACACTGGAACACTGCAGTGAGACGTGGCACCTCAGGCCTTGGCTGGCAGCTCAGTCCTCCCTCCCGGATGAAGGAAACAGCCTGAGCTGAGAAAGTGCACTGTAGTCATCTCACACTGGAAGCTTCTGTTCAAAGAGACAGACCGTGACTGCTTTCTTTGGAAATGTGGCACAGGATTGTAACTAATTTCACAATGCAAACATGGTCAATAGAAAATGGACACCATTGCTGCTTCTCAGTGACAGCTCACTAAATCCTCAACATCCTTTGAATCTTCTGAGTCAGGACTGCCCAATGATGAGCCAATAATATGTGACCCATCTCCATGATGTTGTAGGATAGGATCTGTCAAGGGACAAAAAGCATTAGAACTATTGTTGTGCCATTATAATGAGATATAAAATACAAACTCGGGAGACAGGAAGTGTAACCTGGAATTCTAACCAATTACAGGCAGCGTTGCTCAAACTAGGCAGTTTGCAATTTCTAGTTTCACAGGATCACAGAACAGCTGGGGTTGGAAGGGACCTCTGGAGATCCTCTAGTCCAACTCTTTGCTGAAGATGGTTCAGCTAGGGCATGTTGCACAGGACCACATCCAGGGGGGTTTTGAGTATCTTTAGCGAAGGTAAGCACTGACTAATATGGATGGGTATGGATGCAATGGTGTAACTCACATTTGCATCCATCAGATGTTACACTATCAGTGCTGACCCTCTGATGGCTCTATAGGGAGATCCTTCCTCTAAGTTCAAGTTAGGTTACTTGAAGTTTCATAGCACTGATAATGTAAAATTATTGAAGAGAAAGCAAGGAGCTATGAAGTGTTGTCTGCAGAGACTCAAAAGCTCTATACATGCATTTAATGAAAGGGACTGTCATACCTGTGAGAGTTGTCAAGGGCAAGACTGATTCACTATCTATATCATCCGTTGCCTGGATAAAACCATGGGAAGAAGGAACTATAAGCACAGTCTCATCGTCTATTGTAGGCTGATCAACTTGTTCTTCTATTGTTGGGGAACCCAGGTCCTGCACAACACAGAACAAGCCATGAGAATGCATTCCTGGTAGCATAAACAAAAACCTGCACTGCTTTGCCATACTCCACAGTAAGCAATAAATCGAAATGTCAGCACCTGAGATAGTTTATTTCAGCATCTACAGGGAATGTTTCTTCTTAGTGCAGGCATTCAAAAACAAGATGAGATGAATTTTACCCTGTTGAGCAATGGTGGAGAGGAAGGGAGACACTGCAAGGTGGTGATAAAAATCACCTTGCAAGTAAAATATTATGTCTGTGGAGAGGAGTAATTAGGCTTTTCCACTACTTGATGTCTAGATGTTCTGAGACTGAAGCATTACCTTTGTAGCACTTACCTGCTCCACAAACCCAACAGCTTTACCCTAAGTTTCACAATTCCTGTTGTCAAGTTTTAACTGACACTGAACATAGAGCTCAAAAGAGCCACTTTATTTGCTGTGCTTTGCTTGGTCTGTCACTGGCTGGAGTTTGGCTGTAGACTTTTATTTCTTAACCTCGTGAGACCAGAAGATTGGCAACACACCAATTCCTTCCAGGTACAAGTTGTCAATACCCTCACATTCTCTTCCAGTCCTGCCATTGCTGCTGCTGCTGCCTCTTCCCTGGCTCCTGTGGTACTGGAATGGCAGCAACACATCTGGCTGACTCAGTGTCACAGCACACTCCTGGTTCCACAAATGCAGTGTAAAGTCATCCCACACAGTACTGCCAGAATCAGCAGAGATATCTGGATTCCAGTTTTTGTGTGTAACGTGTAAGGTTTGTTCAAACTTCAGGAATCCCTGATGTAGAATGCTAGCAACAGCTGCTGACACAATGGAATGTACCTGGATTTATCACTGTTTTCAGAGGGAGCAGGAATTCTTGAGGAGAGGTTACAGCCCTCCATGTTTGAGAAAATCCTGATGTTCCTCTACTTTGTTTCTTTTGTAGAAAAGCTTTTTCTCTACATAACTTCATAGTGTTTTTGCAAAGGCTGCTGTCTGAAAACCCCTTCCCTGATGCTGCTGAAGAGGAGCAGACAACCTGTGCTGCAGCTCAGTGAACTGCACCAGCTCCCATCCACAGGGTGTGCCTGACCTGCAAGAACAGCTCTCAGCAGAGCACAGCTCTGCCCACCAGCAGCACTGGACTGCAAGGCCTGAAACTGGGAAGAGGAGGCGTGAAAAACTAAAGAAGCCATTGTGGCAAATGGGCACCTTTCCCAGGCAGAAATAATAAAACCCTGCAGCATGACTGCCTGCCTCCCACTACCCACCCACAGTGACAATACAATCCTGGCAAGCTCATAAAAATAACACTGATTTAAAGAAAACAAAATTTAGGCATGTTTTTCTAGAGTAACTTTTCACTGAGAATTACTCACAGACAGTTCACTATTTCCTAGAATTTAAGTACACATGTCAAACTTGAATCTGACTTGAATCTGACTTGAAGGGTAAGGCAAATTAGAATTACAAATTCAGTTTGTTTTTCTGTATAGAAGAAAACGTTTAGTTTTATGTTCTGCTAGCCATGAGCAATTTGTACAAAGTTAAATTAGGAACTAGGTTAATATCAGAAGTTTATTAATTCTACCTCGAGAAGCGGAAATTTTAAAAAAAGAATAGAAAGCTGATGGTCTGCCTCAAATGTTGAAAATCTTACCACAATTGTCAACCATGACACAGAAAGAGGAAAATGGAAGAATAATCCCTAGCTTTGGATGTACTCAGGATTCAGATACTTCTGTAGTAGCAAACTTGAGATGAACAAAGATTCTCCCTTTTGTAATAGAATAACAGATACACAATGTCTATTAGAAACTTCTTCAAAGACCAAGCCAAAGCACATTAATGATGGATTTTCAAGGCTGACAAAGCAGAAATGCAGCTACTGTGGAGAACGGTGTTCTAAAAAACAGGAACAGGTATTTCACTCTAACTCTTCTTTTCCAAAATTCCAACCTAATCAAACCTGTAAAGGAAGAGGGATTTTCTACCCACTAAAGAGTGTTATCTTCTTTTTAGCACCTCTGTTTTCTGTGACTTAGTAATTTTCATAATTCCAGCAACTGAAAGATTGAGGAACGTAGCATAAACAACCCAAATACCTGTAATCATTTGGATAAACTAATTTCTGCATTTCAGGTGTTGGAGATGAATAAATCTGAGGCCAGAGAGAGAAACAGCTTAATGCTTCAAATTGCCATTTAAAGGATACTTGACTGGAGCAGTATGTTTAACAGAAGTCCTCAAGACTGGAAACTGAGGTACATCTTGAAGTATGTTATTAGACTCATAAAGCAAAACCTAAATACTCTAGCCTCAGCTCCCTTGCTCAATCTATCTGTTGATGTAGGTGTGTTGGACAATTAACAGCCCAGTTTAAAGCAACAACATCAAACAGGAATCATCTGAAGGGAACTGTTCAGTGCCACCAGTGTTCCAGCTTTTCACTGTCACCATGCAGAAGTACCCTGAGTAGTGAAGCAACTCCACAGCTAGTGAAGTGTTCAGGCTCCAGATGAAGTCAAATATAAGCCTCAGTATCATATTAAATGCCGTTACTTTCATAGTCATAACACACCAATAAAGCTCAAGGATAGGGGATCTCAGCAAATACTCATAGATACTCTGTGATACAGAATCACAGAATTGTTTGGATGGGGACTCCTTGAAGATTGAAACTTGAAGACTGCTCAAAGCCCGATCCAATCTGGCCTTGAACACTTCCAGAGATGAGGGAGCTGACAGCTCCTCTAGGCAACCTGTTCCAGTGCCTCACCACTCTCACAGGAAAGAACTTTCTCCTAATACATCATCTAAACCTGCATTCTTTCCGTTTGAAGCCACTCCCCCTTGTCCTGTCACTATATGCTCTTATGAATAGTCCCTCTCCATCTTTCTTCCTTCAGCTACCAATATAAATGAAATCACTGAGATATTTCAGATGAATAGCTTAACATAAAGGCCACAGATTCAATGAAATAAATCTCCATGCAGAAATGGGGAAAATTACCAAGTATCATTCCCTCCCTTACCTCAGTAACGTAAGTGCTGGGTAAATCAGATTGAGAGTCCTCATTCTGTTTCAGGCTAGCATCAGCAATCTCCTCCTCTGTTCTTACCATAACTCCATCCATCAGTTCTCTACTATTCCTGCTGCTAAATTTGGAAGCATCATCTTCATTGTAGGCTGACTGCTCTTCATCACTCAGCTTGGACTGATGGATATCATGTGGGAAAGTATTCGTTCCTAGGGTGTCTGGAGGATCTGTCAGGTCAGCTGACTGAATGTCTGAATCCACAGTCAGTTCTGTCTGGGTGACAGAGGAGATGTCTTCAGCAGCAACGGTGCGGATTATGACACTCGGTGTGTGGCACTGCACTGTGACGTTGTCACTTGTGTTTAACAAATGCTCTGGCTGTGAGCAGCAATTGAAAAAAAGAGACAAACAAAACCCCAAAAAAGGTCAGAGACTTTGCTGCAACTACCTACAAATCTTTCAAGCAAATACAAGCAAAAAGATTCCAATTGCTAAGTGTAGTTTAGAGTTTTATATATACAGTATGTCAGCCCAGATCATCAGATGACCTTTCTTGTTCCTAAAGGATAACTCTGTAAACTGAATGTGGTGTCATGTGTTTTTTAAGTCACAAATAAAATTAAATACATAATAATACGAAAGAGGCAACCATTCAGGTGAGGATCACCATAGATTCAAAAGGTCAGTGCTTTTTCCACTGAATTTTTCATCACTTTTGTGATTCAACCTCCAGTTTGCTTCCCCTCCCCTCCCTCTAACATAAAGTAATACCTGTCACTACTATCCAAGTGCTGTGGACCAGTATCTATTTGTGAGAGTAACAACATCACAAAACAAGATTTGGCTTTGCTGGGGAGCAAGCCACTAAATGGAGACATCCTGTTCAGAACTTGCTCACTAAGCTAAGTTCTGAAGCAACCTGAGGTTGCTTTTTAAAAACAATACACAAATCCCAAACTCTTAGTCCTCAGGATTTTAAGCAAAGTAATATTGTTATGACTTAAGAACTGCTTTGCAAGTTTAACATGCATGTGCAAGGCCCTGCATTACAATGTTCCCCTTCCCCCAGTGACCAAAGCCGGTGCTGTCCCCGCCCAGAGCTCTCACAGATAAGGCATGAACGATGATCTGCTCCGGGGAGGCTGGAGCAGCCGCGGCCGTCAGGGTCATGGTGGGACTCGTTGTCAGCGTTAAAGGGAGGCCTTGGCTCGAGCTCGTCTGCAGTAAGTAGGTACCTGGTGTCCCAGTCGGCTGGAGGTGGAAAGACTATAAAAACAACACAGGTTTAATACCCAAATGCACTGCCAAGAACTTACTGGAGCACTTTGATTTACATGAATCAGCCTAACTGTAACTCCCCTGGAAAATCACCATATCAACCCAATCCCTTCTGCACTGACTGCTGCACTGCACTCAAAAAGCACAACAAAAACCTCATCTGTAGCCTTAGGCTACCAAGGCAAGCATTAAGGGCAGGAGCCCAGCAGGTCTGTATTATGCTGTACAACAGCAGGTAAAAAAGGAACAAATTCAACTTACTTTTGCATTGAGATGGAAGAGAAACTGTGCTATAAATTACAAGACAATGGAACGGAGACAATCTTTACTTGCAGGGAGCTTTTTCTGTCTCATTTATGTCAGAATTCAACAATGAAAAAAATTCAAACACAAAGGAAAACTTCACAGCATTAAAACAAATTTAAAGCATTTAACTATAATTCACAGTTTACTCAGCAGCCCTTACTTTCAGAAGTAAGTTTTAGAACTCTTTCTATTTGAAAACCTCCTTTCCTTTCCTTTTCTTTTTTTGTTGAAATGCACGGTTTTATAGTCTAAGAAGTAGCTAGGCTGCAAAGAAAAAAACACAGTAACAAACACCAGTTACTTACTGGAAGAATCTCAAAGGTCTGTAGTGTTCCACTGTTCAGTGTTATTGTCTCAGAGTCAACAGTAGCAGCAGGGGAATCAGTGGAGGCTGCAAAAGGAAGGGGAAAAAAATAAAGGAAAAGTATGTAAACCAGAATGTTCAGCCCTGCAGAGAGTATAACATACTATAATTAATACATGGCAGGGTACTGTTAATTCCCCTAAGAGGAAAAAGAAAACTGGCTGCAATCCTAATGACAAGATTCTCTAATTGTTACCCAAGATGCAATACTATTTAAAGAGAGCATTCTACAATCCAAAAGAGCAAAAGAAAGTAAGTATGGGTTTAGCACACAGAGATAAAAGCAGACAAAGTTTCTGATATGGTCTAATTACTTTTTGTAATGAGATTTGCAAGAGATTCTAATGCAACGATACCCTTTGGTGTAATGATATCCTTTGGATCATTTACTGCTTGCTTTAAACCGGTGTCAGGCTTAATATTGTTGTGTTTCTCACAGACCTCTTTCTCTTTTTTGGTATTTTTAATCTTTTCTGCCTTCCACACTATGTCCACCCCGATGAAACATCAGATGCTTCCCAAGATACTTGCCTATCCTGTATGTTATGACTGCAGTGTATAAAAGCTGTAAGTACTCTTACTACAACTATGTAATTATTTATGCAATTAGGTCCACTAATTCTAAAAGCAGTGAAGAGAAGCATTGAAAGCAGTTGATGTACCAGGTATTTTAAGATCCTAAGGTCCAAACAACTTGTACTCAAAACTTCATAACCATAATTATGATTTCTACTTACTCTTAAAAAAAATCACAAGTTCCAGGAAGCTAAAACTGCCTGGGGCTTTCCAGTAATTTCCTAAACATCAAAAAGGGAAAAGATCTACAAGATGATAACAGTGACCCAAGCACTGGAAACTTTGCAATCTCAGACTCAGTGGCTGCAAAATACAGTAATTTTGGTCTCTTAAGAAGATAAAAGCTCCATTTTTGAAGCTTTTATTGTTGTAGTGGCATGTTCAAGGTTTCCTGCTGCAGATTTCCTGGTACTCAGTAGCAGAGAGCTGTAAAGTGTGGCCTTTCAGTCACCTAGCCAGTACTTCCATTAAACCTCAGGAACTGCCCCTTTGAAACCCTGAGCCTTCCACCAAATGCAGCTGAAAGTGGTTAATAGGTTCAGCTCTCTTGGGACTATGAAACACAATACAAAATTCACTGTGATTACACAACCAGAAATTCTTCAGAAAAGCAGACTAAAATGGGGGAAAAGGCTTGTTAGGCAAACATAGGCAAATGAAATCACAAAATAACCGTTAGAGGATTCAATTCAGAAAGGACTAAAGGTTCCAGGATCTCAGCCCATCTTGCCTGCTCATCAAAACCCATCAGTTTCGATCAAACTTCATTCAGTCTAATAATACTGAGATACTATGACAGACCAAAAATTCTTGGCTTGGTGTTATCTGTCATTCTAATTAGAAAATAAACCACATAAAATGAAAATGGCACTTAATTAATAGATTAAGATAGATTGACCTAACAAAATTATAATCAGAGAATTGTTTGCCAAATATGTATTCAGGCATAGTCTGAAGAATCAGTTTGTACACTGATCAGCTCAGCTCAGCTGGTCAGAGCAGGGTGCTAATAATGCCATGGCTATGGGTCCAACCCCTGTGCAGGCCATTCATTTAAGAGCTGGGACTTGATGACCCTGTGGATCTCTTTCAATTCAGAATATTCTATGACTAATTTTGTAATCAGCAAGACCAAAACACTAAATTTTCCTAATAAAATTTACAAATGACCAATGGTGCAAAACAATATACAGTGCAGATGACAGACTGCATGTGACTGGAGTTACTTTATAAGAACTATACGCAGAGTAGACCTGGTAATCAATGATAATTAATGGTAATGAGCAAAGTTCATCCTTAAGAGCATGGGAAACATCAACTTAAAAAAAAAAAAATACAGTAGTTTAGCAGAACACTGGCTGAATGTTGGTGTGACTTAGCAGCTGACACTTCACATGTGTTTGTGCCCAGAAATAACTGCATAATAAAGGACTAGAAAAAAACACACCTTCTCTTCAGTGCCCTGCATCAGAAATTAGGGACTTAGTAGTCTATGTAATTTACAAAAGGAGAACTTGTACATGATGTTCATTGTTCTGCACAAGAGTGACCAGAAACAAGGAATAAACATACATACTCTATCTTCATTAAGAGGTTTATGCACTGAAGGCTTTTTAAAGAACATGTTATGTGGCAAACTCCTGTGTGCACACACACAGACAGACACCTACAACACCTGTGTCCAGGTGCTCCAATTGTAGCTTCTTGGAACTACTGTCACAGCAACATCTATGTTTGCCTAAGTTAGAAACAGAAATACAGCAATGTTTCATCTGAAGTTACGGCATGACTAAGGGAGAACTGATAAAACTCTTTAAGACATGCTCACTCCTCCTTCACCACCTTATCCCAAGCAGTCTTCATGTTTTGTGTGAGTGGTTTGTTTCAGTACTTACAGACGTGAGTGATCTGCACTGGGATCTGCAGAGCTGCCATGGGGCTCGGGGCACTGCCTGTGCTCTCCTCCAAGCGAGCCACCCGGATCTGCACGTGCTGCACCCCCGAGCTGGAGTTGGTGTTTCCTAAGCCACTGCCACATTTGTTCTCTGGAAGCTGGTGCCCTGGATTGTTTTTTTGGTTCTCGTGGAGCTGTTTAAGACCCTTTATCAGCACTGAGAGAAAAAACACTCACGCTAAAGCAGGCTGAAGAAGCTCATTTGAAATACTGCAATTGGTAATTTACCCAAGATGAGAAGAAAAACAAAATTCTACAGAAACTGGAACTTAAGCAATCTCCAGAGATGCATAAACTAGAAATTTAGCACATACATAGACCACTTATAGCCAGCTACAGCAGTGAATTAGATTTCCTCACGGAACCCAGGCATTTCATGATGCTTGACAGAAAAAAAAAAAAAAAAAAAACACACAGCCCATAATACTTTGGAACTCTCTAAAATGATGCATGGTATATCCCCAAACTACAGTGAAGTGCTAGTATCACTAGCTGCCTAATGCTGCTATCAGAAGTAAATCCTTCAATCTTCTACAATAAGGAAGATATTTGTTCAAGAGCTTGAAAGAAATGTCACTGAAAATAGGGAGCAAGAGAGAATGAATCCCAAGTGGTTATATTACAATTCTTCACCTGTGCATGAGGAGACCCATTGCTCCAACAGAACCACCCACCCTTCTTCTCTGTGATTGCTTTGGCCCTGCTGTGGGAGCAGCTGACATAACAGCAGGTTACAAAACCTGAGGCCTCAACTTTTCTAGTGTTCATTACAACAAACTGCCTAAACATCTCCCCTTCGTCAGGGAAAAGAGAGCAGAGCCTGTTGATTCAGTGCTGCATTTATCTTATGAATTATTTGATGCAACAACTGCCTATTAATGTGTGGTAACAGGGGTTCTCCTCCCAGCTGCAGCCTTGAGGCAGGACTAATATATAACCACACTGTCAACCACAGCACAAGTGTGCATTAAATTACATCTTTCATTAATTATGACATGACTAATCTCTCTGATTTTATTCCTCTCTCCAAGTCAGACAAAGGGAGGTCTGAAAGTCACAGACCCCCTTTGGCTTAGGCACTAGTTTCATCAAGCCAGGATGAGAAAATGGTAGGAAATGTATTTGAGGGAGCTTTATACTCCTGATTCCTCCCCTCCTCCTCACGGCAGCTAGCTTAGTAGATCTACCTTCTGCCTACAGCTAAGGCTCAGCACCTGACAGAGATTACATTTTAACATTGTAAAGGCAACACATCTAACCCGAGGCTAGTTAGGCTGCAGATACATATCCTCTTCCACCTGAAGAGGTCACTGCCCTCCATACCAAAGATCAGCATCATCTGAGATCTGCCAGCTGAGCTGCTTATATACATGCTCTCACTTTAGCCAAAGGAACAAGTGATGGTAAACTGTCTAGTTGTGTACACATGAGCTTCCCCTGTTTGACTGAAACACTTAAGGACTGCTTGTAGGAGCAATTCAGCCAGCAGATCCAAGGGGCCAGGAACTTCCAGCAAAAGAGCAATGTGCTCTTTGCCAGCAATGCTGTAAGCAGACAACAAAATGTAGCCTTATTTCTTTGAAATATGTGAAAGGAGCTTTCAGAAGAGAAGTGTGCAGGTAGTACATTACCAGGGAATGAAACATCTTTGTGGTTTGCAATCTGTCTTTTAATGGTCCACCATTTACTCCGAAGCCACTGTGGAGAGCGGACACTGCTCCACCCTTCAGCCAGTAAATCCCAATTGATGTCGTTTTCATCAGAAACTTCAAGTTCCGCTATCCTGGCAGGATACAGAAGATATTGACCTGTTAGAAACGGCCCTCCAGAGCAGCAGGGGTGTCACACGTCTGGCCGTGTCACACGTAACAGCGCAGAATGACATGCTAGTGACCAGCCCACCAGAGCTCAGGAATCGACACAGGCTTCCAAGGCTCCACGCTGCCAGAGGTCAAGCAGAATCATGAACAACAGAAGATGGACTAGACCTGTTACATGATCCAGTCCATCTCCTCGCCATGCAGGATTATTCTCCTTATTTACTTATACATTAGGTCTTAGATTGAATTATCGTGAAGCATTCCAAGTGGTGGTACTTGCATCTTTTCTTTTTGAAAAAAACATTCTCCAAACACATCTCCAAGGCAGGAAATACTTCCTGAGATTCACTCTGAACATTCACTTAATTAATTTCATGTTATGATATTTACTTGTTTTCTTCTAAGTAACAACCATCCGTCCTTAACATGGATTTTTGCCTTCTCTCAGATGCTTCTTAGCCAAAGTAGATGAAGTTAACTACAGCATTAAACACTTTCTCATAAATCAATCCCACCAGGCTCTCCAGATAAGGGACAGTCTTCTCTACCAGAATCTGTTTGAAATCACTAAAAATCTCTGAATTGCCCTTATCTGTACATGGAGCATAGGAAAGAGAGGTGAATAGTGAGGGGAACATATTTTGGTGGAAGTTAAGAAAAGTCCTCTTCACAAACAAAGCAAGAGCACTCTTGCTAGCTAAAGAAAGAAAAAAGTAAAACCAAAAAAAAACGACCAAAACCAACCCTGTAGGATAAGTAAAAGATGTCTGGACAGACCAAACCAGAAATACTAAGAAATATACCCAGCACATTCTGAAATGTGGAATCAGGCTCCTCATTTTGAGTTAATGTCAAATGGCTTCAATAAATTTGTTAATACTACTTTGTAAGTAATCCTTAGATTCCCTCAATATCTTGGCTTTTTATTCCCACCCAACCATAAAAATCCACTGGCTAAAAAGCCTGAGTTAAAGGCAGGTAAAATGGGAGGAGGACCGGAGAGAGCAAAAGATTTCCAAAGTCACTACCAGGTTGCCAGTTCAAATGTAGTCAGAGATGCTGATATCCAATCAGTGTTTGTTGGCCTACATGAAATTAATTTGCAGTCTCAGTTTAGCTCTTTGTAGACAAGATGTCCACATCACAGAAACCACCACCACACTTGACCCTTATTGGTCATCTCAGCAGAGAGGCCAAGGACTGAACGGGCAGGGAGACTGAGCTACCCTCCAGTTAAGGGTTAAAGCGCATCGGTGGGGCAACGTGTGGGAAGCTTGCACGGTTTGCTGCCTGTGCTGTACCTTTTCTGTGGAATAAAGAAGACTTCAGTCTCCAGGGTTTTCAATCTGACACCTTTCACGAACACTAACATTCACTAAAAAAACAAAAAACAAAAAATATGTTCAATAATAAATCTCTGGGAACTGTAAACACAGCAGTGATTTTTGGAAGGTTCTAGAATTTTCAGTGTCTAGGAAACCAGCAAAATGGACCCCAATGGAATCCTGCTAGCAACACATATTACAGATCTTGAAAAGTAACTAAAATAACAAACCTCAAGATCAGATTTATTTCATCCTCCTTGGTCCACTCGGTGCCCCCACTTTGTTTCCAGTTGAGATAGTTGAGCCATTTAGAGCGGCACTGCTTCTCCGAACGCGTCCCGACCCGTTCTGCCACAGCAGCCCACGACACACCTTGTGTGACAATGTCACCTGGCTCTGTGCTTGTCAGCTCGTGCACTACTTCTGCCAGTCTTTTTTCTTCTTTCTCTGTCCACTTCCCTGAAAGAGAGAGAAGACCTCCAACTTAACTAGCAGCACATACCCTCTGTTCTGATCCATAACATGCCAGCTGACATTTAATTCCCATGTCCAACACCTAATTCCAGATGCAAATATTAACTTGTGAAGAAGATGCAACTGTTCTTAATTACTAACAATTTTATTATATCCATTCTTGATTAACAAATCAACAATTCCATTGTTCTGCTGCCAAGTTTCTTTTCTCTTTCTCTCACAGAGGAATAAGACCACAAAGAACTTGTCCAAATAGTGACCAAAGCAAACTGATCCAGGCTATCTGAACTGTATTAGCTGGGGTGAATTAACAATGCAACAATTTAGTGGACATTATTCACATAAGGTCTGACTGAATATTCCTTTATATTTGAATATACACATTATAAAATGAACAGTACTTTACTCCTCAAGTGCATCGGTCTCTCTCTTGACCCCAAACACACAGTGTAAATTTACAATCATTAAACACAAGGGACAGAATTTTTTTACCAGAGTATCTATTTCTGACACCAGCATTTATCTCACCTGTGTTGCAGGTATCCTTCATCAGTCTACATCGATCCTTTACAGACGAAGCACTCCTCCCCAGGGCAGCTCCTATTGTGGCCCAATCATTACCGTGCTTTACTCTCAGCCTAAAGAGAAATGTGCTCATTAGCACCATATCCAGTTAGGAAATTACCAAAGTATCAAATATTCTCTAATAAAATCAGGATGAATGTGCAGTTTACAGGCTTAAAGAGAGAATGAGGAAATCACTTTGCTACTTTACTATCAATATTTTCTGTCACCTTTTCCTATGTGTTTCTAGAAGCCTTTAGGACTAGCTAAGCCACAAGATACTTATAAAATGCGTATTATCTGTCTTGCAGGAAGATTGTGAGGCTTAATGAGTGTGTTAAACACAATATGAATGTTTAGATAAACAGCTGATTTCCATTCTATACAGGTTCCTCAATGATTTTCAGGTGGCGTAGAGAGCACTTGAGAAATTTAAATAATGCCCAATGAAAACCCAGGCATCCTACAATTTAAACTAAGCAAAACACTGCATAATCACGTTCATCATTTTAGCAATCATCCTCCTCCTTCACATGACAGCAGGTTGCTTAAAATGTTGATCCATGACTAGTTCTGACACATCTGGAACCACAGGCACCTTGTGAATGACACAAACTAGTTCAATTGATCCAAACAGATCCATCAATGCAATGCAATATATTCCCTCCCTTCCTTCAGTCCAACAGTTTCTTCCAACTGCCCAAGCCTAGAAATGTACAGGAGGGGATAAAGTCTGCAGCCCCATCTCCTTGATCTATCAGGTTCATACTCAAAATTCAGCTTTTTGAGCTGTATTGATAATTAATGTATCTGTAACACTTCCTAGGGGAGATCCTACTCTTGATCTGCCACTTCCTTTAGGAATAACCTTTGTTCAGATTTCGTAAAAAAAGGGACTTCTGTTTCTCATAACCACAATATTGACTGTGCTTGTAGAAATCTGAAACCTTCCTAGTTACAACAGAAGCCTTGCTTTAGAACTTTGTTGCATATTGTAAGGTCCTGAACACACATTAGAAAAAAATTAAAAATAATCCAAAAGTAGTTTCATTCTTCTTTAGATAGTAACCACTAATTTTGGATTGTGTTGGAGCACTCAAATATATTTGAAACTCTTCAGAGATTTAATATAAGGAAATCTTTAAAAATTGATCAAGCTACTAAAAATAAACAAGGAAGAGTGACTTTGTTCATAAGATAACTTACTCTTTAAGCTTTTCAATTTCCTCAGGAGTATACCTAAGCAGCAGGTAAATAAAAAGACATTATTTTAAACAGAAAGCATACAGAATAAATATTTTTGTTTTACTAACCACACAGCACACATTTAGTTACAACAAGAGATTAAAGAATTTCAGCTGTAAGAAACAATCTGACTGAATATTTTGGAAGAATGTGAGGAATAAATGTCATTTTCCACATCAGTGCATTTCTAAGGTTAACTGGTATAAGATTCCTCTCATTTGTCAGAAAAATTCCTCATTCTCCGTGATCTTACTCCTATGAACAGAATTAGAATTTTCTGCATTAGTCTTTCAAATAAACAGCTTCTTCCTTGCTGTCCCAGTTCACCATCACCTTAAAGCTGATTTTCCATCAAAATCTGTATCAGCACTGAAAAGATATTTTTTATTTTCAACTATCTTCAAAACCAAAAATATAATATCCTTTCTGGATGGCACCTGATCACTGCTTTAAAGAATGGCAAGCAAGGGCATAAGGGGTGAAGATCAACTACTTTTGGGTCACAGCTCCAGAAAAAGTTACATCTCAGCAGATCCATGCTTGTGTCCAAGTTCTCTCATCATATCAGAATCTGTTATTCACCTTTGTTTTAGGTTTTTTGTTTGTCTGTTTTTTAAAGCTGTCATTAAATACCATCAATTGAACACAACTATTGTCAAGGATGATCTATCAGAATTGAGCAGAGGTGACATATTAGCAAGATCTAGGTCTGTTTGGCTAAAACTTTCTGTCTCACATAGAACATGTCAAGAATAAATACATGACCCTACTCATACCAATAAAACCATGCAGCATTAGAGGGTTTCATACTTTCCAACATGGTTTCTGTCATCATACATGCGAAGAACTCTTCTATAGACAGCAAAGAGAGGCCGATTCAGACCCCAAGCTATTGTCCTGTAGAAATCTTTTCTTTCATCTTTTGACATTTCAAATATAATTTCAGTGGCATCTTTTATTCCACGGGCCTAGAACAAAGCATTTAGAAAAAAACAAAAAACAAAAACCACAAACAAAACACCTTAGATAATGTCTCCTAGGAATGAAGAAGTAGAACACAAGAACTGAAGCCATTATGCAACTTTCTGTGTATCACAAATACAACAGTCCAAAAGTAAAACTGAGTATTTATGGATTACCTCCTTCAAATACAAACTCTTGAACACTAGGTTTGCTGTTTTGGTTTTTTTACGTTGGAGTCCAGGGAGATACAGAAATTCTAGCACCTATCCACATATAATAAAAAAAACCCTGTCCAATGTATATTTTAAGATCAAAAATTGTACTATCATAAAGAACATCGTGGAATATGTACTGTGGTGGAATTAGTCTGGGGCCCTACAAGGGAAGGCTGTCAAACAGTGCTATATTGATTTATTACATAACTTTAGATATTCCTTATGAAAAACCAATTTCTTTCAATTAAACTACTCTTCTTGTTCTGATGGAAACTCAAATAAATTCAATACAAAAACACTGCAATGGAATATAACAGTAAAGCTTAACTTCAGCTTAAACTAAGAATCACTATATTTCAATTATTCAACGCAGTACAAGAGAGCAGATCAATGGGAAAAGAATGAATCAAATTATTTATCAGTAACTCAGAAAAGTTATTTAGCTAGCTTAAAAAAGCCTCACTAGATTTAAAACATAGTATTGCCCATGAATGATTTTGTGGCACTAACTCTAATATATGTGTGGGCAGACACATTCTCTTCATCTAATGCTGTGGATTTTTGTCCCAATGAACACCAAATTCAGGGCTTTTTTTTAAACCACAAGTGAAGGATGGTGAAACTGTAATATCCAGGCTATATATTCTCAGTTGTAAGGGCTCAGATCAAATATTCTCAGCTGCAAGCCTACCACAAATATGACTTATGGGCAATTATCACCATCAGTGTGTTCACCACATGCCCATTTACACTGAACTCTGACCCCAATAATTTAAGGGGAAGAAAGCAGACACAGGCATCCTGCTAGTATAGTACACAATCACAGACTTGGCACCAAGAACATCTGGAAGTTGTATTCAGTGCTCAGTAAGGAAAATTATCTCTACTGCTAGTGCAATTTTTTCACCATCTTCAACAAAGGATTTATGAGTCCTCAATGCATAGTCAGAGAAAGACATGTAACCATATAAAATGTCATGTCAGGATGCTCAAAACGGGCTATATCCAGTACAAAAATGAAAAGCAATGTTACATCCAGTAGTACTTAAATCCTGTCTATGAATAAAATTTTCTTTTGTACTCCAAATGGGTAATGACCGTTCCTACAACAAACCAATTTGAATCACTTATTGTGAGTTCTGGGAAGTACTAAAGAAAGTTGTTTTCTAGCAGGAACTGCATCACCACATCAATAAGCAGGGAACATACTCTAAACATACCTTTAAATAACGCTCAATGTTACTCATCAAAATATCAATTTCTTCCTTTGACCACATCCCTTGCTTCCATTTATGGCCTGAAAATAGAAATGACAACTAATGACTGAAGTGAAGGCCAGAAAAACAGCAAGTACAGAAGTATATGAAAACATTACCCATACTGCAATTAACAAGGAAAATTTTTGCAATTAAAATATAACTAGCATTAATTTTAAACAGATATTATTTCATAACTGACAGTAACCATCAACTAATATTTGAATAATGTGAGTCAGACTCCTCTTCAAAAACACCCCATTTTTAAAAACAGAACATGAACTCCTCTGTGCTGTCAAGTCACACTTCCAGGCTTTCTCTTCAGCTGCAACTAGAAAATTTCTGTCTTTAAACTGACAGCTGAAATTTCTACGCACTCAAAATGATTCCAGAAGCTGGAACTTAAAATATGACTCAGAAGATTACCTGAGGAATTGGCAACAAGGTGGGGTTCTCTTGCATGCCTTAACACTCCTGAGGATAAGAGTAGTGCCACCTACTGTGAGTGCTTTTCACAGAGGTAATTGCTCCATTAAGCCTTTTTGACAAACTGGTCCCCACCTCTCTTCTTTCTGCATTTGGAGTAATGCTCAGGGGTCACAGTCAACATAAAACCTTGTGGTGGGTCTTTTACTTCTCCAAATAAAAGTGGTAAACCAATAGAAACAAATGTTTCCTCTCTGTCTATGCCTTTAGGAACTACAATGCCAGCTAAGCCTTAAAAGCAAATCCAACCAACTTTATTCAGAGAGAAAATTTCAAACCTGAAGTCTATCAATAAATCATTAAAATATTCCTACTTTAAATTACCCTTTTTTCCCTTTATGGTCATACCATACTTTTAATTAGGCTTATTCTGGTGTGACCCAGTTTACACACTGGTGTGTGCTGGCTACCTGCCACCTCTGCTCAGAAAAATCAGGGTACTTCCTTCTCAGCCTGCTAATTACCAGAGCTCAGAGACAGAACACACCAAAGAGACTGTTCACTCAAATCCAATTATAATGAAAAGTACAGGCATTATTACTAATTCCATTGCAACTGGTGAGAGAGTACTCTTTCACTGTGCCCCATAGCTTCAATCTCTTCTTCCATAGTTACAGAAAAATAATGTACTCCTGTAACTGTGATTCACACAGGTCCAAGCCTCCGAACTGACTTAATGGGACGCTGTTACTCTTTATATGGAACAACTGCTAATACCAAACTATTTTAGGAAAGGACACATATTCTGCACTTCATATGTTTGTATATTCATAGTCAAGATTATAATAGCCTGCCCATAGGTCTGGGAAGAAAGCATTATCAAGTAGAGACTGCTATAAAATGATAAGCTCAGGCAACACATGCTAAACTCTAAGCTACTGTAAAAGAAGACACACCCTGGCATTCCTCCACTGCTGATCTTTGTGACAAACCACAGAGCTTAAAAGAAAAGTTCAGTCAGTAGAGATTCTCAAATATTTTTCCTGGCAAATTTTACTACAAATATCTTCCTCAAGTTATTATTCTCTTAACTGGAATCATCAGATTGAGTGCCTTCCTTTGACCACCTGACAATGCTGTGTCTCTTTCTAAAGGTTTCTAACAAAAAAGGGAGTTGCTTTGAACTGACTGAAAAAAAAATATTTTTCCTCTAGAAAAAGTAAAAGTCAAAGTAAGACAAACAGCAGAGGGGCTGAGGAAACTAGAGAGACAACTTAGTGTCTTCATTCGACACTTAAGTTTTTTCTCTAGGTTTAGAAAGGCACTTCCCCCATGGGGAGAAAAGAAAAAACAAAAGTTCTTGAGTTCAGCAACTATTACATCATTGCATAGATATATTTGGAAAGTGAGGAATGCCCAGTGGGGTGGAAGTTTTAGGAGTAGTTGAGATTATTTCATTACGTCCTGGTCTGCAGGAGCCCCCTTCGTCTGAAGCAACTCCATTAACCTGAGCATGGATTGTTGTTTTTCTTGGTGTTCCCCACTTCTGCTGTAGCTTTCCACCCCCTGACAGACAAACACAACTCTCTGTCCCATCTGGGCTGACACACAGCATCCACAGCCCTTCTCTACTGTGGCCACTACTGTCACCTCTGCAGGCATGGCCCATCTCCAAAAAGCTGGACGAGAGATTACTTTATGCAACTTCCAAAATGTTCTGAGATATTTGGAATAGTTTACCTTTCTACAGCATGGGAGAACTGCACTTGAAATAACCTACCTTTATTGGTTAGAGAATCCTTATCTTCTTTGGTTGTGAACCAGGCTTGACTAACAGCTGATACTTCTTCATTGCCCATTGGGGAGATTTCATCCAACTGCTCATTCTGAAGAATCTTGGAAAGATCAATATGAAATAATAGTCAGCTATTCAGTTGTTTATATCACAAGGAGACAGTTCAAAGGAAAATTAAATCAGCACACCTTGTCACCTTGCTGACTCTTCAAAAGTGTCAGGTTTTAGATATGGCATTTGAATTATCACCTTTCTCAAAACACCTGAGTAAGATTTAGCATATTAATATACAGATGCTGTGAGAATTAATTAGGTAACATTCTTCATCTTGTTTCATGTACAGTGAGTGAGAAGAGTCTCACTGGCTGTGGTGGAAACTGGCCTATATCCAGCATCTCCAACCTAGAACTTTTAAACATGGTATACCCACAATGAAAACTGCATGTAACTGTTAGGACTGGACAAGACAAAGTCTATTTAAGCCTGTTATAAAGCTTAACTTATAATCAAAGAATGACAGAAATAACAGACAAACTCACAACAGAGCACATAATTACAAGTGGAGGGTTACCACTATTACTCTTTGCATCATTACTCTTTGGGCAGTAACTTAAGGCTACAAATAACCTCTCTCATACATAAAATTATTCAATTGTCCTTTTACAGACCAGCATTTTTACAAACAAAATCCATGCTCACATGTATTTGTTTCAAAGAGTCTTATTAATTTATGCTTGATACTTGTTTTCCTTTTCACTTCAATTTAAATAAAAGCATATATCAAAAAGGTAAATTTTGAAGTTTTACTGTACCTGAATCTGGGTAACAGTTCCTTCATTAATCTCATCTTCAGCTACCTCAGTGGTAGCAGTCATGGTCACCTCAAAGCTCTGATCATTTTCTGAAACTTCAGATGAATAAGTCAGTTGCATACTTAACTCCTGAAGTATTTTTTTACACATGCTACAAGTTTTATAAATTGCTATCTTTGAAGTGAAAATTTTGAAGAGCCTTATTTGGTGTTTATTTGTTGACACAGTAAATTCACTAAAATTATTAGCAACTGCTTCTCTTCATAAAATTTAAATATGGCTTTTGAAATCTTCAGTTTTATGCTTGACTACAACTATAACCTAATGCAAAACATAAACAAAATGTGTTTGATGCAAAAATTTGAAACTGTATTAATATTTCTTTTCCAGCTCTACCTCCAGTATTTTTCAGTTATTAGACAACATTCAAATCTTTTGGCTGCATGCATTTTCCCCTGTCCTCCTTCAACTTTGACATGATAATGCCTTTACTGCTAAGGAATTTCTACCTAGTTTCACCAAATAAACAAGCATTCTAGGTACTGCAAATTAGTATTTTAACTAGATCTGGTTTCATGTCCCTTTGGGAGATTATATTAAACTTTCTAATAATTAACTTCCAGAAGACTAATTCAGTATTCATCCTATCTTTTTTACATCACTCTCTTTTTACATATGCCTCAATATTACAAAACACTGACATACTAAATATACTGTCTGATTATCAAAAAAACCCCAAATCTCTTTCCAGGAGAGCATCTAGTTTGTTGTTGATTTACTTATCCTTCATTTTATTGAATGCACCTGTGCCTGTAGGTCTCTAAACTACTTTAACACAGGCTTATTTTGCCAGTACTAATTGCTGCAAAACTATCCAAGGCTGAAAAGACATATGATATCCAAGTGTATTAATAAAATTTGTAAGGAAGAAAATCCATGCAGAATATTCCACTGTGATTCAAGAGTCCACTTGCAATCTTTACCAAGAGATATATTTGCTACAGGAGTACATAAAAGAACTTACTTGGAACTGCAACAACAGAAATGCATGGAGTAGAATCATCAAGGCTTTGATCATCCTCTGATAAGCAAAGCCTCTTGTGTGGAGGTTCGGAGCTGTCTTCAGAGTCTACTTCATCAGCTTCTGACAACAAGAACATACGCAGGTTACTTCCTCTAAGCTAAGTGGAGCCTTGGACAGAGTTCTCCTAAAAAGCAGGCCAAAGCAAATAGTAGAAGCAAATGTGACAGGCTGGTTCAGTGCTTTGCTGCTGCCCAGGAACCTGGTCTAAGCTAAGGGCAACAACAGTTCATATGCTTTCATCAACATGCACTTTCTTTGAAAATTCCATCCAAAGTCTGTTGAACACAAATCAGTCTACAGAAATTTGGGTACATGCTTGGTTCTAAGAATCCATTTCAACTGAAATGAACCACAGCAGCTGTATCTTTGTTGGGCACACACAGTTTTGGGATTTACGACAAATTCAACACTTTATCATTCTTTAAACCAAAGCAGAACAATTCCTGCACAATAAGCTGCACCTGAGTAGCTCACAGAATTTGGGCAGGGATTGATGGTGGTCAGATCAATCACAACAAAGAAAAAAATACTATATAATACAATTCTATACCATTTTGAGGGCAATGAAGAATTAGGTTCCCTTCAGTATCCTGAGTCAAAGTCACAGAGTTCACGGTTTCTACTGTCACTGTGTCAGACTCTTCTTCAACTGTGCTCATACTCAAACCTGAAAGAGCAACACACAGATTACGTTTCTGCTGCTGGCCTCCACTTGGACCATAATGCTCCTTCCATGCCCCAAACAACCAGCAAAACTCCCACAGGGGATGAGCCTGCTCTTTCACATGAAGCATCCACAATTTCAGACATTCACCTACCTTGACTTTCCTGCACACTTACATTGCACAGGGTAAAACCAGATAGCTTTCAAGTAACTTTTCCAGTTAAAAATAGTACCTAAACTCCCTATTAGGAGGATTTGCAACCTACTGATCTCTTTTTTTTCAAACACAAAACTAGGCTACTACTTTTTCAGTATTTCTAAATTCTTCACATCTGATGATTTTTGTCCAGTATTTGTTCCACTGTTAATTTAGTAATTTGCTATTATAGAACTGAAAGCTAGTCAGGACTGACAAATATTTTTCTAGTGTCCTATTAATCACAGCTGCCCTATTTATAGACTACCAACTTGCAAAGTTTTATTCTCCTTCCATGCATATAGCTAAATGTGAAACTTACAGTTTTTCTTTAGCATTTAAACAACAAAAGCAACAGAAAAATTGGTTACAAGCAATCACCAGTAAAAAAAGTTACTGAGAGAATAAGTAATCCAGGATAAGCCATAAACATTGAAGCCACAGAATTAGAGCAATATGAAGTGTCTCTAATAATTTCATTGCCATTATAAAAGTACTGCAATGAAACACAAAGTCCCTAAAAAATTCTATGTAAACCACCAGCAGTAATTCTGAAATAAAACAAAGAAAAACCCTACAACAAAAGATTTCTCTAAATACAAAGAGATGCAATCTTTGCTGCTGCATTAGCTAAATGAAATCACATCTAAAATATCCAGAAGCTTTGCAAAGATTTCATCAGTTTTAAGCTTGCTTTTGTTGACTTTGGCAGAGATTTGTAAGAAAATATCACCTACTTCTCCTTTAACTGCTCAGTCCTTTTTCTGTATTTACTTATATGTCGTCAACAACAACAACAAATTACTTTTAACATTTATTTTAAAGCCAAAATGTTGTTAAAAATATCTGGCTATACCTTAAAAAAAAAGAAATAACAAATACATTACAAACTTTCCATGTACTAAGCAGGGATAGCCTTATACCCATATGCAAGCGGAATTTACAACCCGGATTTCAAATTTCCTGTATAATGTTAACATTATTGCATCAGCAGGAGATTATTTAATTTTTAATCAGAAAATATGTTCTTCAGTACTGAAGATTCCCAAGAGAAGCGTTATCCTAGAAAGATAAAACTACTGCCAGTCCTTCTAAAAAACTACTTCTCACCTCTCGAGCTTGTTGAAGGTTTGGCACATCTTTAAGCACACACAGTGACTGATTCCTCAAATGAAGTGATATTACCCTTCTGAACATGTAAAAATTTCAGATACCACTGACATTTTAAATCAGAGGGTTCTCAAACTTACTTTCACATCTACCATCAGCAACAGTTCCTTGCCACATGCAAGTGTAGGAGTGAGTAACTCCTTGGGATTCATCTGCTGCTGAGTTTTATAGCCTGTGCTCTATCCTTCACTAGAAGCTGCTGTTTTCTGCATGGCTGTAATATTCATTTTAGGAACGCAATGAGGCATCCTTAATGCTAAAACATGAAGAAAGGCATCCAAAGCGTTACAGCTAAATTAGCGGACTGTAACTTTTTCAACCCAGTTTTAAGTTATTAATTTAGCTTTTGGGGAGTGAACAAACTGGGCCAAAATAAACAGATTCTCTTTTTCATGTTCATATGTTCTTTCTGAATAAGTTTTACTACAGGGACTGCTGTAGTAAAAATCCCTAAAGTTACTGGAAATGAGATGGAAGATTCTTCCTTAATTTTATGTCACCTAGTTGTCACAACATTTATTTTTCTCCAATCAGTTGAAAGCACCCATTTTTCTTGTCACCATTTTAGAGGCCTGAAAGACATGAGACTCATAAGACACATTACAACAGTCATTTATTTCACCTACAGCTGTTCTGAATAGCATCATCCACATCAGTAGAGCAGACCATTCCTTCTTTTTTTTTGGAAGACTGATGAAAATTGACTATAGGCACAGCAAAGCTGGGTCATTCTTTCAGCAATTACTCAGGACTTCATGAAAATCAATCTGTATTTAGAGCATTTGGCTACCAAGTAAAAAACACAGGGCAATTAATCCTTTTACATTCTCTGCCTTGCTGGTTTACAAGTTAGGAGGGAACAGGACGCAGCATAAAAGGGATCCATACATCCAAATATGGCATTCTCAGAGATGGGGATGCCCAGACATGGGGAGGAATCGACACCAGGATCAGTAGCTGCTACCCTGACACTTCCATCCAGAGCTTTAAAAGGATTTTCCAGACAGTGGCTCAGCACATCTGAGAGCACCACTGACTCCTCTGATCAAGTCACACATGTGCAGCTGTCAGCTTCAGCTCCCACGAATTGCGGAGCACCCAACACTGGGCACTGCACTTTGTTCAAGGACCTGTGATTTCCCAAGAAACAGTCCTCAGTGTAATTCCTGGATCGAGGACAGGTTTATAACTCCTTGGCAATTTCCCAAAAATGGTTTATGCCTCCTGTAAGTGCAGGCCTTCCTCCCAAAAAATGATACTCTGTGTAAGACACTTAAGATTTAGCACATCTTAAGTTTTCTGAGTACAGGTAATAACCTTGACCAAGCCTTGATAAAAACTTAAAAAAAGCCAAATCCTTGATTTGATTCCCATCAACTTTAATGCATATAGCCTTGGACCACAATTGAAAACTGAGTAGAAAGAACATGAGGAATGAAATCGAAGTCAAAAGCATATTCTGGATACTATTTTTTATTTATTAGACCATACAAATACATGAAAACTGAAAGAAAACCCAACAGTCAAAGAGGTGGGAAAATACTTTGTCTACAAGACTCATTTAATACAGATTTCCAATTTAAGTTTTCCACTAAGGCCACATAATAGAGATGTTCTTATTTATTTGGGAAGCATGCAACAGAATTATGGCAGGAAAAAAAACCTAAAAAGTTGATTTTCCACCAAGCTGAAAAAAAAATTTACATCCTAATACAAAATTCCTTTAATTCTAAATAACCCTCATCAGGCAAATGGGCTCAATTATTCTGTGGGTTGTAAAAATTAAGCACTTTTAAGAAATAGTATTTCTACTCCTGCAGACAGAATTCTGTCATTGCCCCTAGTTATTAACTGAACATTATGTCTAGTCTTTGGTGGACTGTTGTAAATCTTTTAAAATTTCTGTAGTAAGTTGTATTAAAGGCCGCGTTCTCTGCATTGGGCAGTAAGTATGTTTCACTAAGTTCTGTAAAAAGTAAATTTTGAAGATTATTAAGGGAGATTTTCAGTTACTATGGCATTTAACTGGAACAATCACATGGAATGCATTGGGATTTTGAGGCATTTTTTCAAGAGTAACACTAAGGAAACAAAGTCATTACAGGACCTCATGTTTTAGGAAGCCTGAATGTTTAGTTTATTCCACAGCAAGTCAGTACTTCCAGTACATTATCAGGAGTTTTTATTATTCAACTAGTGCCAGTGCTGTTATGTTAATATTCAATAAACCCCCCCAACTTTACTCCAGACCAAATGGGCTCTACTCAAATTTAAAATTTCACCATGCAGAAATTTTCTCTAATAGCTGCCAACAATGGATATGAAAAGGAACCAAACTGGGCAGACACCAATCATAAGGACCCAGTCTGAGTCTGGGGCATACGAGGATTTATTAATCTGTATCAGCATGAGATTACAGTCCTTTATGAACAGTTGCATCCTACTCATCAGTGGTATTTAGAGAAGTGGGCCATCACTGAAACAGAATATATGGGAAACACAATGGGACAAAGTGTTCTCATTTGCATTGATCCAAAACTGGCAGAACTCCATGAGTTTTAGCCTGTCCATTGAAAGTTTAATAAAAAGCACTGAGCATGCTTTTAATGTCACATAGGGGGAAAAAAAACAACACAAAACAAAATAAAACCTATGTTCTGCCTCTTTCAAAAGAAATATACACAGAAAGTTTCAAGTTTTCCTTTTTAGGAATTGGCTGTTGGGCACGAGGTTATGGCTATGGATAGAAATCTTCCTAAGTAAGTATTGTATGTACTAAAATACTTTTCCCTTCACATAAATCCAATTCCATGCTAAGCATTTCACTAACTTCACCTTTATAAACAATGGGAAGAATTTTAGCATGCAAGAAAAATAAGAAACATTATCCTAACTGATAAGCCTGATCAAGCAGTAAGTCTGATAAGCAAAGATAAGTCTTGCTTTCTGATGGACAAATAAGCACAGAAATGATGCTCAGAAAAGGATCTACTAGAACGTGCATAACATAGCAAAGAGAGGTCTTTGTCTCTTATATGGCCGCTTTTCATAATTCTGTGTGGTTAAGACAAAAATAGGGTTTTTTTGGGCATTCTACTTACAGAGTTATAATTAACGTTCAATCTTTTCAGTAAGTCATAGAACATCATGAACTTGTTTACTACTATAATCACGTGAAATGATATAAAGGAAAACTAGAATGAGATGTGTCCATCTCAATGCAGAACCTGCACCTCCTGGTTTTGCAAAGGAATTCCAACTATGCTGACAAGAGGCCAATTTACATCTGTAGCCAGAGCGGCGCTGGCAAACAAAAAGCATTTTCTAGATTACTTTTACTAACAATGGCCAGGTGGGGCGGAACATTGTAACTCTTTGTGAATGAATACATACAAATACTATCAGTCAGCTGAAGAAGTAGCTGGTACAAGAGTAATACACTCCACCACGCCCAAGGGCACAACCAAGAATAAAGAGACTTCAAAAAGGGGAAAAAAAAAATAGGGCTGGGGAAATAAAGGCTTTTCCGACCGGAATCCTTTACTTTGGGAAAACAGAGCACAGCTCTAGCACAGAAAATCCTGGTACCGCTCTAAGATGAAACCCCCTGATCGTCGCAGAGTCGAACATTTCAGACTCCACTTGCCCTAAGCAACCTCAAATCACAACTCTCGCTGGGAAAAAAAAAAAAAATTATGAAACAAAACAGATAAAACACACTGAGGATACCCCAAGCGCAGACCCAGAGAGAGGAAATCGAGAAATTCAAACGCGATGGTGTAGGTGTTCTCATATTACAAACATCCAGGTATTGTGGGAAAGAGTTAAAACCAGAAACAAGAAAAATTTTAAAAATAATAAAGCATAATAAACAAACGCGTTGGCCGGCCTCCCCTTGCCCTGCCCTCCCAAGGGAGCCAGGTTTGGTGATTTCCAGGGCCGGTCGGTCCGTCCGCTTCCCAATTTCCCTGCGCGCAGCT